>JASVEL010002468.1:0-235093 GCA_032618575.1 Nicotiana noctiflora | reverse complement strand
TAAATTTCTTCCAGACGGTTATGTGAATTATTCTTAGAAGTTCGTGAGTATTGTGACACCAGTCTTGGGTAGTGTATCATGTTTGGGTTTTCTATATCGTATCTAGTAAAATTTGCTAAGTCTTCCGCTAAATTTATTTATTCTGCTGTATTTGCATAATTTTATTTAAAGTACTAAAAAGAGAGTTGTAACTAATGAAAATTTAAGTAAGAATTGGCTTGCCTTCCACTAGTAGGCGCCATCATGACTCCCGATGGTAGGAAATTCGGGTCGTGACAATATAAGTGGTCAGCGTAACACACGATCCCATTTCATAATATATATATATATATATATATATATATATATATATATATATATATATATATATAAGTGGTTGGCGTGCCACACAACCCCATTTTATAATATATAATGGTTTCCTCGCAATGGAACAAGTATTAATTAAACTATCCCGACAAGGGAAAAAGAATCAATTCACATATCTCGGCAAGGGAGAATACAATAAACATTTAATTCCCGGCAAGGAAGCAACAACAATAACTTACATGTCCCAGCAAGGGAATAATTACATCTCTTTCGTTCAATTCTTACCTCCTGATCATGTCATAATTCGAGCCAACGCTCCAAGGAGTTTACAAATCATATTTCCTCTTCATACTCTTCACATTATATAGAAACCATCAATTAAACAAGGAAGAGTCACTACAGAATCCCAACTAAGCACAAATATGGACTCACGGTCATACTAGACACCTTGTATAGATACTCGTCACCATGACTATACACCGTACTAAATATTTAGCAATTAGCCAATAATACTCTAACCCTATTCCCTCAAGCCAAAGTTAGATCAAACACTTACCTCGAATTCTCCGAACTCGACTCAAGCATCTAGTATAGCTTTACCCCTCGAATTCGGCTCCAACTCAGCCAAATCTATGAAATAATGACCTTAAAATATTAAAAATAGCTAAACAAACTAAACTAATGCCTAAATATGAATTTCCAAGCTTTCTTTCAAAAATTCCAAAATTGACCTCGGGCTTGTTTGGTCAAAACGCGAGGTTCGAACTAATTCCGTGTTACCCATTCCTCCACGTGCCCAGATATATAATTTGTTTTCAAATTTGACCCCAAAACGAGGTCTAAATCAAAGAAAATTAAAAAAATCCTAACTCTACCATTTTCCCCCAATTTCAACCCTAGATTATATGATATAGGTTTAGAAACTTATTAATTAATGAAGGAAGATGAAGGAAATGAGTGGGAATCTACTTACCCAAGAAGCTTTGGTGAAAAAGTGCTCAAAAATTCGCTCAAGAGCTGTGGAGAAGAAGAACTCGTGTAATATGGACTAAATCTCATAGCTACTGGTTCTGTTTTCTTTTAAATTTAACTAGGCAAAAATTGGTCTATGCGATCGCGGAGAAGGAAATGTGATTGCATAGAGAAGGGAAAAATGGTCACTGCGATCGCATAGAGGAAAACAGCGGGCTTCTCAAGCTAGCACTATGCGATCACGGAAGGGCTGGTACAAACGCATAGAAGAAAAAGTAAAGGTGGGGTTTTCGTGCAATGCGATCGCGTAAAGAAAAATGTGATCGCATGTAAGGATTTCTGGACCCCCTTATGTTGCTATATGCGATCGTAGCACTTCCTATGCGATCGCATAAAAGAATTCACTAGGCACAGACAACAACTATTTTCTGTAACTTTTTTAAGGCTAAAATCATCCCGAAACACATCTAAATCACACCCGAGCCTTCGGGTATCCTAACCAACCACATGAACTAACTCAACAACATCATACGAACATAACTGTGCAATCAAATAGCCAAAATAATATCATAAACGAGGAATCAAACCTCAAAATCCTCACGTTTTCATCAAACTTCATAAACTTTCAAACTTAGAATTCTAGGTTTGAAACATGTCATATGACATCCGATTTCAACCAAACTTCGGAGAAATTGCTTAAACCACAAATAATACCTGTATCGGGTGCCGAAACAAAAATACGGGCTCGATACCAACTCTTTCTAATCCATTTTCATTTCAAATTTCCAAATAAATTTCTGAAAAATAATTTCTTTTAAAAATTTATTTCTCGGGCTCGGGACCTTAAATTTTAATTTCGGGCATACGATCGAGTCCCATATTTTTCTATGGATCCTCCAGGACCGTCCAATTGTGGGTCCGGATCCATTTATGCAAAATATTGACCCAAGTCAACTTTAATCATTTTAAAGCCACATTTTGAAAATTTTCACAGAATTTAACATATAAGCTTTCCGGCTACACGCCCAAACTGTGTACGCAAATCGAGGCAGGTAAAAATAAGGTTTTCAAGGCCTCAAAAGCATGGAATGAAAGAGAAAATAGGTGATGACCCTTTGGATCGTCACTATATATATATATATATATATGACCCGGCCGGATTTGGATCGTCACTATATATATATATATATATATGACCCGGCCGGACGTTTTTAGTATTTACACCTTGTTCCCCTATTAACCGCTTCCTCTAAGTTCATTTATGCTATTTTGGGTTGACGGGACGTTCTGTGTTTGGATTCAGAGTGTTTTGGGACACTTAGTCCCTAAATGAGAGCTTTAGTGTTGAAAAATGGTCCGAAATCAGAACTATGTGAAGATGGCCTCGGAATGGAAATTCGATGGTTCCTTTAGCTCCGTTAGGTGATTTCGGGATAAGGAGCATGTTCAGAATGTATTTTGGAAGTGCGTAGCTCATTTAGGCTAGAAATACCGAAAGCTAGTATTTTGGCAATTTCCGGTTGATAGGTGAAATTTTGATCTGAAGGTCCGAATGGATCTCCAAAAGTTTTTGTAGCACCGTCATGTCATTTGGGACATGTTTGCAAAATTTCAAGTCATTTGGGCGTGGTTTGGTTGGATTTTTGATCGAATGCGTGTTTTGAAAGTTTTAGAAAAACTTAGGCTTGAATTCGATGTAATTCGATAATTTTGGTGTCAGTCGAGGTGTTTTGATAATTGAAACAAGTTTAAATAACATTATAGGATGTATTGGTATTTTTGGTTGAGGTCCCGGGGGCCTTGGGTTGATTTCGGATGGCTAGCGAGAACTTTTGAAGTTGGAAATTTCATAAAAAACGAAAGTTGTAAATGAGTGCACACAAGACCTCATTTTGGAAGATCATATCTCCCGTTATATAATGATTTGTATGACCCACAACCTATCAAATTAAAACTCTTTGAGTCTTGTTTCCAACGCATGAAACCGTTCGTCATTTGGAGGTGTATACATCAAGTTATGGCCATTTTCATATCTCTAGTGCCTTGGGCAGCGCCGGGCGCTAACCGTGGCGCCCAGAAATTTGAGCTACTGGTTCTAGCGCCACCTCTTTTTGTTTCAAATTTGATCTTCATCTAGTTAGTTGAGTTGAGGTTTTTTCAGCAACTTTTTCGATTACCGGTGCACTCTTTAAGACTTGAATACCCAAAGCTTGTTCGTTGTCAATCTCTATAATGCTTTGTCCTTCTGCTTGAATAGAATAAATGTTTGAAGCACCTCTTCAGTTATTGGTTGAGCTTTGACCATATCTATTTCCATTATCTGTTGGCATTTTTCTTGATTGTCATGTTGAGTTTCTCTGTTGATATGTGTTTGAAGCACCTCTTCAGTTATTACTTGAGCTTCAACTATATCTATTTCCATTATGTGTTGGCATTCATTTTGATTGTCATGTTGAGTTTCTGTGTTGACATGTACGTTGTTTGTTGATCTAAAAGCTCTTTCCAAAGTATCAACAATGAAACGACAGCCCTTTAAGAGTGAATGAGTTTTTAGTAACTCTATATATACATATGTGAAGATCTAAATCTTTGGATACAAGCATTCCCTTGCTTGTTCCAAGGTTGATATCAAACCATATCACTGCTTCAAACTTGTGTCTATCTAATTCAATCACTTCAAAAATCTATTTAATGAAATCTTCAAACCGAATTGCCTCACGTACCAGAAAAATCTTTATTTGATGATCAAGATATTTATAGTCTTCGACCCATCTACCATTAAAAGCAACTATAATGCATATTGTTTCCATCCTACAATTCAAGAGAATGGGAAACTCAGTACATATTTTATAATGCAATGCTTGTATAATAAAGAACAGGTACTGTAAGTTCAAGACCAAGTTAAGAACCAAGTGTCCTCAACATTTGAACTTGGAATTCAAAGTTAAGGACCACTTGTCCTTAACTTTGAATCTTAATTGAAACTTAATGACTCGTGTCCTTAACTTTTGAACTTGGAATTCAAAGTTAAGGACTCATGTCCTTAACTTTTGAACCTGTAATTCAAACTGAAGGACTCATGTCCTTAACTTTTGAATTTGGAATTCAAAGTTAAGGACTCATGTCCTTAACTTTTCAACCTGCAAGTCAAACTTAAGGACTCGTGTCCTTAACTTTTCAACCAGTAATTCAAACTTAAGGACTTATGTCCTTAACTTTTCTACCTGCAAGTCAAACTTAAGGACTCGTGTCCTTAACTTTTCAACCTGTAATTCAAACTTAAAGACTCATGTCCTAAAATTTTCAACATGTAATTCAAACTTAAGGACTACGTGTCCTTAGCTTTTTAACTGATAAGTGTAAGTTAAGGACCAAACGTCCTTAACTTTTTCAATTTGAAACTCAAATTTCAGGACTTAGTGTTCTTAAATTTTTCAAAACAATTTACAAAACTATGACAGTATGTCCTTAATATACAAAAGAATAGCAACAAAGTTAAGGATATTGTGTCCTTAACTTTTTCAATTCACTTTACAAAATGAGGACACTATGTCCTTAATATTATGTGCTCTGTTTTTATAGAATTATCCGCGGACGCGATGTCCTTAACTTTGTCAATCTAGAAATTCACAAAAAGAAAAAATCTAATTTCTATGTACTGTAAAAAAATTAATAGAAATCAGAGAAAGTATAACTATGTCGAAATAAAAATTAATAAAAATACATAAATATATAACTTACTGTAAAACCATGGATTTTTGGACAAGAAGGTTGAATTTTGTAGTTTGAAATCGGAAGAGAATCTTGTGCAATTTCGAAAACCACAGTCGCTGCTGCTCCTGATCGTTAATAAAAGTAGGTATAAGTTATAGCAGAAGGGTATTTTCGTCCAATCAGGTATAATTTTATCAAACTAGTAGCTATAAAATAAAGATATTTAAAATACTGACTTTAAAATAAAGATAAGTGATTATTTGTGTACATCGCCGTACTTTTTTAGAGGGCGTGTAAAACAAAAATAGGTAAGTCCATTAAAAAAAAAAAAAAAAGAACTACTTGTAATGAAGCCGTCGGAAGCGTGAAACTGTGTTTTACACTTGTGTTCAGTGAATGAATAAATGACAGATGTGAAGGCCCACAAAATTAGGAAAAGAGAGTAGTTTTGATGGCTCCATTTGCATTTGCTGCTACCAAGATTCACTCCACCAGATATTTTTCACTTCCTATTACTTATTCTATTTGTGGCACTAGCTCTAACCCCGTTTCCCTATTATCCTTCAACAACTTAGCAATTGATTCTGCACCAAATTTGTTCTGTAACTCCATTTGCAGGTCAGTCCATACATTTTACTGGGCCTTAGTTTCTTTCCAGATCTTGACAGAAATGAACTTTTTGAAATGGGTTTTGATCTTTTGTTTTGGTAGTTCAGTATAAGTGGATTCTAGCCATTTTCTTCTGAAGCAGTAGTAAGTGAAATTTGAAGTGAAAAGACAAGCTCATTTCAGATAAGTTTATTAGTAAAACTTTTCTTTGCTGACTTTGTGAAATCTTTCTCACAATACACTTCTTTTGTGTGATTACAATGATAAGAAAGGTAAGAATAAATCAGTTTGAACAATTGGTGTTGTACAAATATTTCTAGTCCTTTCCTTTTACATTTTCATTTTTAAATGTTGCCATGACCCTCTAGATGGAAAATAGCACATAGAAGTACAGTGAGACACTGTTCGCAGAGAGTTGCGCTCAATGAAAGGAATGAGGATTCATATTGCAGATCCCAACTTGCTTGGGACTGAGGCGTTGTCATTGCTGTTGTTGTGTGTGTTAAATAGCTGCATTGTCTGGGTCAGCCGTAGACACCTCAACTAATCAACCGTATACTAGCTACTCCTATATTGATATTCGATGCTCTTTTTGATAACCAAGAAATCCCGAGGGCTAGTGGTACGCTGTTCGAAACTTGGTGGATGATGGATCACTCCTATAACCTTCTCTACTTAAATCCTATTAGTCCAAATGCAATATACTAGTTTTAAGACATCACCCAGATGCCTTCTTGTCATATCATGAAAATTTGGGAGAGGGTGGTGGAAGGGAGGGTGAGGAGAGCGGTATCTATTTCTGAAAATCAGTTCGGATTCATGCCGGGACGTTCTACTACGGAAGCTATCCACCTTATAAGGAAGGTGGTGGAACAACACAGGGAGAGGAAGAGGGATTTGCACATGGTGTTTATAGACCTAGAAAATGCGTATGACAGGGTCCTTAGGGACGTTCTTTGGCGATGCCTGGAAGTGAAAGGGGTGCCGGTAGAATACATTGAATCGATAAAGGATATGGATGATGGACCTAAGACTCGGGTCAGGACTGCGGGAGGTGACACCGAGCTTTTTTCGGTGATTATGGGGTTACACCAAAGATCTGCGCTTAGCCCTTTCTTATTTGCTCTGACGATGGATGCCTTGACGCACGGGAGGTGCCATGGTGTATGTTGTTCGTTGATGATATAGTTTTGATCGATGAGTCTCGTAGCGGTGTTAATGAGAGATTGGATGTGTGGAGGCAGACTCTGGAGTCCAAAGGTTTCAAGTTGAGTAGGACCAAGTCCAAATATGTGGAGTGTAAGTTCAGCGGCGTGTCGGGGGAAGCGGGCGGGGTGGTGATGCTCGACTCACAAGTCATCCCCAAGAGAGAAAGTTTCAAGTACCTAGGGTCTATTATCCAGGGAGATGGGGAGATCGACGAGATGTCACGCACTGCATTGGGGTGGGGTGGATGAAACGGCGATTAGCATATGGAGTCCTGTGTGACTAGAGAGTACCATCGAAACTCAAAGGTAAGTTCTACAGAGCGGTGATTAGGCCGGCTATGTTATATAGGGCTGAGTGTTGGCCAGTTAAGAATTCACATATCCAGAAGATGAAAGTAGCCGAGACGAGGATATTGAGATGAATGTGCGGGCATACTAAATAGGATAAGATAAGAAATGAATACATTCAGGAGAAGGCGGGCGTTGCTCCCATGGACGACAAGATGCGGGAAGCGAGGCTTAGGTGGTTTGGACACGTGCGGAGGAGAATCATAGATTCCCCAGTTAGGAGGTGCGAGCGGTTGGCTTTGGCAGGCACGAGAAGAGGTAGAGAGCGGCCTAAGAAGAATTGGCGCGAGGTGATCAGGCAAGACATGGCGCGACTCGAGATTTCTAAGGACATGGCTCTT
Organism: Nicotiana noctiflora; assembly: GCA_032618575.1. Taxonomy (NCBI): domain Eukaryota; kingdom Viridiplantae; phylum Streptophyta; class Magnoliopsida; order Solanales; family Solanaceae; genus Nicotiana; species Nicotiana noctiflora. The sequence goes on along the minus strand of JASVEL010002468.1, from coordinate 227,595 downwards.
GATAGGAAAGCGTGGAGGTAGAGCATTACGGTTGTAGGCTTTTTCCCTCTTTGTACCGGGTAGTCTGATAGAGTTTTGTCTATGTCTGGTAGCGGTATATGTTGTGTTCACACTATTTTGTTATTTTGCATATGATTATATTATTGCACTCCCTTTCACTTATTTGGTCTATTTTAAGATATTATTATCACTTCTCTTGCTTCTTTTGTTGTTACATATCTCTTATTTCGTTTCTTTTCTGAAATTATTTTCTCTTCTGTTGAGCCGAGGATCTCCCGAAAATAGCCTCTCCACCCTTCCGGGGTAGGGGTAAGGTCTGCGTACATCCTACCCTTCCCAGACCCCATTAGTGGGATTTTAATGCCTTCTTGTTTTTGAAGTCATTAGAAAGGGTTGAACTGTTTAATCCATATATTCTCCTGCATATATAGTGCACGGGCTAGAGAAAAGCTCCTCAATAAGCTTCACTAGATTCCAGCTGCGCACGTTGCCCTATAGATATATGTACGGTATTCCGAACATTATTTTCATTTGCCTTCTTGTTTTCCTCTTATTTCTTGTACCGAACACCATCATGACCAAATTTAAAGGAAATTAATGAGCAAGTCTTGATCATAGTGATCGACAGGTTTCTTTTGCTGGTTAAAAGTAAAGATTGTTGAGTTAATTTGGTAAAATTGTAGGTCATGTACTTGAAAATATCTAATTCTTACCAGTCTGGATGATAATTTACAAGAAAAACTAAAGACAAAAACTGAAATATGTACACTCATATATCACAACAGCGCTTAAGTTGTTATTGTCCTTGAATAAAGTGCTCATACAACTAAATATTGAACAATTACATGAAATTTTACTCTTTGCTTTGGAAGTCAGAAGGCACTTCCTCAGAACATCTTTCAACCTCAAAGGATACTAGCAATGGCAGTTAATGTAGAGAAGGCAGCTCCAAGGTACCTCTTTCTTCCCGTGCCACTTCTTTTGGATATTGTTCTTTTTTCCTCTCCGCACAGGATTCTAAAGGAGAAAATGTTAGAAACTTCGATACTGAATTGATGGAGATGCTTGCAGGTATGCGGTGGTTACAGGAGCAAACAAGGGCATTGGCTTTGAGACTGTCAAGCAGCTTGCAAATTCAGGAGTAACGGTTATCTTAACAGCCAGAAACGAGAAGAGGGGAATGAAAGCAACATCTTTGCTTAATAAACAAGGTTTTTCAAATGTTATTTTCCATCAGCTTGATGTTCAAGATGCTCAGAGCATTGAGTCGTTGGCAAAGTTCATACAAGCACAGTATGGGAGGCTTGATATTCTGGTAAGATTATGAACAGGCTAATTTCTCATGATAGTTGCTTAGAGTTATTGGAGATAAATTTCCATCTAAGCACATAGTGTGAGATAAACCTTTTATGTTTGGCATAAGATTCAAAGACTTCTGGTGTATTGCTTTAGATTCAATCTTGAAGCAAATAGTGCAAAATTTGCTGATTATGTTTCTGCAGGTAAACAATGCGGGAGCTTCTGGAGTTGTAGTTGATGAAGATACCCTAAAGGCATTGAACATAGATCCTGTCGACTGGGTAAGGTAGTTTGTTTTATGCTTATTGTTTTATGATGGATTGCACATGGTAATTGAGCGATATGTGATTCAATCCCCTATATAAGTAAAAAAACTGATCCTCAAATTTGAGGTGGACGATAATCCCCTTGTTTGGTTTCTCGTTGTGCTCTGAACTAGATTATAGGAATTGTTTTATGCTGTAACCCATAAGGATTCCCATCCCTCCTTATCTCACCCGTAGTCGCTACACCACTTCTGACCTCTCTCCTGCTTAATCATTTGTACTAATCATGCACTTGCAATTATTTTTGATAGAGCAATTATTACTCCATATTGCTGTAAATGGGATTTACGCCGTGTACTTATTATTATAAACAGTTAGCAGGGAAAGCTGCCAATGTGGTTCAAGCTGCAATGAAAACAACCTACGAGAGTGCCAAATTATGCTTGGACACTAATTACTATGGTGTTAAGAATGTTACTGAAGCTCTTCTTCCACTGCTACAAAATTCTCCTTCAGCAAGGATTGTTAATGTCTCCTCCCTTAGAAGTGAACTAAAGGTAAGTTAGACCATTGTTCTTGTCATTTTCGGAAATATCCATGTGAATAAAGCATCTCTATGAATTTCCTATGAGAGTGCAAAGTCAATACCCTTTTATCACTAGTCGATGCCCATAAATTGCTTAGTAGCACGTCCGAATTCCTGTCCCGAGCTCATTACATAATCAGTAATCCCTATTATAATTATTTTACAGCAGATGTTGCTTAGATTAATATTGTACTTTTAACAATCAGGAAATAAACCCTGTTCTTTTGTGCTTTTAGTCTTAGGTTTCGAGCTAGTTGTAATTTTGGTCCCTATATTATCACAATCCAAGCTCTGATTGACAAGTGATCTAGTTTATCATTGTTGTTAAAGCTTAAACTGTATTAAACAAAATTCCATTCAGACTTCTTTGCTAACCACTCTCTGAAGCACCCTCAATCTTCCTTTAACCATATAATCACGCTGTTACCTTTTTCAGGGAATGGTGATTTTCACTTTTTACATGCATAAATTAAACTTTTAAGTAAGAAATAACTTCAAAAGGGTAGGAGGAATTGGAAAATCTGTGAGTTAATCAGTTATTCTCCAATTTTTTGACCTTGTTAACTTTGTTCAATGCATGGGAATTGAAAGTTAATGTGCTTAGCCCAACATAAAGGGATTATAGTTGAAATTAATGTGCTATGTTAAAGAATATGTAAGGATTAACGTGCTAAGTCCAAGGGAGTGACCTATCAGCAAGAGTTTGCATGACAACTTTGGAAACCATAGTTTGTATCCCTACAAAGTCGACTCTAGGTGAAGTCTTCCTATCTGCCCAAGTATTAGGAGGGAGAAATTACCTATTCAAATTTGATTTCTATTATTATTGACTCCTATAATGAGAATAAGATGGAATTTCTCTCAATAATAGCTTGTTGTACTTCAAGGGGTTGTATTATTTATGTCAATTAACTTGAAGAGGACCACAACAACAACAACAACAACCCAATATATTCCCACAAAGTGGGGTCTGGGGAGGGTAATATGTAGACAGGCCTTACCTCTTACCTCTACCCAAAAGGGCAGAGAGGCCGTTTCCAATCGACCCTCGGCGCAGGGAAAAGAAAGGCAAACAAAAAACAAAAACAAAAGCAACATTAGTTACACCAAAACTTGAAGAGGACAAGAACTTCATAATTCTTGAGTCATTTTTAGTCTGCAAACAAAATCCAGCAGGTATCTTTTTTTCTATAGCTAATCAAGGCCAAACTTTTTTTTGGATGAAAAATAATTAGTGCGAAAAACTATAGTCCAATTGCAACACAACAAGATGGGAACATAATCTCTTAACATATCATATTTCTTATCGAGTTCTTTTTTCTTTTCTCATGCAGCGAGTTCCAAACGAGGAGAGGAGGAAGGAGCTTGGAGATATTGAAAACCTGACTGAAGATAAAATTGAAAAGATTCTGCAGAAATTTTTGCATGATCTGAAACAAGATGCTCTTGAAGTAAACGGCTGGCAGATAATGCTACCAGCCTATAGCATATCGAAAGTGTCACTTAATGCTTATACCAGAATTCTTGCAAGAAGGTATCCGAAAATGTGTATCAATTGTGTCCATCCTGGATATGTCAACACTGACATAAACTGGCATACAGGAACAATGCCTGTAGAAGAAGGAGCTGAAGGCCCGGTTATGCTAGCTCTTTTGCCAGATGGAGGGCTGACTGGTTGCTACTTTGATCGTACTGTAGTAGCCGAGTTTTAGATCCTGTTATGAAACAAGGCAAATCGAAAGATGCGTCTCTTCGTACTTGGTTGGATTTCTGAGCTGGGATGATGTCTGGTGATGGTATTTGTAGTCGAAATAATGAGGGATGCAAAGAATAAAATTGATCCTTTTATGTGCCCATATCACCGGACTTGTTTTAGAATGAAACATGTTTTTGCGTATATTTTATCATCTAGTCTGACTAGGGGTGCCAATTTGAGCCCAAACTCATCTAACCCGCCTAACTAGTCTAGAGATTAATGGACTGGGCTACAACCATTTTAGCTCATGGGTCAATTTGGGTTGAGCCCAAGTTAATACATTATTTTTTATAGCCCATTCTGACCCATTTAACAGCTCAAATACAACCCATGAAACTCACCCAAAACAAAGTATCTCAACCTAACTTATCTAGAAATTTACTTAGTTGCTCCAAATTTTTATTTTTTGTATTTTTAATTTTCTGTTCTTTTATTTTTCTACGCCACTCACTCATCCCATCTCATCCCACCCCACCCCCTACACCCTCATCCCACGCAAAACCCCTATAAAAGATTTAATTTTTTGTTGTATTTTTAATTTTCAATTATTTTATTTCTACATTACCCACTCTACCCCTACCCTCCCCCCTAATATCCCTATCCCCAACCTACCCCGGTGCAAACCCCTTAAAAAATTTTACTTTTTATTTTTATTTTTATTTTTAAATTTCTAATTTTTGTTTTTCAGTTTTTCTGCCACACACACCTTACCCTCCGTGCCAAACTCCTAAAAAAAATTGATTTTTATTTTTATTTTTAAATTTTTATTTTTTATTTTTTAATTTTTCTACCACCTCACCATACCCCCTACCCCTCCCCCGCCACGCAAAATCCCTAAAAAATTTGTTTTTTTGTTGTATTTTAAATTTTCTATTATTTTATTTTTCTATACCTCCTACCCCTACCCCTACCCCTCCCACATCCCCTTCTCCCCCACCCCGGGCACAAACCCCCTAAAAAATTTTTTTTATGCAAGATGAGCATGATTCTAAAATATGGGTCATGTTGGACGGGTTGTGCTATGACCCATTGTTTAGCCCATTTTGACCCAGCTCATCTCAATCCAGATTCACTTTGGGCTGGGTTGGGAAATGACCCATTTATTGATTAACTCATCTTGACCCGCCCAAATTTAGCCCAACCAGTCCATTTGCCACCTCTAAGTCTGACAAATCAATGTCCTTAATCACATTTACTATTTGGTTCTCCAGGACAAAATGAATTCAACTAATACACTTATTGGATGATAGACTGGGAATTATGTAGATGGGTAGATCTCTATGTATGACATGATCTGTACATACAACTTGTAAAAGACCACTCTCATGACACGTCAATTAAAGATGCTTAAGCAGTCCTGGAATAGCAAGAAACAAAGTGTACTTTCTAGATCCGACACAGAAGTAAATATCAATGAAAATCAGGTAAGCACCATGTGTTTGCTATAAATAATCAATTACGTGTTTGGACTTTGAATATTAATGTTAAGTACTTGATGTGTAGTAAAAAATATTGATAAATAATTTTTCTTGAAATAACTAAAGTACTCTTAAAGTTATTTAAACAAAAGATGTACTATAAATTTTAAAGTATCTTCCCAAGGAAAATTGCTTACTATTACGCCAAAAGTCATTGCTGAAATGGGACGTGCTTTATTTCTTAACCAAGTCCAACAAAAGCAAGTGTACCCACACCTAGGCATCGCCACAGACAGGAGGATGTTGGCAAGGATGAATGATAGAAATGGTTTTGTTTGGAAAGAATATCTCAGGAGACTATGACCTTCGACTGATTTCAGCGCATAAGAATTTGGTTTAAAAATACTTTTGGTATTTTTTAAATGGTAAATACACTAAAAAAATTTATCAAACTTATAAACTTACCAAAATACACTCGTAACTTTAATCAAACTAACTCTAGCTACTTGTAATGCAACCGTGGGAAAACATGTTTCAAGAACACCCAACAACAACAATATATGACTTATGAAATCTGTTTTTAATAGACTTTCGGCTCAAGAAAAAAAAATACTATAATAATGAAAAGGAAATAGGATCACTTCTTGCCGCTGGCGGAGTTTGCTTACAACAACAGCTATCATTCCAGTATTCAGATGGCACCGTATGAGGCCCTATATGGTAGGAGGTGCAGGTCTCCCGTGGGTTAGTTCGAGCCGGCTGAGGCCAGGCTGATAGCTACTGAGATGGTCCAGGATGCAATAGACAATGTCAAGGTGATTCGGGACACACTTCGTGCAGCCCAGTCTAGACAGAAGAGTTATGCGGACAAGAAGGTCCACGATGTGGCTTTTATGGTTGGCGAGCGGGTTCTGCTTCGAGTCTCGCCCATGAAGGGCGTTATGAGGTTTGGGAAGAAAGGGAAGCTGAGTCCTAGATTTATTGGCCCTTTTGAGATTTTGAGGCGTGTCGGGGAGGTTGCTTATGAGTTGGCCTTACCTCCCAGCCTAGCCGGAGTTCACTCCGTATTTCATGTCTCCATGCTCCGGAGATACCATGGTGACCCGTCGCACGTGTTGGATTTCACATCTGTTCAGCTAGACAAGGATCCTATCTTACGTTGAGGGGCCAGTGGCCATTCTAGACAGGCAAGTCAGGAAGCTAAGGTCAAAGAACGTCGTTTCAGGAAAAGTTCAGTGACAGGGTCAGCTGGTCGAGGAGGCGACTTGGGAGACCGAGAAGGATATGCGCAACCAATACCCTCATCTATTCACCACTCTAAGTATGAATTCTATGCTCGTTCGAGGACGAACAAATCTTTTAAGTGTGGGAAGATGTAACGAACCGGCCGGTCGTTTTAGAAAATTTCGCCCCAATCCCCAATTTAACTGTTCCTCTAAGTTCATTTCTGCTATTGTGGTTTGCCGGGAGAGTCGGTTCAGAAATTTGGAGCATTTTGGGACACTTAGTCCCTAAATGAGAGCTTTAAAGTTAGAAAATGGTCCGTAGATGGAACAATGTTAAGACGACCTTGGAACGGAAATCCGATGGTTCCATTAGCTCCGTTAGGTGATTTCGGGATTGGGAGCGCGTTCGTAATGTATTTTGGAGGTCCGTAGCTCAATTAGGCTTGAAATGCCGAAGTTGGAAATTTTGGCGAATCCGAACGATAGGTGAGATTTTGATCCGGGGTCGGAATGGAATTCCAACAATTTTTGTAGCTTTGTTATGTGATTTTGGATATGTCCGCAAATTTTCAGGTCATTCGGACATCGTTTGATCGGGTTTTGGATTGATTGTAAGTTTTGAAAGTTTTGAAGAAACTTAGGCTTGAATCCGTGTGTAATTGGTGATTTTGATGTTTAGGATGGGGTTTTTATGATTGGAACAAGTTTGTATCGTATTTTGGAGTATGTTGGTGGTTTTCGTTGGGGTCCCGGGGGCCTCGGGATGAATTCGGACCATCAAACGGGCATTTTGAAGCCTTGAAAACCTGCAGAAAATTGCAGGTCAGTGCAGCAGGGATTTGGCCTTCGCGTTCACGTGAAGGTGGTCGCGTTCGCATAGGCCGGTCATGCCAAGGCATCGCGTTCGCGTTAAGACCTACGCGTCCGCGCATGTGGTGTGGTGTGATGATTCGCGTTCGCGTGACCTGTGTTCGCGAACGCGTAGAAGGGGGAGAGTTAGCATCGCGTTCGCGTGGTTTTCTGTCGCGTTCGCGTAGAGGTGGAATCTGGCGCCGGGAAATTTTGTGCTTCGCGGACGCGTGGGGAGCGTCGCGTTCGCCAAGGGTAATTTGAGCAGACCTTCGCGGACGCGTGAGTACCTTCGCGGACACGTAGAGCACTGGGGTCTGGCAGTGAGTTTAAGTTCAAAACATAACAGTCGCGACCCCCATAAACAAAAACGCCATTTTTGAGCTCCAAGGGAGGATTTTGAAGGGAAACGCTGGGATGTCATCGGGAAATCATCGGGGGTAAGTTTCTTGACCTTAATTCGTTAGTTTATCATGAAATCTGTGATTATTTCGCTGAAAATGGGGGATTAAAAGTGGGTTTGAGCCCTAGGCCTAAATTTTAGAAAATCTTTGATTTGGATGGGCAAACGGAGTTCGATTTCGATAAATTTTATATGAACGGACTCGTATTGAGATAAGGAACCCGAATATATAAATTTCGTGATTTTTCGATAAGCGTACCGAAAGTCGGGTTTTGGCAACTTGTGGGTTTTGGTGTATTGTGAGTTGTTTTGATTGGGTAATGCCCAATTGGCCTATTTTGATGTGATTCTATTGATTTTTATCAGATACTACACCTGTGGAGGCCGACATTCGCAGCAAGAGGGTTGTCTCTTAGCGGTTTTGTACCGGAGTCGAGGTAAGTGGCTTGTCTAACCTTGTGTGGTGGAACCTTTACCCCTAGGATGTTATGTGATAGTTTAAATGCCTTGTACGCGAGGTGATGGGCGTGTACATGCGCTAGTTGTTGTAACTCACTTTACTTGAATTGTCCAATTCATGATATTCCTGCTCTTAGTTTATTAAATTGTGATATTTACCTGGTATTCGTTAGGGAAGCATGATTAGGTAGGATTTATCTGTCTAATTGCCTAACTGTCCTACTTGAACTTCTTGATAATTGTTGGCACTAGTCCTCGGTGAAGTTGTAGTTAAGCATATTATGTTTTCTGTGTGCGTTTTCTTTATTTGTGGTGTTGGTGGACTGCGGGTTCAATTCCCGGAGATCCCATGGCTGTGGGTTCGATTCCCACAGACCCGGATTGCTATTGTTTGTGGACTGCGGGTTCAATTCCCGGAGATCCAAGGGCTGCGGGTTCGATTCCCGGAGACCCGGAGTTTATTGATATATTATTGAGATACGGACTGCGGGTTCGATTCCCGGAGATCCTGAGATCATTGAGATACACCTTGAGGTATTGAGACACGGGCTGCGGGTTCGATTCCCGAAGACCCAGAGATACCGTTATTGGGACTGCGGGTTAAATTCCCGTAGCTCCTGGACTGTTGATTATAGAGTGGGACTGTGGGTTCAATTCCCACAGGTCCTGGACTTGTTAATTGAGTTTGTTACTTGTTGTTAGCTTAATTGTAGACGGTTGTAGTAATCGTTTTATTTTTGTTATTTCGGAATTTTTATCATTTAAACTGCTTATTATCATTATTATCATTTTGTAATTGCTTTTCTCTCAGTAGAGCCTGACCTTCCTCGTCACTACTCCATCGAGGTTAGGCTTGGCACTTACCGAGTACCGCCGTGGTGTACTCATGCTACTCTTCTGCACACTTTTGTTGTGCAGATCCAGGTACATCAGGACAGGCTCATCCTAGGTGATTCAGCAGCGCTTTGGGAGACCTCGAGGTATGATCTGCTACGTCCGCGGATCCGGGGGCCTTCCTTCTATTCTGATAGTATTCGTAGATGTTTTTCCTTCATTTCGTTGTTAGATACTCTTTACACATAGAGCCACAGTTGTACATTCTCTTTTAGTCTGTGTTACCCGTGGGATTCCGGGTCTTGGTGGTATTTTATACAGTGTATTTGATGGGTGTATGTGCCAAGCGGCACAGATTACATTCCTTTTATCTTATTTTCCGCTAATTCTTATTAAATGTTCATAAACTGGTATATTCCGCAACGTGTTAGGCTTACCTAATCATGGAAAGTGGGTGTCATCACGACATGTTCACGATTGGTGAACTAGGGTAGTGACAGCTGTGTCTCTTTATATCCCTAAGTACAGTCGTAGACCTATATTTTCTTTTTCAATTTGCTGCACTTTCTTAGTGTTTGGAGTGTTTTTTTTACTGGAAATTATTGTCCAGTTATCCATAATACTCTGCTGCCTAGCATACTTTCTATCTTGTCCAGCACCAGGAGCTCTAGCACGCTTAGCTTCAGCCCCTTTTCACAGCAACTTCAGCTCTTGATAAGGTAGCAGTAGGGATATCTGCTACACATGCATGCCTAACTGAGTTTTCTGCATATTCCCGAGCCACTCCATCAGCTGCAAGTTGATTTCTTTTAATAGATACATGTGATCTTGATATTTAATTTGTCTATATGGTTTAGGTTTCAAGTTTATTAAAATTGATTGTTCAGTTATTCTGTTTATTCTCGTTTTGAACTTCCGATAGCCCATGTTATTCTTTGTTTTTATTTTGTTTGTAGCACTAGATTATTTTCCTTTTTACTTATAAAGTCTTGTTTCAAGTAAATTAAATAGCACATTGTGTCTTTTCTTGTTCCTTTTTTCTCTTGTATGGTGTTAAGTAGAGTAATAACTGATAATCGATGAAAAAAGACTTTAATCTATCTCCTAAGAGTCAGACACTGTGGAGCCTCAAAATAGTACTAAACTAGTTATTTTGTTTTGTCATTAGTAAAAAGACATCATCTTAAAACAAAGAAACTTTCACAGAATGTAGATATAGAAACTGAAGATTAATAGTACAAAAATAAACTAGAAACTGGTGTTCTAATACAAACTAATAGTTTCATGTGTATTTTTTAATGTTTTTAATTTGTTCCCAGTCTTTAAAATATAGTGCATTTTTATTGTTGAAATGACTTCTTTGAGCTATATAATCATGTTAATATCTCATCTATAACTTTATTTTTTCTAGAACTACCATTTAGGTTTATTTCTCTTTTGTACTAAATTATTTTTAGCTATTATTGTAATTGCAGAAAAGAAAAGAATTCCTTGAACAGTCATGGACAAGCCTAGAAGTAAGAAATGGATGTATTATGATAGATTCAGTAAAGAATATTTGGATGGAGTAGAGAATTTTCTAAACTATGCCTTTCGTGAAAGAGAAACAATTTCATGTCCTTGTTCACAATGTGTGCTATATTATCAAGTAAATCGGGCAACTGCATATGATCATCTTGTGGTTAATGGTGTTATGCCATCTCATGATACTTTATTTTTTCATGGGGAGTCTCTGAATGAATCAAATAGTACTCATGTAAATAATTACAGACAATTAAATATAAGGGGTGATGATATGAGAGGAATGATACATGATGCTTCTGGAGGCTCAGTCTATGGATAATGATATTAGTGAAAGGGATGAGATGGAGCCAAACTCAGAAGAAAATAATACTAATCCATATTTAAATCAATCTCATCTAGAGGTGGATAAGTTTGAACAACTCTTGAAGGATTCAAATGAAGAACTATATCCTGGATGCAAGAAGTTTAATAAACTGTCATTTCTGCTGCATCTCTACAATATGAAACGGTCGTTCAAATGGACCAATGAATCTTTTAATGCTTTGCTTGGACTATTAAAAGATGCACTGCACGAGGGTGAAAAGTTGCCTCCTTCTTTCTATGAGACTAAAAAGATAGTTGAAGTGTTGGGCTTAAAGTACAAAAAAATTCATGCTTGTCCCAATGATTGCATATTTTTTAGGAATGAATTTGCCAGTATGGATGTTAATAAATGCTTAATTTGTAGGGCTTCTAGATGGGAAAAAATTGATAGAAAAATTCCAGCCAAAGTCCTAAGGTATTTTCATTTAAAACCAAGGTTACAAAGTTTATTTATGTCTACAGAAACTTCTAAGTTTATGCGGTGACATCATGAAGAACGTAGCAAAGATAAAGTTTTACGACATCCTGACGATTCTGAAGCTTGGAAAAGTTTCGATAATAAATATCCAGAATTCGTTAGAGATCCTCGTACTATTCGTCTACGATTAGCTTCTGATGGATTTAATCCATTTGGTACTATGCGAACTGTTCATAGTACATGGCCAGTGATTATAATGCCATATAATCTCCCACCTTGGATGTGATGAAGGAAGAGATTTTTATTTTGTCATTACTTATTCGTGGACCAAAAGGGCCTAGCAATAACATTGAAGTCTTTCTGGAACCTTTAATAGAAGAGTTAAATGAATTTTGGGATGTCGGGATAGAAACATATGATGCCTTTGCTAAGGAGACATTTAAGATGCGAGCAGCTCTCATGTGGACTATAAATGATTTTCCAGCATATGGTAATCTCTCTGGATGGTGCACTTATAGTAAATTTGCATGCCCTTCTTGTAACATAAACACTGAATCTAGAAGACTCAAACATGGAAAAAAGTTTTGTTATATGGGCCATCGACGTTTCTTGAAGCCTGGGCACCATGATTATGAAAGTGTACGACCTTATATGGAGCAATTGATGGATGGTCAGAACCACTCTCAGACCCAATCACATGATAATCAATCTACTGAATTGTATAGTTCTTCTGGCACTGAAGTTCAAGAGAATGAAGAATCACGTAATTTAATTTTGAAGTAACTTTGTTTAATTTAATTTTGATCCTTATTTTTAAGTAGTAACAAGGATATAATTATGTCATACTTTGTTCAATTGTACTTCTTCAATTTCTTTAAAAATGGATATTCTGTATATGAATTTCATGACATTCATTTTTTTTAATGTCAGGAAATTCAGAAGTTAGGAAGGTTCGTGGGCCTACATTATTAAAAGATATTTGGAAATTATCTCCAGGGAAAAAAATTGCTGTGCAATTTAATAATCGTAACCAAGCCATCGGAAAAGAGGGTCGAAAGCTTGCTAGCCTTCTAGGCATTATCGCAAGAACTCCAGATTTAACACCTCTACACATAGATGATTGGCGAAGTTTTGATAAAGAAGAAAAAAAGAAATTGCTAGAGTTTATAAGGGTATGGAGTTATTATTATTATTATTATTATTATTATTATTATTATTGTTGTTGTTGTTGTTGTTGTTGTTGTTGTTATAGTTGTTATTGCTATTATTATTGTTGTTGTTGTTGTTATTCTTGTAATAACATATTATTGCTAAATGTTAGTTTTTGGTTTTAGAAAAAATTCTCTATCCCAACACGTGGAGAAGCATATGTCTTAAAGTCAATTGAAAAAAAATGGAAAGATTACAAATGTGATTTAAAAAGTGAATATTTGGAAAAATATAAAACCAAAGATGCTTTGATGAAGAATAGACCAACAAGTCGCATACCAAGGTATCAATGGACAGGCCTTGTTTCTTATTGGCTTTCTGATAAAGCTAAGGTATAAACTTTAAAATTTTAAAAATGCACAATTAGTTTCTTATTATTGTAGTCTTTTGATTATTTTCATTAGTTGCTAATTGTTATATTGTTTTCATTATTTTATGTTGTAATGACAGAGGCGTACCCTGGCAAATAGAAATAATAGGGCCAAACAAAATATGCCTCACACAGGAGGATCCAAAAGTATTGCCACCTTAATGGATGAGCAGGTACATGTATAATTACAAAATAAAATATTTTAAAACTCTTTTATCATGCAAATTTGACATCAAATTTATTGTAATAGGCCAAGGATGGTATAGAGCCTACACGAGCAGAAATATTTATACTGACACACAAAAAACGTAAGGATGGTAGACTATTGGATGAGGAGTCTGCAAAGGCAATTGTAAGATTTCTTCTCTTTCTTTTATTCTTGAACTAGGAAATAGACTTAATAAAATGAAAACTTAAAAGAGAATAACTGAATTGAAAATTGGACTTTTTGGTGTATTAAATTTATATGTATTGTTAACTATGTTATGCCCTTAATTAATCAGGACATGATGAATGAAAGGTTGAAGAATACTGACGGATCAAATGACCAGCCTCCCCGCAGTGTTGCTTGGGAAGGAGATGTGTATTCTCAAGTATTGGGAAATGATAAAAGTGGGTATGTTCGTGGTTTGGGACTTGGTCCAACTCCTTCTATGTTGTGGGGCAGTAGATCTTCCTTAGGAAATATTGTTATAGAGGATTCATCTGATGAGGTTGTACAAAAACTAAAGCACGAGATAACAGAGTTAAAAGAGTTAAATGAAAAACAAAATGAAGAAATGGGTTTTATGAGACAAGAACTATCATGGATGAGGCAAGTCATGAGAAAAATTGCTCCAAATGAGCTACCTATGCCTCAGCATATCAATGGTGTCTCAACTGGGCAGGTAACTCAATTTCAAAGTTTTAGCCGTATATAGGCTAAGAAATGCGTGTTCTAGTTAGTAGCTATATATAGACTTAAGAGTTACAAGGAAAATTTCACTTCCTGTAACTTTCAAGGTTTGTTATAAATTATGTGTGTGGGAATGTATTTGGTAGTTTTCTTTTTCTTGTATGTTCACTGTTACAAATATTGTTACAATCACTCTTAATGGCTTGAGAGCATTATATTCCTTCGATACACTTTTAGTTCGAATTTATTCCATAATCTTATAAAATAATTTTATGTCTTAATATTTATCAGGTCGTTGATACCAACCGTGGCCATGAGCAAATACCAGAATCACCCAATATGCATAATGTAGCTGGAAATTCTCCGTTGTCTCCTGGTACTTTTCTGTGTTTTCACATAAACTCTTTTTTGTTCTATTCATTTTTTCTTCCTGTAAGTGAAGCATTATGTAAGAAATATATTAATGCAAATCTTAACGGACTGTTGCATAGGATTATTAGTTTGCTACCCTTGATATATGCTTAGTTTTAGCCAATAATTTAAATTTCTAAAGTATGCAACTAGTTTTTGGATCAAGGAAGGTCAAGAGAATGTGTTTACCAATTAAATTTCTAGGGTATGTCTAGTAGAAACTGATAAGGCTTTGAAATCTTAATCTCCCATAATTGGAATTTGAAATTTTATAATGTGAATGATTTTCTATATCTTTTCATGTGTAGCAGTTGTTTGTGCATAATTCAGAAAGAGAGGATATTTAAATGTTTCTTGGTAATCTATGCTTTTGGCTAGGAAGGATCTTAAAAAGGTCTCAAATTTCTTGGTCATCTATGTTTTGGCTTCCACTATAAGGCAAATGTCTGTTGGCAAGACTTGAGCTAGGATTCAAAGTGATTTTTGGCCAACAACCAACTGTAGTTGGTATAAACAGTCAAATCATAAGTGGCGTTATCCATTTCAAGCCAAAATACACATTTGTGCAGTTGTTCCCAATGTTGTATACATTCTTGACAATATTGTGGTAGTAGGTATGGCTTTCAAACTATTATCCAGTTCAACACCTCTTTTCTCTTCAAGAAATTGCCCAGCTTTTGTTTGAACTACGTACAGCTGCCTTAGGAACATCTTTAACAGCTCCCTTATTATCTGTAGCAGCAACTCGATCAGTTGAATAAGTCTGAAAAGCCACATGTTCCACTCGAAAAGTTTGACATGAATGCTAAAATTGTTATAAAATGAGAGAGAATATATAGAAAAGGAAAATATTAGATTGGAATACAATGTATCTTGCGTATCCACTTTTCTTGCAAGTATTTTAGTCAAACAAACGTGAAACCATAGTGAAGGAATTATTAAATCTTAGCTTAAGGAGTAGTTAGGATTTTGGAATGGGACCTGTAGATCTTTCTCTTCCTTGATATAACTAAGAGTTATTAGTATAACTAGTTATTTTTTTAATGAATTTTCTTTTAATAACTTACATATGATTAACACCATAATGTTCTTATTGCATTTGTAATTGGCTTTACTGCAAATCTCATTTATATTGTTATTTCAGGTTAAACAGCATGATGTGAAAGATTTCAGTACGAGGAAGATTTGCAGAATTGTTTGAGGGCTTCTATCTTTTGTAATTATGAATATTATATAGAATTAGTGATAATAACATTGGTTATTTTGTTTGAACAATATGATTTTATCTTACATGTGGTTGATATATTAGTAAGAATTAATACTTTTTTTTGTTTTTCTAGATTGAATGAAATATATTACTCCCTCCGTTTTAATTTATGTGAACCCATTATAGCCTATGATTTTTAGTGGTAATTTACTTCAATTTACTAGCAATAAAAATGGGCGTTAAACTGCAAAATAGGCCACTTATGGAATTAGTTTAGCAACAATTTTAACTGCCGCTAAATTATTACTGTTAAAGTACGTGACTTTTGGCGGCAATACAGTTTGATTTATTGGCCAAAATATTAGACATTAAAGTGCAAATTAATCCTACTATGGAATAGATTTTGCAGCCATTGAATTGCCGCTAAATATTTGACATTAAAGCATTCTACTTTTAGCAGCAATATAATTAGATATATCGGCCAAAAATAATGACCGTTGAAGCACAATATAAGCCTATTATGAAATGGATTTAGCAGCCATTTAATTGCCGCTAAGCTGTAGCCGTTAAAGCCCGGGACCTTTAGCGACAATAAAACTTAGCTTTACCGGCACTTTATTCAATCACTGCTAAAGGCTTTAGCGACGCCGGCAACCACGGCTAAAAAAGAATAGCCGGTAAATCTTTTAGCGGCAATACATATTGCCGCTAAAAGGTTTTTTAATTGCCGCTAAAGACCTTTTTTGTTGTAGTGATCGCGAAATAGGAGGTTATAGACGAATCATCAGATCATGTAAGATAAACATAGTAGAACCCAACATGGAGAATTCAGTTTCGGAGAATATCATTTTGAGATATATTCAAACAAAAGTCGAGGTAGTTAAAGGTACCTTATGAGTGTTATGGGGATAAAAGAAAGAGCCACTGGAAAGGCAGTGAAAATATCAGTTCAAAAGCAACCATACAAGCACAAGGGCATAAAATCAAGCAACTACAAATGATTATAGGCAAGTAAGGACATCAAAAAGGTCCGTAATAAGGTCACAACTTTACGAGAGTCAAAGGTTCTCCCTAAGTACGACAATGAAAGACTAGCTGAGGAAATAATGATGAAGGCTTCAACTTAAGCATAACGATATAAATAAGAAATGGTCTTGTAACAATAGTCTTATTACAATATGGTATACACTCCATAAGAAAGTCGCACCTATCGTGATCAATGAACGGGAAGTCAGAAGTGATATTTGAGATCATATGAGTTATAGGAAATTCAAGTATTGGTGGGTAACAAGATAAACCAAGTATTCATGCAACAAGTGACATAACGACCAAGAAATGTGATTGCTTACATTTAAAGAATGCTGAGAAGGCACGAAAGGAATTATTCAATCAATGATCCAGAGTTAATTACTTTGTGAATGCACTTAAGACTTTAGAGTTATATCTATGCAGCATATATGTTGACATTCATATAGCTATAGGAGACTTTGGTATAAGTTAAAAGAAATAATTAAGTCCATGTCGCCTATAAATGTTTGATTTGTTAGAAGATTATATTATGGATGCTACATAGAGTCCACAAAAGGCTAATGTAATAGCTAATACTCTAACTTGAGGATTGGAAGATAGCCTAGGCTTAATTAAAGGTTAAGAAGGAAGAGGAAGCTCGGAAGTTACATCATCAGTCCAATTGTTAGACCCAGATGATTATAGAAATTGTGACTCAAACCATAGAAGGAGCACTTTTAATAGCAGAGGTATAAGAGAGATAGTGCAACAATCATATTCTATAAAACCTCTTTGATAATGCAATTAGAAGAGTACCAGCCTCATAAGACGTTAATACGAAGCTCCCACAAGATTGTGTATGCACCAGGGTTGCAAGTATTATAGTAGAGCGTTAAGGTATGGATATAGATTCCACCAATGTAGAAGGGAGGTTATGCAATCGATAGAAGATATTGTGTGATATTTAAAGGTAAGAATGGTAAATGTGAGTGAGAAGATGACAATAATAGGCAAGGTCTCAGGATTAAACCCGTCAAAACAAGAGGGCTGATAATTTCCATGAGCTATAGAAAGCTCGATACACTTTGAAGGAACTCAGAGGAGTCTAAGAACATGAGCAATTAGAATAGATGGAATACTGCCCTGGCAGTAGAATAAGGATGTAATTGTGATATTTAAGAGAATGACGTTTGGGCCTTCGATTGAGTAATGATTTAAATAAAAGGGATTTCATGGATGGCATGATATTAGAATGCCCCCGTAAGATGAATACGTTGGGATGTTATTAAAATGCAGTTATTGAAGAATAGTATCGTCCTTACGTGCATCAAGATATTCTCTGGTGAGATGCGAGCCTTAGTGATAATTTATTACATCCAAGCTATGGCAATTAAACTTTAGATGTTCTCTGGTGAGATGCGAGCCTTAGTGATAATTTATTACATCCGAGGCGATGGTGGGAGTTAGTGAACGACTATGATGTTTATATTTTATATCATGTAGGGAAGGCGAATATAGTAGTCAACACCCTCAATCATAGATCTATGTTTAGCCTGTCATATTTACATGCATAGAAAAGTGACATAGCTTGTGAGATTCATCTGATAGTTAATCTTGGAATTCGATTACTATCTGTAGGTGGTACCAAAGTTACTACTTAGGACATGAAACCCTCCTCTTTATTAACTAAAGTGAAGGAATGGCAAGTATGAAGATCATGTGTTAGATCATTAAAGAGATACAATCCTTCAAAAGGAGAAGGCACTATTTGAGATTATAGGAGATGGAGTCATTCGATATCAAGGTCGAATATATGTTCCTAATGTGGCAGGGTGAGATGGAGTACTCAAATATCGAGGTCGATTATATATTTCTAATATGGCAGGGTTGTGCCAATAGGTTATGGGACAAGCAATGAGAAAGTAACCTAGAGTTGTGTAGCACACCTCGGTAATAATACCAAGGCTATAAAATAAAATATAGCAATAGTTGTACATTCAGCAAAGTACCAAACGAAGAGCTTAAGTATACCTATATATTCCTAGAGGGACATCTTATCATAGTTCTATATATGTATTCACAAAGTGAATCCAAGATATTGGCAAAAAGCTGGAAAAAAAGAAGAAGAGAAAGTTGTACATAAAAGGACATAGTCGTATATGATACATCATAGAAGGTAGTAGAAGTTACGAGATTGGAAGAACTCCGGCCATAATTCGCGAGATGAGAATATGCCTAAAGGGGGAATGCCCTAGTTTTTGGATTTCTTCATAGAACAATTGCCTAGATGACAAAGGACAATATTAAAGTATTAATAAGAGCCATATGGTATGAGAATGAGAAGCACATCAGTCAACATTCGTGGATGAATATTCCAAAGGGGGAATAATGTTACAACCCATATTTTTGTACCTGAAAGTACGTCGTGAGTTAATTGATGTAAGCTCAAAAAGGATGAAATCCTTCTACAAGGACAAGAAAGGTTTGTCGAAGTGTTAAGCAAGTTAAGATGAATATGAGACTTTTTAATCATGATTTAAATGAGTTTAAAGCCATTATATGACTATATATGATGTTTTTATATGAAGTATAAAGTTTGAGAAAATCGGATTTAAGTTGCGGAAAAACCGACTAAGGATTTGCCTTGTAATGAAGCTTTTTGAGTAATAAATTTCGTGAGCTATATATGGTCTTTTGGGGCATATTATATATCAAATTGAAGTTCTTGAAATATAGTTTCCAACACTCTTAACCGTTCGTTCATACGACAATCGGATAAAAAGATATAAGTGTTTGAAAAGGGGCCAATGAGATGGTGCCAAGTGGCACATTTTGACTTTTCATCCAAAATGATATTTATCTTCCTATGTCGTCTCTTTCTTCAAAATTCCAGAGAGCTCGACCAAATAAACCCCTAAACTTTCCCTCAAGCTTTCTCACAAGGTTTTCCAACAAGATAATCATCCGGGGCATGAAATCAAGAAGCAATAACGCAAGAACGATCCCCACGACGTAAGTATCGCTATATATTCTCTCCTTTTCTTTGTTATTGGAGTTTTAGAAGATATTTTGAAGTTAATTAAAATGCCTAATTTCTGGTTTTAATATCTTAAATATCAATTAAGGTTGATTACTTCATTTCATAATATTTAGAACTCACGGGACGGTGATCGGAAGCCGTGAGTTCGAGTTATTTGATTTGTGATGGACTATTTTATGGGCTGTTTCGTGTAGCTTTTGGGTTGTATATTTTGCTGCTATTTAATGGAGTTTTTGGAGTATAAATGGTGTGGAGAAACACCACACAATATTGAAATGATGAATTAGTCATTCTTTAATATTTTCGGGGTGTTGGACACTACTATAGTCGTCATTTTTGGTATGAATTGATTGGGGTGTGCTGGGCTGTTGCAAGCTAAATATAACATGGATTTCGACTTTCATCTACTGTATAAGGTAATTATATTGTGTTCCTACATGTGCTTAAGGTTATATTGACATCGGTTGAGTTAAATGGATGAACTAGACATGAACTAGTGAATAAAGTTGCTAATTAAGAATAATTGGAGTTGTAGATCATTTTCTTTGTTATGGATATATGGTATAAGGCTGGAATTATTGATGAAGGGATTCATTATCATGTTAATGATACTATTAAGTTAAATTAAAATGTCTATAAGGGATGGTATGGGGTATACGAATTCCAATTGGAGCTTGCCGCTCGTCGTCAAATAGTTATGACTTGTTGTTATTTTACGGTGTCTTGTTATTGATAATAATGTATTGCTGAATTATCTGGTAATTGTTGTTGGTGTATGATATTGGAGGAGGCTCTTGTTACAGGGGAGATGCTGCCCGAATGTATATAAACAAGCTACAAGTTTAAGTTGCCAACTTAGCCTTTATTCAACACTGATTTTGAATCTCCTTATGCAATGGTAGATTGAGTTGAGTTGTTTGAAGAGTTGCTTGAGAGGTATTAAGGACTCACCATGGTTAAGGTATGTTAAGGCATTTCTTTCTTTCTTTTGGCATGATCTATGGTTAAATGAATACACTATTTCATAACGGATCTACTCTTAGAAACTAAGGTTGCTCATGTTGTTCTTTTCTTATAAAGTTATTTTAAGCAAGTATGTATGATCCTTGAATCCTATAGAAGCTCATATTGATGGTATGATGTCCGTAATGTTAATCGAAGGTGCAATGACCTTATGTCACTCCGAAAGGTCTAAAACGTGTTCCCATGAGTCGACTATGCATTATATATATGTATCTATTTTACTCTACCGAGCCGCGCTATAGTCGGCCGGGTATGGCACCTATTGTGCAACCACTGATCAGTTGGGTTTACCGAGCTCCACGTGGCCGGGTACGTTTTTACCGGGTCCTCTCTGAGGCCGGGTACGATATGATAATGATGATGATGAAGATGCCCACAGAGGCAAATGATTTTAAAAGTTTATGTATATATATGTATTATGCACTTCATATCAGTAGCCGCCAGAGGCACTCAGATGTTAAATGTTGTATTTCCTCCATCTCTCTTTACATTATTGTTCTTGTTTATGTTTTCATGCCTTACATACTCGGTACATTATTCGTACTGACGTCCCTTTTGCCTGGGGACGCTGCGTTCATGCCCGCAGGTCCTGATAGACAGATCGAGAGCCCTCCAAGTAGGCTATCAACTCAGTAGAAGATGTTGGTGCGCTCCATTTGCTTCGGAGTTGCTCGTCCGGTTAGTATTATTTAGATGTGTATTGTTTGGTATGGCGGGACTCTGCCCCGACCTTTACGGAATTTATGTATTCTTAGAGGTTTGTAGACATATGTCGTGTACGTAAAAGATTGTACGGCCTTGTCGTCCTATGTTTTGAGTTTATAAAGGATCATGTTGGTCTATTAGGCCTGTATGTCTCGTGTATATGATGATTTAATATGAAAGACATATTACGTTGGTACTTGATCGAGTAAGGTATCGAGTGCCCGTTGCGGCCCATCGGTTTGGGTCGTGACATAATTTTTCAAGAATATATAATGTATATTATAAATTATTTTATTTAATAATTATTTTATACTACTTGCATGGAATATATATTTTACAACCTTTATTTTCTTTCATTATGAATTGTGTAAAATAAACTTTTGAATTTTTGTTGTTAATACTAAAATTATTATTACTAAAAAATTATTCTAATTAATTTTTTTACTATGCTCATTATTTTATTATTCCAGCATTATATATTCTTAAATACTTTTTATTTTTTTTAATTTGTGAATAATATTTATTTATTTTATAGGTAAGTCCATAATATAAATTAAAAAAATAAAATTATAATATTAAAAAGTTTAAAAACAATAAAAAGAAGATAAATGCTTATAATTTAGAGGGTAAAATAGGTATTTTGCAATCCAAAATTTGAAAAATCTAGTTGAGTAACTTTGTGAGTGTAATAAACATAGTTCAGTGACTTTATTGTTACAAATAAAAGATAAATGACTTTAGGAAATAATTTGAGATAGTTCAGTGACCATTTGAGTAATAAACTCGGATGCTGATTATCTGAACAAATGGAGATTATGCGCATGATCTCAAATCACTTCATACATTGAAAACGGGGGCGGATCTAGCATGTAGTATACGGGTTCCCGGGAACCTAGTAACTTTTGCGTAGACCTTGTATTTTTGTTAAAAAATTTATTAAATATCTATATATATTATTTGTGAACCCAGTTATTATTGTATATTAATTTGAAATTGTGACATGAACGCATAAACTTAAAATCTTGGATCCGCCTCTGATTGAAAAGCATAATGAAGAGATGACTCTATAAAAATTGTCATAACAACTGAACTGATTATAAGCTGAAAGTGTAATCCTGAAACCTTGTCCTGCGCCAAGGCCAACACAGGACTCAATTTGCAGCTGTGCCATTTCAGTGTCACTGTATGCAGCAGTTCCATTCATGTCATTATGCACTACCGACAAAGAGAAGGGAGAAATCACAAAATAATTTACTGTAAATAGACAAGGGACTCTCGTCTGTCTGAGAAAATTTTCAAAATTGGATGTGCTTGGCTGACACCGATTTCAATCTCCAATATGAAAGCAAACGGTCAAGAATAGTCCGTATTTCCTCTTTGAAGATCAGACGTTAAATTAAGCGTCACAAATCTGAGTCTTCAATGTCCATGGTGTACAACACTCGGTTGAGGGAATAAATCCTGAATGTCAAGGATATCAGCTAGGACACCAGCTGCCGTGGTATCATTTCCTGCTCCAGCACCTTGGATAACCAGTGGTTGTTTCTCGTAACAACGGCTGTATATCTCCAGCCGCAGAGAAATGAATACAGATTATCAATCTTCATAGGCATTCCTCATATACTTATTATTATAAATAGTTAGCAGGGAAAGCTGGCAATCTGCTTCAAGATGTGACCAAACCAACCTATAAGAGTGTCAATTTATGCTTTGATACTAATTACTACGGCGTTAAGAATGTTACCGAAGCTCTTCTTCCGCTGCCTGTATTTGCAGTTCTGTTGTTAAACTTTAGGATATCATGTCCTTAACTTCATGACTCATGATTTTTTCCTTAATTTTATATGGCACTCATGAAGTTCAGGACACTATGTCCTTAATATTTACACGGCACTCATGAAGAAAGGGTAAAACCATCTTCTCGTATTAATTTTAATAAAGTTGTGGTTATTTTTGCTCAACATTAAAAATACGGGATAATGTTGGCAAGCGTACTTTCGAGGCCTGCTTAATGAGGAGGGGGGTCGAGACATAGAGCTAGGGGAGTTGGGAACTCGGAGCGTCATAGAGACCTTGGGTACTGCAGGCGCATTAGGATGGAGGAGGTAGTAGGGGCTTTGCGTAGGATGAGTAGGGGCGAGCGACCAGGCCAGACGAAATCCCGGTGAAGATCTAGAAATGCATGAGTAGGACTGGAGCGGAGTGGTTGTCCAAGTTGTTCAATGTGATCTTCAGGACTAAGAGGATGTCGGAGGAGTGGAGGTAGAGCACAGTTGTACTCGTATATAAGAACAAAGGGGATATCCAGTGTTGTAACAACTATAGAGGTATCATATTACTAAGCCACACCATAAAAGTCTGGGAGCGGGTGGTTGAGGCAAGGGTGAGGGAGTTGGCATCTATATTTGTGAACCAGTTCGGTTTCATGCCGGACTGCTCCACTACAGAAGCTATCCACCTTGTCAGGATATTGATGGAAAAGTTGAGGGACAAGAAGAGGGACCTGCACATGGTGTTTATAAATTTAGAGAAGGTATACGACAAGGTCTCAAGGGAGGTGCTAGGAGGTGCCTGGAGGCAAAGAGTGTGCCGGAAGCCTACATCAGAGTGATCAAGGACATGTATGATGGAGCTAAGACTAGGGTTAGGACGGTGGGTGGCGACTCAGACCATTTTCCGGTGGTTATGGGGCTTCATCAAGGATTTGCGCTAGCCCTCTCTTATTTGCTTTGGTGATGGATACACTGACTCGTCATATCCAAGGGGATGTGCCATGGTGTATGCTATTTGTTGATGACATAGTCTTGATAGAGCATACTAGGGCCGGTGTTAATGAGAGGTTGGAGGTTTGGAGATTGACTCTCGATTCTAAGGGTTTCAAACTAAGGAGGTCTAAGACAGAATACCTGCACTGTAAGTTTAGCGCCGAGTCGAGCGAAGAAGAAGGGATGTGAAGCTTGGTTCTCAGTTCATCACCAAGAGAGACAGTTTCAGATACCCTGGATCGGCGAATCAGAGGGACGAAGAGATCGACAGAGATGTCGCTTACCGTATAGGGGAAGGGTGGTCGAAATGGAGGCTTACATCGGGAGTCTTGCGTGACAGGAAGGTGCCACAGAAACTAAAGGGAAAGTTTTATAGAGATGTGGTTAGACCAGCCATGTCGTACGGGACGGAGTGATGGCCGGTGAAAAACTCTCATGTTCAGAGAATGAAGGTCGCAGAGATGAGGATGGTCAGGTGGATGTGTGGGCTCACTAGGTTGGATAAGGTTAAGAATGAAGTCATTCGGGAGAAGGTGAGGGTGGCCCCAGTGGATGAGAAGCTGAGGGAAGCGAGGATTAGGTGGTTCGGGCATGTGAGGAGGAGAAGCCCCAATGCCCTGGTGAGAACTTGTAAGTGGCTATTGGTGGTTGGCACGAGTCGAGTCAGAGGGAGGCCCAAGAGGTATTGGGGAGAGGTGATTAGGCGGGACATGGCTAAATTGCGGATTTCTGAGGACATGGCCCTTGACAGAAAAAGACTAGAGGTCTAGTATCAGGGTTGTAGGATAGGGGCTTATAGAATTTCACGCACTTCTTCCCCGGAGTAGGGCCGGGATTTGGTAGGGCTCTACATAGTAGATTTGTGTATTTTCATTGCATGTCATTTTACTGATGATGTATGGTTTCAAAATTACCTATGTGATTTCTGTTGGAGTTATTTATGCCATTTGTTTCTGTTGTTATTTTTGTGTATCTTGTCCTTTTGTATGTCATGCTATTTATGATTTATATTTACATAATTATTTAGGTGATTCCTGCTAGAGTTACTAATGCCCTATTATTTTTGTCTTGTTTTTATTTTGTTTTATTTTATTCTTTTCCTTTTCCTGAGCCGAGGGTCAACTGGAAACAGCCTCTCTGCCCTTTCGGGTAGGGGTAAGGCCTGCGTACATACTACCCTTCCCAGATCGCACTCTGTGGGACTATACTAGGTAGTTGTTGTCTGTTGTTTATTAAAAATACGGGATAAAACCTAAATACCATATTAAAAAGGCTACCATATGCCATTTCTACGATAACTCATGCGCTTAAACTAAATTTTGTTTCCTCCTATAGCAAATGTATACACCCTATTTATTATAAACCAAAACCAAATATAAACATTGAAATACACCGAATACAAACATTAAATATAACAGAATATAAATAGTGAATGCATTTAATTTTAAAATACAGTAAAATACACTGAATACAAATAGAGATACAGTGAATACAACCAACAAAAAATTATATTGAATACAACAGTAATAACATGTACTAGGAATAACTAAAATACGGTTACTATAAATATATTTGAATACACTGAATATAAAATGGCGAATACAGTAAATACAAATATCGAATCTAATGAATGCAATAGTCAACAAAATATTGAAACACGTTAAATATTAATGTTAAATACAACAGTTATATACAACTGAAAAATTATTCTAATTAATTGGGTTGATAACGAGGCATGGCAGAATTGATTTGTTGAGTTATATTAGGAGTGTATCACGTTAATTGATATTATTTCTGTTATTAGACAGTTGGACATACCTATTTTTAAGGTGATTGTCATTATTGTATTCATGAATACATGGTGCAAATATATGTGAATACATGCATATACAACTAGTCTGCCCTGATTTTAAGCATTTTTTGTTGCTATATTCATGAATACAGCAGCGCGAATACAACGAATACACTACCGTAACAACTGAATAGTAGAGGTATGAAGTAATTATGTATATGGTAGCTATAGAAAGTTAATAGGCACTAATCAATATTGGTTTCTCAAAATTCCTCAACTAAAAATCACATATATATGTAATATATTTATACCGGATAAGAAAATAAATAGTAAATTCAGCCGGTTATTTATATATAGATGGCAATTAAATGAATCAATGTAGCATTAAAAACTTGTAATAATCAGCTACAACCTACTTCTTAATGCTTATAGTTTTAAGGGCATCTTAGTTATTTTAACAGAAACTTATTTATCAACATTCTTATCAAACACATCAATAGCTTACTACAACACATCAATCCAGATACATGCGTGCTTATTCATTGATTTAGCTCCAACATTTAAAAGTGCTATTGAAGATTAATGTTTAAAAGTTACTTAGCTCTCATGTTTGGCTATAAAATGTGGGAGTTTCTTTCAAATTTTATTTTCAAATATTTGTTTGTTTATATATTTTAACCACTTTTTTAATAAATTTTAAAAATAAATCTTCAAATCTTAAAAACAACTCTAGAGTAGATTTTGAAGTTTTCTACTCACAAAACTTCAAAATCTTTTCAAGTAAAATGCATGTCCAAACACAATTTCTAACTTTGAAAAATAATTTTTCATGTCATTTCTATCAACTTATTTTTCAAGCTTGAACCGAATCTATATCCAAATGCCATTGGTCATGCATCATGATTACTATTTGGTTCTCCGGAACAAAATCTCTTCTTCAACTAATACAATTTTATTCAAATGAAAATGATTATAAGTGTGATTGGAAATTTGGAATCATAAAATTTATTTTCCATGAAAAATGTTATCTTGAAAAATGCTTCCATTTTCAATGTTTGGTTGGTGATAGAGAAATACTTTTCGAAAAAAATATATATTTGAGTTTAATAATATATAGAAGAATTTAGAACTAAAATTCAGTGATAGTCCATGGAGCAAGTAACATAAAGTTCAAAGTTGATATAATTGTGAGAAATTAAATTCATAATATACAACAAATAATGCTTGACAAAGTTAGAAGGCATTTGGACATAAAAAATACTACTATAATTTTTGAAAAAAAAGTAATATTTGGGTTTGAGTCAGAAAATGGAATTTAAAATTTCAAATAATGTTTGAACATGTATTTCACTTGAAAATATTGTAGTTTTGTAAGTAGAAGAAAATATTGTAGTTCTGAAAAATTGGTCAAAATCACTTAAAAACTCATTTTCAAAAAGTTGCATAATTTCATGGACAAACATATTTTTTAAAAACACGACAAACGGGTCCTTATAAGCGGGCTAACAAATAAAGCATTTTTTATATTTATTAAATCCATTAAAATAAAAAGGGACAGCCCGTCGGAAACGTGAAACTGTATTTTACAGTTGCGTTGAGTGAAGCACTAAATGACAGATATGAAAAGAGAGTAGTTTTGATGGCTCCATTTCCATTTGGTGCTACCAATAATCACTCGACCAGATATTTTTAATTTGCAGGTGAGTCCATCCATTTTGTGGGCTTTGGTTTCTTTCTGGATATTGAGAAAAATGAAGTGTTTGAAATGGTAGTTTAGTTTACTGTTGCTGGTCAACATTTTTGGTATAAGTGGATTCTCACCATTTTCTTCTCAAGTACTAGTAAGTAAATTTTGAAGTCATTTCAGATAAGTTTATTAGTAAAACTTTTCTTTGTTGACTTTGTAAAATCTCCATTACAATACGCTTCTTTTGTATGATTACAATGATATGAACGGTAAGAGTATGAACATTTGAAGTTGTAAAAGTATTTCTAGTCCTTTTTTATAAATGTTTGCCATGACCCTGGAGATGGAAAATAGCACATAGCAGTATGATGCGATTTTTTTGGTGTGTGTTAAATAGAGTTGAGCTAAATGAAAGGAATGAGGATTCATATTGCCGACCCCAACTTGCTTGGCACTGAGTCGTTGTCGTTGTTGTTGTGTGTGTTAAATAACAGTGATGTCTGGGTCAGCTGTAGACACCTCAACTAATCAACCGTAGACTAGCTACTCCTAGAGGGTACAGGTTAATTCTATCAATCAAGGGTTAATCAGACAGGTAGAATTCATCGTTTGGTCTATATTGATATTCGATCCTTCTTTTGATAACCGAGAAATCCCGAGGGCTAGTAGTACGCGGTTCAAAACTTGGGGGATGATGGGTCCCTCCTATAACCTTCTCCAATTGAATACCAGGCTTTGTGTGTTGCAAGGCTCGGAACCTTGACGGAAGCCTAACCCCCACTGCCGCACATCATAAGTTAGCTGCTTAACGCTAGACCAAAGCCCCGAGTCTGTTGATATTCAATGGTTGGTCCCCAAGTTTTTATCACTCCTCTACTTCTAGTCTACCCCTTGGGAGTTGGGGCCTGGTGAGGCTGAGGGCTAAAACTTATATTCTAAAAGAATGATAGCTGACCTTCCAAAGTGCTTCGTAATAGAACTGAAACTAAAAACATACTCCCTCTATTTCATATTATATGAGATAGTTTGATTCGGCACTGAGTTTAAGAAAAAAAACACTTTTGAAACCTGTGGTATTAAAAGCTTAAGGGGTAAAAAGTTTGTTGGACCTTGACATTTATGTGGCTATAAAAGCTTGGTAAATGGGTAAAATGAAAGAGTTTAAAGTTGAATTATTTTCCAATTTAGAAATATGTCATTTATTTTGAAACGGACTAAAAAATAAATACCTCATTTTAATATGAAACGAAGGTAGTATATATTTTTAGACATAAAAGTAACCCAGTCTTTAGGAAGTATAAGGAAGTGATCTGATTGGAACCGAGCTTTTGAGAAATCATAGGTTAGCACCCTATTAGCCCAGATGCTAGCTTAAGGAATACACTAGTTTTAAGACCTCATTCCAGATGCCTTCTTGTTATTGAAATCATCAGAAAGGGTTGAACTTTTTAATCCATATATTCTCCTGCATGTATGGTAAAGATTGGTGAGTTAATGTGGTAAAATTGTAGGAGGCATGTACTTGTAAATGTCTAAATCATACCACGGTAATTTACTAGAAAATCTAAAAACAAAAATTGAATATGCACACACATATATCACAGCAGCACTTAAGTTGTTACTATCCTTGAATAAAATGCTCATAAATATAGAACATGAAATTCGACTCTATGCTTTGAAAGTCAGAAGGCACTTCCTCAGAACATCTTTCAACCTAAACAGATACTTGCAATGGCAGTTAATATAGAGAAGGCAACTCCAAGGTACCTCTTTCTTCCTATCTTGTCACTTCTTTTGGATATTGTTCTTTTTTGTTCCTGCACAGGATTCTAAAGGAGAAAATGTTAGAAACTTTGATACTGAAGTGATGGGAGATGCTGGTAGGTATGCAGTTGTTACAGGAGCAAACAAGGGAATTGGCTTTGAGATTGTCAAGCAGGTAGCAAATTCAGGTGTGACCGTCATCTTAACAGCCAGAAACGAGAAGAGGGGAATGGAAGCAATATCCTTGCTGAATAAACAAGGTTTCCCAAATGTTGTTTTCCATCAGCTTGATGTTCAAGATGCTCAGAGCATTGACTCCTTGGCAAAGTTCATACAAACACAATTTGGGAGGCTTGATATTCTGGTAAGATTATGAACAGATCAATTTCTCATGATAGTGGCTTAGAGTTAGAGGTGGACTCAGGATTTCAGTACGACAGGGGTACCACTGCATGCTAATCACTAGTGGTAAAATTTAGCGTTTGACTCTTTGAAAACTTAATATATTATGATGATTTATTATTCAAGTATAAGCAAAAAAAAGTTATAAAGAAAAAGAAAATACTAAATAGAGAGAGATTTCTTCGCAAAATGGATGCTATGGGAAGGTTAATTGTTTGATTAAGCATGTTTCACACTTTAAATTTCTAGTATTTCAATGAAAAAAGGGGCCGGTTATCAAAAGGGCGTTCAAACTTTAAATTATTAAAATTTACTAAAGAAATCAAGATTATGGGTATGTTAATAGTCAAAGCACTGAAGAAGAGTTTCAAACTCTTAGTTGCCGAGTTGGAGTAAAAGTGATTATTGAATAAGGTTGTGGTAGCACGGTTTGTATTTTTCTATTTATGGAGCGATAAGTTGCAATTTGAAGCTTTTAAATTTAAGGTAAGGATTTAAAAAAGAATAAAACTAATTAAGTTGACTATTATGTATTAGTACAAAGCTATAGTTGAATTCAAAAGAAGATAAAAATTAAACATAAAGCAATTTGCTATTAAGTATAAAAAATGTTGTATTCCAAGAACTAAAACAAAAAGGAGAATAACTTCTCCATCCGCCTTTTTGTGTCTGTGGGCACAACATAAACATTTAAAGGGTCCCATATATATATATATATATATATATATATATATATATATATATATATATATATATATATATATAGAGCATTTCTGTCGAGACTAACAGGGTCCCGTGACCCCTGAACCCACTACGTAGGTCCCCTTTGCTTAGAGTTACTGGAGATAAATTTCCATTTAAGCGCATTGTGTGAGATCAAAACTTTTTATGTTGGCACAAGATTCAAAGACTTTTGGCCCCCGATCTTAGGTCTCGTGGTAAGAGCACAAAGCATGATGTGCGGGTTAGGCGCACATCAAGCGCTGGAACACCGCCTTAAACAAAAGCCTGTTATTTAAATGTGGAACGGTAGAAGGGCATTGCCCATTATCTACCGAGTTTGAAACCGTGCGCCACTAGGCCTGGGGGATTTCTCGGTTATCAAAAAATGAAGAAGAGAAAGATAAGAGGCATCCACTTATGTATATTGCTTTTCATTCGATTCTTGAAGCAAATAGTGCAAAACATTGCTGAATAAATTTCTGCAGGTAAATAATGCTGGACGTGCTGGAGTTGTAGTTGATGAAGATGTCCTAAGGACCTTGAACATAGATCCTGTAGACTTGGTAAGATAATTTGCTCGAAGATTAGGTCTTGTTTTATTATGGATTTCACATGGTAAAGCGATATGTGATTCAATCCCAATATAACTGAAATATTGGTCCTCAACATTTGAGGTGGACGGAAGTCCCTTTGTTTGGTCTCTGGTCGCGCTCTGAGCTAGTCTGGAGATATTCCTTTATGTTGTAACCCACAAGGATGGGATAGAATAGAACAAACCCAGATGAGGTGATCCCATCTGGGTTTAACGCATAATTTTAAAAATATAATGGGTTCAATGCTAAAAACATTAAACGCTAGAACAATAGAGTTCAAATTCTAGAGCAACCTCTCCTTATAGTTATTTTTTAATAGAGTATTATAGATTGATGTAAATGGATTTATCCGTTTACTTATTAATATAAATGATGAAGTGTGTGATCATCTCATCTAAAAGCGTAAAGTTTTAGAGAAAATACACTTTTATTTACTTAATGATGTCTCCAACACGCCCCTTACGTGCAAGCTTGATTCTTCTTTGATGAGCCAAGCAGGTGAATATTCTTTTTGATATTGGGTGGCAGTGACTCGAACCCAGGACGTCTGCCTACTCTGATACCATATTTTAGTGTGTGATTATCTCTTCTAAAAGTTTAAATTGTTAAAGAAACACACACTTTTATTTACTTAATTATGTCTCCAATAATAAATAGTTTGCAGGGAAAGCCGGCAATCTACCTCAAGTTGTGACCAAAACAACCTATGAGGGTGCCAAATTATGCTTTGAGACCAATTACTATGGTGTTAAGAATGTTACCGAAGCTCTTCTTCCGCTGCTACAAATTTCCCCTTCAGCAAGAATTGTTAATGTCTCCTCCCGTAAAGGTGCATTAAAGGTATGTTAGACCATCACTCTTGTCATTTCTGGAAATATCGATGTGAATAAAGCATCTTTATGAATTTCCTTTGCCCGAGCAAAGTTAGAAACCATATAACCCAAGTCTGTGCCTATAAATTGCTATCAGCACATTGTTCCTGTTCTTTTCTGCTTCTAGTCTTTGATTTCGAGCTAGTTGTAATTCTACTTCTTATAAATCTTTTTTTTGGTAAGGAAAAAAAGAATCTTCAATTTGTTTAAGTGATCTAGTTTCCAGTGCATGGTCACCGCCCGTTATATTTTAAAGAAAAAAAAAACATGCTGCAATGAAGGCAGTAACAACAATTACCCTACAAAGTTGATTCTATTATGACTGACTAATATAATGTGAATAATCGAAAATTTTCTCTTGATGATGGATTATTGTATTTCAAGGGATTGTATTAGTTATTTCAATCAACTGCCAATGCATAGATCTTTATAATTCTGGAGTCATTTCCAGCACGAAATCTAAATTCAACAGATATTTGGAAGGATCATTTTGTTTTTCTTGATAGCTAATCAAAGCAAAACGATGATTCAACTTCTACAACACAACAAAATGGGAACATAATCTTTTAACATTTGATATATCTTGGAGTGTTTGTTCCCTCGCAGCTAGTTCCAGATGAGGAGAAGAGAAAGGAGCTCGGAGATATTGAAAACCTGACGGAAGATAAAATTGACAAGATCCTGCAGAAATTTTTGGATGATTTGGAACAAGATGCTCTTGAAGTGAATGGCTGGCAGATGAGCGCACCAGCATATAGCATATCAAAAGCTACTCTTAATGCTTACACCAGACTTCTCGTTAGAAGGTATCCAAAAATGTGTATCAATTGTGTCCATCCTGGATTTGTCAATACAGATTTAACCTGGCACGCAGGGACCTTGACTGTAGAAGAAGGTGCTGAAGGCCCTGTTATGCTAGCTCTTTTGCCAGATGGAGGGCCTACTGGTTGCTACTTTGATCGTACAACAATGGCCGAGTTTTAGATCCTGTCATGAAAAATGGTTTTGTGAAAGACAACTATTTCTTATGTATCTCTTGGTATTTGGTTGGATTTCCAGATTGGTGGCCTGCAATATTTACACAGTGCTGTGCTGGGATGGTGTCTTGTGATTGTATTAGTAATTAACATAATGAGGGAAGGAAACCAAACCCCACAAATTAGTCTGTTTATGTGTCCATCATCAAAGTGTTGATTTACAGTTTGTTTGGATAGTTGTTACCTATTATATTGTATCGAATTGTTACTTTAAATAGAATGTTTATTTTGATTGTTACTTAAATTTTATTGTATTATATCGTTAAATCCATCGTTATGTAACAACGAAAAATGTCACTTTGTGAAACAATGGATTTGGTGAGATGCCGTCGTTATCATAATTTTTTCTCTCATCTTGCCTTCCTTATTGTTAAATAATAATATTTTATTTTTTACCATACTTTATTATATAATAATTCTACTCCATATCGTTTAAAGGTCAAAAATATTCTTTTACTATCGAAAATAATTTAAAATTATCCTCCTTAATATAATATTCGATCAAAAATAGCCCTACCGTATTACTATTGATCAAATGCACCCTTAAGTTAAGGGAAGAGCCACGTGGAGGCCATTTAAGCCAACCGGAGCATTCGGGTAAAACTTACTCGACCCAATGCACAATACGTAACTCACCCGTCTGAGCATTCAGGTTTATTTTTAGGATTCATTGATTACTTATATTTTTTCTCTAATTAATTATGCTTAATTGTAAGAATATCGGAATAATCATTTTTATCACCAGAAACCTCCCGTCATCTTCACACAAATCACAGTAACAACCTAATCTTCCATTAAACATCCACAAAAACAGAATTTCACAACTACCATATTAAATGCCATATTCCCTTAATCAGTTATGCATTAAAATTTTGCAACTAATAATTATACTTTGAGACAAGTAAAAAGTGGAGAAAGAGAGATGTCACGGGCTCATGGCTAGTTACAAGTTGAATTGAAATATTATTAAAAAAAAACTACAGCCATAAGAAGGTGTTAACGCTAATAAGCTCCTAATTAATTATAATTACAAAGGGACGGCCTAAAGGCCCAACAGTATGTACCATCATTTTCTTGTTAGACACCTTGCTAGTAGCTTGATATTTGAATCTTGATCTCTTGCTCTTGAAATTATAGAGATCTGACACAGTTTTTGGAGAGAATGTAATATAGGAAGAAGAAAAACAAGAAAGAGAAAAAGAAGACCGGAAAAAGATAGGAGTAGATGGTTGGGTGTCTGGTAAATATGTTGTCAAGAAGATGGGATTTTTACGGAGCACCAAAGGGTGGGGGTTTTGGGGGGGGGGGGGGGGGGGGTTAGGCCTGAAGATGAAAAGGATTGGAGTATAGAGAAAGTGTTTATTTTTATGTTTGGATATCGGGTATGGGTCGGGTAAAACCTACCCGAATACTCCAGTTGACTTAAATGACCTCCACGTGGTCCCTCCGTTAACCTAAGGGTAGATACGGTCAATAGTAACACGGTAGGGGCATTATTGATCAAATAGCATAACGGACGATAACTTTAAATAATTTTCGATAGTAGAAGGATATTTTTTACCCTTTTCCGTGCAATCTATTCAAACGTATTATTTATCAAACAATACAATACAATGCAATACAATACATTATCAAACAACACATAGCAACAATCCAAACAAACTGTTACTTGTCACAATTTAACGTTTGCACAAGAAACTAAACCTTTCTACATCTACGATTCTCTGTATTTGTTATGATGTTATTGCTGTTTCTATTCTGTAACTATTAATCCAAAATCATTTTTCAATGCTAAAGGTCGACTCCAACCTTATAACAACCCGTTGTTTTCATAAACATAGATACTGATTATCTGAACATATGCGCATGATCTCAAATCACTTCATACATTGAAAAGCATAATGAAGAGATGACTCCATAAAAATTGTCATAAGCTGAAAGTGTAATCCTGAAACCTTGTCCTGCACGAAGGCCAACACGACTCAATTTGCAGTTGTGCCATTTCAGTGTCACTGTATGCAGCAGTTCCATTCATGTCGTTATGCACTACTGACAAGAGAGAAGGGAGAAATCACATAATAATTTACTGTAAATAGACAAGGGACTCTCGTGTGTCTTAGAAAATTTTCAAAATTGGATGTGCTTGGCTGACACCGATTTCAATCTCCAATCTGGAAGCAGACGGTCAAGAATAGTCCGTATTTCCTCTTTGAAGACCAGATGTTAGATTAAGCGTCACAAATATGAGTCTTCAATGTCCACGGTGTACAACACTCGGTTGAGGGAATAAATCCTGAATGTCAAGGATATCAGCTAGGACACCAGCCGCTGTGGTATCATTTCCTGCTCCAGCACCTTGGATAACCAGCGGTTGTTTCTCGTAACAACGGCTGTATATCTCCAGCTGCAGAGAAATGAATACAGATTATCAATCGTCATAGGCATTCTTCAACAAAAGCATTCACTGATCTATTGTTCGTATAACCTCCCATGTTTAATGGATGCAACTTAAGATTTAAGTAGAATCTAAGACCTAAAGCCTCACAAAGTTTGCAAGGGGACACCAGATGATGCGTAACGACAAATATAAGCTTCGGCCGGAGGACAGACATTAATAATTGTTCAAAGAGAGACTCAGCATGCTGCGACACCCATGTCTAACTGTCAATGGGCCTCATGAGTCATGGCTAAGGCTGTAAGACATGCACAGATGTCTACTGCGACACCCATGTCTAACTGTCAATGGGCCTCATGAGTCATGGCTAAGGCTGTAAGACATGCACAGATGTCTACATCTTCTGAAGAGATGATAAATAAGCTTTCTTAAATTGACAGCATGATGGTATTTGTATGCTAATAAGTTTTTGCCCAAGCGTGAAAAGCCAAAATTGCATAATCCAATAGTGATCGTGATTTAGGTAGGGAAACACCTCAAAATTACACGAGACAGTCTGAGACTCTAGACCTCGCAAATGTGCCAAACAGGGCCTTAGACAATAAAAAAATGTTTTGCCTTGATACTATAACGAACATCGCAAAACAATTTTTCGAACAGAGAATAGAAGCGAGGGGCCAGAGAAACGGCAAAAAGGGAGGTGAAAGTACAAAATGCTTACCACATTATCACTTCCCCTTAATCTTCCCAAAGCAGAATCTTTTGGGACTTCTTGGATGCCAACTTCACATCTGAAAGTGAGAGACGTTAGTCATATACTCAAAAGTTCTTTTAGTAATTATTTTTTCCCAAGATACTTTCTTATTCACTGTTTGTTTTAACTGGAGCTGTTTGTAGCAGTTGACTTAGCTAGAACAAATCATTATAGTTCAAAAGTAGATTTTTTCTTCTTCTTTTTTTAGTAAAAAAAAAGAGGTCAAACAGATTCTTATCAACAAAATAAAAACTCAATAACCAATAAAGAGAAATATCTACTTTTTCTTTTTCAGTCAACCAGTAAATAGATACTTCTTGCTATAACCTTGTGCTAAAGAACAAAAGAAATGAAATCTCAAATGTTCTGAAGTTAGACCAAACACCTCCACGGACAAGACAAGAGGAACTGAACTATTGAAGCTTGAAGGCATATGCTTTTAGCCTAGAAACAAAACCAAACATATAATCTACCACTATGGAGAGAATATATTCAAACGAGGACGATCATTTTGCATCCAAATGAAGCCATCATATCATATGAACGGGTTACTCTATGGAGAGAATTTATTCAAACGAGGACGATCATTTTGCATCCAAATGAAGCCATCATATCATATGAATGGGTTACTCTATGGAGAGAATTTACTCAAACTAGGACGATCATTTTGCATCCAAATGAAGCCATCATATCATATGAACGGGTTACTGGATTATATGCAAACACATCCATACAAATACCTTAAGGTAGAATGAGGTAAATAGTTTTTTGCATCCCATTTTTCAATTGTCGTTATACTGAATACAAGAGTTTATAAAGATTTTGCCAACATAAGTCTCGAGAAAAATATGATTAAAGCTTTCTTTGATAGGTAAAGTCTTCTACTAAACTGGTGCAAAGATAGTAAAGAAATAGTGCAAGAACAAGATAACAACACTCCCACCAATCCTACAACATGTTGAGAGATGCAAGAAGTCCAGAAATTGATCCATCCTATCTAGAGTACCATTATGACACCCATATCCCCTCCCCAAATACATGAATAGAATAACTAATAAATGAAATTATTTCTGGAATTAGTGTTTAAAAATATATCAATGTTGCCTCATCTATGCCATTTCACATTTGTACTTCTAACACTTTCTTTAATTGGTTGGGCGGTGTCACGCCTCCTTTTTTGGAGAAAGGAGTTTTTCCAGATTCCATGGTGTCAATTGGGCCGCTCTAAATGTTCAGCCCAGTCGGAAAATAGAGCAGGCAGCCCCCTTTTGTTTTTTCTTTTTCCTGTATTGTTTCCAATTACCTAAATTCCTATTTAAAACCAAGCTTTGGCAAAAATAGCCTGCCTGTGTTAACTAATTAAACTATGAATAAAGAATACACTTAGTTGACTAATTAAACTCGTACATACAAAGGAAAATGACCAATGCGTTATTTTGTATTTTAATACGTGATTAAATTCTAAAAACGCAATTAAAATCTAAAAAATGCAATGAAATAAAGATAAAATATTTTTAATGATTTCATGATTTAAAATGCTACTAAATATGTACAAACAAATCAAATAAAATATAGAGAAATTTCTAAAATTCCATAAACTGATTAAAAGCTTCTTAGGAATATTTTTAGGAGTAATTTGCATTAGGGTAAAAATTACATGCTCACAGCTGCCTCTTTTTGCTCAAGAACATGAAGAGTTTTCAGACAAAGATAAAGTGAGCAATTGTTAATTAATCTACGCCCGACTTCATTCCGAAAGGATATGTAGGCATACTCACTCTGGGGGTTCGGCCACACCAAACAAAAATCCACAGTCCACCCAAAAGTTGAAACTAGGGCTGCAATTACGGTATTTCGGCGATAATTTCGTCAAACAGTTCCAAAGTTGTAGTTCGATCCAAATTCTTTTTACCCAAATACCTCTCAAGTCCTTCCGACCAACTGGGGAAAATGTTCAAGAATCGGAGGCTACAGGTACTTAAACCTATACCACCAGAATGAGAAATAAAAATGAGAGTTATTAGTAGGGGTGTTCATAAAAACCCGAAAAACTGAACCAAACCGAAAACCAAACCAACCCGACCGAAAAAACTCGATACCTTTTAGGTTTGGTTTTGGTTTGGAATTTTAAAAACCGATCAAATAGTTTGGTTTTGATTTTAATCAGAAAAAAACCGAACCAAACCGACTATAGGAGTAGTTATTTCAAATTTATTATTACACCTATATATATGTATATTGTTATACAAAGTTTCAAAAAATTTATGGTAAATGTTAATAGTTTGCACTTTTAAATTTTTAATATAGTTATTTGCCTTTGCATTCTAGTTTGATTGGTAGTTTTCTTTTGTTTAGCGTAAGAATCCATTTCGTGTTAAAAGTAACATATTTTTAATTGAGCCCTTAAATTATTCATTACTATTTGATTCAATTATCATCAATATATTTTGGTAAATAATAGATTTCTCAAAGAGCAATTGATTTGATAGTGTTACATTGAAAATGTGGTCACCGGAATATGTGTTTGGTAGTGTATGTCTTATATCTAAGAAAAAACCGACAAAATAACCGAAAAACCCGATAACCGACATAAACCGAATCGAGAAAAAACGACTTAATTGGTTTGGTTTGGTTCTAATATTTGAAAAACTGACTTACTTGGTTTGGTATCTTTTTAGAGAAAAACCGATCCAAACCGAACCATTAACACCCCTAGTTATTAGTTAAGACCCGTAAAGGGCACTGTAAGGCGACAGGGAGAAGAGAAATGAGAGAGATCAGTTGGTGAAAATCCGCAAAGGGCACTACTGATCAAAGAGAGGATCCACAAGACCGCAACGCCGTGACATGAACACGATCCTGTCTTGGTTTCAAGATAAGAGTTGTGATGAGTTTCTGAGAATCGGACGGTTTACACAGATCAGACATCCAGTCCAAAAGGCATGTCATATTCATTGAAGTTTGCATGTACTCCCGACCATGATTGGGCGATGCTCTAAAATTGAAATCTTTTGAATAATCAAATTGAAGTGCCCGCAAAGGCAAAATAAAGTTGAAAAGGTTAAGACTCACGCGACTAACAGTCATGGCAAAGTTTGAGAAGCCAAAGGTTCCCCAATGCTCCGAAACTGAAAACTTCGAAAGAAAGAAGTCAAATTGAAATACTCACAAAAGCAAAATAGAGTCGAAAAGGTTGAGTCCCACGTGACCAACCGTCATAGCAAAGTATTAAAAGCCAAAGGTTCCTCGGGGCCGAAAAGACAATTGGTATTCAGGAAACAACCGGCCGCAGTTGAAACCATCCTCAAAAGAAGATGGGTCGAGATCAAGTGCTGAAGCACTCGAGGCCACAAAACCGACCACCGTTTTAAACTAACAGTTGTTTAAAGAAAATAAAAAATAGGAAACATGTACAATGCAGAAAAACAACCTCGCAAAAGCAGGTACAACCGAAAAGAAATCGTGCAGAGATTGAAAACATCTCCGCAACACAAAACTCACAAAAGGGAAGTTTTCTCAAAATTCTTTTCTGCAATTCGCTCACATTTTTAAATACGTTCAAAATCATGCTAGTATTGGGTATACCAATCCTAAGCTGCATTTTCCAACATAGGGTACACCACTCACTAATTGACAATTTTAGACATAGAGTACACCACTCCCTATTCTCTTTACCAATATAGGGTATACCACTCCCTAGCTGTAGAAATTCTAACATAGGGTACATCACTCCATGATATCATTGCTAATATAGGGTACACAACTCCCTAGTCTCTTTACCAGTATAGGGTACATTAATCTCTAGCTGTGTTTTCCAACATAGGATACACCACTCCCGAGTTGATTGATCTTATATGCAGAGTACACCACTTCCCTGATTTCACTACCAAATATAGGGTACACCATTCTCTAGTCTCCTTACCAGTATGGAGTACACCAATCCCCAGTTGTGTTTTCCAACATAGGGTACACCATTCCCCAGTTGAATGATCTTAAATGCAGGATATGCCATTTCCTGATATCATTGCCAATACAAGGTGCACCATTCCTTGGCCACATTTTCCCCAATTTAGGGTACACCATTCCTAGTTGAGGCGTCACTTTGACAATAAGGGTACACCATCCCTAAAGAATCATGATTTTCCTAGGGTACACCATTCCCGACATTTTATTGCTTTCAATAAAGAAATAATGCAATCAAAACTAACTAAACATACTTTCAATTAAACTAAACAAATCTGTTAATTACCCTAGTTTATCATGCAATCAACTATCAATCTAATCGTGCAAACAGAATTGCTATCATATAAACGACACAAATTGAAACCCCATTGACAATCAAACAGAAAACTAAACAACTAAACAAAGCGAGATTAAGAAAAGCATAAAAGGATTACTCATCAAGGCTCCTACTGCCAGCCACGAGATGAGCTCCATGAATCTGTGACTTCAAATCACCAGAAATGTTTGGCCTGTGAGTATTTATTCAGACTTCTAGTCTGATAAACACTTCATAGGTCAAAAATTCATGGAGAATTGAAGTTTCTGAATAGAAAAGGAAGAAGGTGATAAGTTCTGGCGATTTTCTGGACGGTGGTTGAAGTTTAAACCGAATTCCGGCGACCATGAAATAAAACCAAACAACCATCAATCAATAGGTCTGCTGAGAGTGATCGATTGATGTTGGTTTTGACCTAAAACAAATCCGAAACTTGGGGGGGGGGGTGAATTGAAAAGGGACCAGGTTAGGTTTTTTTGAATTTCTGGATCTACAATTCATGGAGTTCTAGAGGGATTTGAGGGACGAGGCTAGGGGATTTGGAAATAGGAGAGGATTTTGTGGGGGGGGGGGGGGGGGAATTGAAAAGGGAGCAGGTTAGGTTTTGAGAGGTCTTGGGGGGAGGGGAGGGGTAGGGGTTGATCTGGACAGTTTTAAGGGAAGGTATGGCTAGTTCTCAACCATTCGATCAAGAGAAATGGAGGGTGGAGATTGATTGGGGTCAAACAGTGTCGTTTGTTTTAATGAGGGAATGGACCGAGTGTAACTATGGACTGGGCGGGTATTGAAGTCAATTGGGCCGCTCTAAATGTTCGGCCCAATCGAATTATAGAGCACGCAACCCCTTTTGTTTTTTTTTTCCCTTATTGTTTCCAATTAGCCAAATTCCTATTTAAGACCAAACCTTGAAAAGAATAGCCTGCCCATGTTAACTAATTAACTAAGAATTAAAAATACACTTAGTTGACTAATTAACTCGTACAAGCAAAGGAAAATGACCTATGCATTATTTTGTATTTTAATACGTGATACATCCTACAAATGCAATTCAAATGCTACTAAATATGTATAAAACACAAATAAACAAAACAAATCAAATAAAATATAGAGAAATTCCTATAATTCTTTAAAATGATTAAAAGCTACTTTGGAATATTTTTGGGATTACATGCTCACACACGAGAGAGGTGAACAACTGACCAGATGACAAGGGCATAGTGAAATTATTAGTATGACTCCACTAACACAAAACAGATTAACAAATACAAGTGATTTGGGGATAGTATCTCTCAAACTTATACGTCAAAGCAGTAGTTATCTTTTGTTTTATTTTATATTCTTGATAATGGTGGTGTACGAGCCAGTTGCGCACATCTTGACTATTTTATACCCGCTACCTCCCAGTTGCAAAGGTCCCGGGTAAATATACCACCCACACTAAGGCAGATGGACAACAATGCTTTGTCTCTGCTGGTGTTTGAACCCTTATCTTCAAGGTTACCCCTACTTCATTGACTGCTGGCCCACACCCTAGGATATAGTTGTCTTAGTTTTTAAAGCAATTGTTAGAGAAGTTGATATTATTTTCTAAGATAAACTTGTCCTTAACAATAGTCTTCAATTGCTCAACAGTACCTTTACTGGATTCCTTATCTACTTTCCAAAATTGTGGCAGAGAAATTCAGTCAAGCTCTTCTGAAGTCATGGAGAAAACTTGCCATAACACTCCCATCAGTGAGCAAGCTTTTGTTTAGGCTACTAGAGGTGTGCTGACTTGCAGTTGTGATTAGTATACAGGATCAAGTTGTCCATATTTGATGAGCAAACTAGAAACGAATATAAGGAATTACCTTGTATCATCAATCAAGCAGACATAACGCAGAACATTCCCGTTTGCAGAAGCTTGTTTAATCCTATCTTCAATATTCTTATCAAGTAAGGGAAGACCATTAGCTAGAAAGTCTTCCAGATGCATCACATCTGGTCCCATTTCTTCAGGATACAAGCTTTCAATCTGAAAAGGACTTTACAGTTGTATCAAGGTTACTGAAGCTAATTAAACTAGTTACAAAATTAAGAAGCATTGTGACACGTGTCCTAACCTTCATGTCATCTAAGTTAATACGCCGCCCAAGGAGTCGAGCAAGAATTAGAGCCTACCGTGAAGACATCGAAACAAAATCTTGTTATGAGGGATTTCCAAAAACCAAGAATTACTAGGCAAATAAACATGAAAGTACAGTACTGAGTAACCAAGTGGTAACTAGATAGTGTTGGATAAATCACTACTTTTGTGTTCCCCTAAG
The DNA here is from genome assembly GCA_032618575.1 of Nicotiana noctiflora. Classification (NCBI taxonomy): domain Eukaryota; kingdom Viridiplantae; phylum Streptophyta; class Magnoliopsida; order Solanales; family Solanaceae; genus Nicotiana; species Nicotiana noctiflora. The sequence continues at coordinate 184,957 of JASVEL010002468.1, read as the reverse complement.
ACATCATCATTCCAAGTGCCAAATAAGGAAAGAGTTATAACAAAGTATTTGATGAGATACTCCTTCAACACTCTCATGAACAGAGAATTGAGTGGTCTTAGATTATTGCATACTTGATTCTTCGCCATTTCCAGTTACATAATTGCTCCATATGGGTTTATTGAAGGCTTTCAAAGGGGTTCATAAAGGTTTTGGGCTTCCACCCTTGGAGCCTCAGAATTTTTTCGCATAATATCACAGCCAAACTTTGGTAAGCTTATTGTTGTAGTAATAAGTCCACATTAAAGTTCACGTGTGAACTTCAAAATATGGTTGCCGGGCAAGAGGGTGTTGAGTTATATAGTTTTCCTTTATGGGTTGTGTAAAGAGTTACACAGTGGTTTATAAAGGTTAGGTTATTTCATCCATTCCCTTAGGGGTCATTTCTTAGGGAAAAAGTTATCCCGGGATTATAATACGGGGATTAAATAATGATGGGATTATTTCGTAAATTTATTTTTATTAGAAAATATTTTGTTCATAGGACTAAAAATGGGATATAGGAGGGTATAATATAAACATGTATTTGGTGTATACCTGATAAATCGGGATAAACTTTTATTTCCAATTTTAACTTTAGATTTTAAAAGACTTTGGGGAAAGAGCCGTGGAGAAGGGCATCTTTGTCATTTTAGTATTTATCCAGGGATTAATTAGCTTTGGGATTGTTATCCCACCCTCAATGTGGGCTAGAATAATACTCAGTTGTGGGATCAATTAACCCCGGGATTGCTAATCCCGGATTCTTAGATTCAACCAGACGCGGGATAAAATAGTCCTGTATTTAATCCGGGATTATTAATCCCTTATCCACATAGCAAACGACACTTAAGGTTTTAGGTGTACTAGGAAATTTGTTCACATTTCCCTTTTGAAGATCAAACTTTAATTTACAATGCAAGATACATAAAGTGAATGCATGCATGTTCGTTATTACCATGGATCCATTCTGCTAGCTTACTTTATTCATAAATGCGATAATACTCAGCACAAGAGTATCACAGAAGTTAAATAGTTTCCAAACACTTCCAACAGTAAAGCATATAGCAGCCTGTAAGACTGCAGGTATGTCCAGATAAACAAGAAAGATAATGCTTTAATCAGCAAAAATATTTGGCAATACAAATGGATTGAGGTCCCACTATATGTTTAATCAAAAAAAAGATGGTTCCTAACCTTTCTCGCTACGTCCATGCCGCCAAGATCATCCCGAGGATCTGAAGAAAGTGTAAAATACATAAGAATACCTTCATACTTCAACCGTTTTTTTTTTTTTTTTGATATGGTAAATTGTATTAATCAAAAGGGAGAGTACTCGTATACAAGAAGTATACCAAAAAGTAGATAATTTACATCAGAACATGATTCTCTACAAAAGACGCTCAATCTTCTATACAAATAGGGGCACCAAAAAGCGATCAAAGATAAAAGATTATTCTTAAGGTATGAAAAATGAGACTCAATCCCCTCAAAAGCTCTCCCATTTCTCTTCCCCCAAACTATTCACATGAGAGCTAGCAGGCGAACTTCCACGCCTTTTGCTTTCTTCTTCTACGGAAACCGGCTCAGCTATATAGCATTTCCTTTATAGTGCTTAGCATCACCCATTGAACACCAAAAAGGCTCGGGATTGCCCTTCACAAAGCCGAGGACACTGGACAATGTAACAAAAGATATTCAACTTCTTCCCCTGAGCTTTTACACATATAGCACCAACCAACTAACAGGTGTAATACCCCTCTTTCGCAGATTCTCAGCTGTCAAAATCACTCCCCTCACTGCTAGCCATGCAATAAAGCGCACCTTCGTGGGCGCCTTAGGAATCCAAATCGAGGAGTATGGAAAAGAGGCCTCCTCTCTCACCAACATACTCCGATAAAAGGACTTTACGGTGAACAGACCATCGTCACGCGAACCCCATCTCCAAGAATCACAAGATGGCTGAGGCATGTCTTGCCATATAGCAGTGTCAATAAATCTTGGAGCTCCGCAATCTCCCAATCTTGCATGTTCCTTCTAAATGAGAGGTCCCATACTACCTCCACCCCCCTCCCCTGCATGCTCCTTACGAATCTGTTGAACCATCAATTCCTTCTGGTTTGAAACTCTGAAGACGTAGGGGAAGGAAACCCTCATAGTATCCTCTCCACACCACCTATGATTCGAAAAGCTGATTCTCCTTCCATCTCCCTTCATACTTCAACTGTTCTTATAAGAATTGAGATGGAAGTCTAGTATTTTTTCCAATTTTTTCCCTAATGCCCAGTGTTCACGAAAGTGGTCGCTTTCTCGCTTTAAGCGAGAAGCGAAGCGAGGCGACTGGTCAGGCGCTCCAAGGGTTAGAAGCGATGCAGGTAAGATAGAGTGTGCGCTTCAACCCTAAACGGGTGAAGCGGAAGAAGCGAGTGAAGCGATGGAAGCGTGCGCTTCTTGAAATTAACAGCCCTATTTCACTTAAAAAACCCAAAAGGGTCAGCACTAACGCAGTAACATGTAGGGTTTTGAAGCAGCAGTCTTTCTTCTTCTTCTTCAACCAGTCTTTCTTCTTCAGTTCTTCTTCTTCAACTTTACAACAAAGAAGCTAGGGTTTTTCTTCTTCTTGTTCTTCTTCTTCTTCAACATTACAACAAAAAGAGGACAACTTTCAAGTTTCAAGACTAAAAAGGTATGTTTTTATTTTCATTCATTCTTCTTCTTCTTCTTTTTCTTTCTAAACGTCCAAATAGCGCCGAAATGCTGGCGAATTTTTCCCATAAATTTTCTGCCCTGTTTCTGCCCCGTTTCTGCCCAAAATCTGCCCATAATCCGGCCAAAATTCTTCTCAAATTTCTGCCAAAGTATATATTTTTTATTCTTATTTCGTATTGCCTTTCTTATGTGTTATGTAGTTGATATTTTAATGGCGCCAAAAGAAGATAGGAAAGACCCGGCTTGGGCTTACTCGGTAAGAGCTAGCGAGACCAACAAGATGGCCATTAGATGTCTTTTTTGTACTAAGATTACAAATGGAGTAATCTATCGTCAAAAAGTGCATCTAATCGGTGGTGATCCAAATGTCGCATCTTGTCCTAAAGTTCAAGGGCGTGTGAAGGAAGAATTGAAAGCATACCTTCAAAAAAAAGAAAGAGTTAAAGAGTCAAATGATGCATTAACAAGAACTTTATAATCTTGGTGATGATGATGAAATAGAAGAAGGTGACGATGCTTCGTCGCTTCCACAAAAGCGGGGAAGGATGCTTCCACCAATGTCTTCTAGTTGTGGATCCCGGTCTACTGGCAAGACCAAAGGTCCTATGGATTGTTATTTCCCGCAAAAATCTGGAGATAATGGAGGAAAAAATGATAATCTTCAAGTTGATGCAAAAGAGATTTTGAGGGACCATGCAGTTACTTGCTTTGCCCGATGGATGTATGATGCTGATCTTCTTTTTAATTGTGTTAATTATAATGACACTTTTGCTGCTTTTATTGAGGTCGTAGGCCAATATGGCCCAAGAATAAAGCCTCCAACTTATTATGAAGTTAGTGGGCCATATTTTAAAAAGAGGTAGCAGAGGTGAACAAAATCGCGGAGGAGCACAAAGTAGAATGGGACAAGTATGGTTGTTCTATTATGATGGATAAGTGGACAGCGAGAAATGGAAAAATGATCATCAATATCTTGGTTAATTCTCCTAAAGGAAGCATGTTTCTTGAGTCTATTGACGCAAGCGACTCTTCGACTGATTCAACCAAAATGTACTCCTTCAAGAGTACAATAAACTCTATTGGAGCAGAAAATGTTGTTCAAGTTGTCACGGACAACGCTAGTGAAAATGTTAAAGCTGGTGATTTGACGTCTGCTGCGTACCCGCATATCTATTGGACTCCTTGTGCAGCACATTCTGTTAATTTGATCTTTGGTGATATTTTCAAGAAAAGACCCTTCAGTACTGTCTTTAATCAGGCAGTTAGAGTGCATTCATATATTGTTCAAAGGCCTTTATTATTGAACATGATGAAGAGATTCACTCAACAAAGAAGCTTGGTGAAACCTGCAAAGACAAGATTTGCTACTGCTTTTTTGACTGTGGCTAGGATGTACGAGCAAAAAGGCAATTTGAAGAAGTTGTTTGTTTCAGAAGAGTACACTAGCAGTGCCTATGGAAGGGAAGCTCGAGGGAGAGAATCTGCAGATATTATACTTGCTACTTCATTCTGGAACAATGTGGTTCATGCATTGAAGATTGGTGGTCCTTTAGTTAAAGTGCTTCGTTTGGTAGATGGGGAGAAAAGGCCACCAATAGGCTACTTGTACGAAGCAATTGATAGGGCAAAGGAGGCTATTCGAGACTCTTTTAGTGATCAAAGAAAATACAAAAGAGTCTTTGAGATCATAGATAAAAGGTGGGATAGTAAGCTTCTTAGCCCTTTGCATGCAACTGGACTTGTTTTGAACCCGGAACTGTTTTATGCCAATGAATAGAGGATTCTAGGAGATGAACCTTTGTGGACTGGATACTATGAATGAATTGAGAAGTTGGTACCTGAAGAATCTGTGCAAGATAAAATCACAGAGCAATTTAGTATTTATAGGAATGTTGAACAACTTTTTGGAAAAAACATGGCCATTAGACAAAGAACGACAAAGTCACCAGGTGATCAAGTGCTTATATGTTGTTTTATAGTTAATAAGTTATTTCTTTATTAATATTATGTTTTGAAAATTTGTTCTACTTCTACAGTTGAATGGTGGAAGCAATTTGGTCATTCCACTCCAGATTTACAAAAGTTTGCAATCAAGATTCTAAGTCTAACATGTAGCTCATCCGGGTGTGAAAGGAATTGGAGCGTATTTGATCATGTAAGAACTAATAAGAAAGATTTAGTATATTGAGATAATTAAATTATATCTCAATTGGCCAAATCTTACTAATTATTTATTATTTGCAGATTCATACCAAAAAGAGGAACAAACTAACCTTGAAGCGTCTCAATGATCTAGTCTTCATTAAGTACAATAGATCATTGAGGCGTCGTTATAACGCTCGCGATGAAATTGATCCAATTAGTTTGGACAACATCGATGATGCTAATGAATGGCTAACTGGAGTCCCGGAAGATCCTGCAGATGAAGAAGTATTTGATGATACTTTTGGTATCACTTGGGGTGATGTTGCGGAGGCGCGTGGAATTGGGGAGAGGATTTATGGTTTGAGGGGTCCAGGGGGAGTACCTCAACTTCAAGTTCACGGAGGAAGGGAAAAGAGGCAGCTACTTTGTCCCCAGTTGATGAAGAAGATGAAAATGAATAAGATGACGAGCAATACAATAATGATACTGGAATACAAGAGTTTGACAATTTTGTAGAAGAATAGGATGTTCATTTTGTGGTTTCATGTTGCTCTTGACAATCTTGAAGAATATGATATTTTTTTGTGCTTTAATTGATGCTACTATTTAGTTTTTTAATTCAAGTATTGAACATTTGCTTAAAATAACATTTGTTGTCTAGGATATATTTAGTTTAATTTTCTTTTTTTTTTAAATTCCGCTTCACTTCAAAAAAGCGGGCGCTTTGCTTCTCGCTTTTCGTGAAATAGGGGTTGTCGCTTTTTCTCGATTCACGCTATTTTGAACACTGCTAATGCCATTTGGCATGGCCATATTGTTCCTGTATAATCACTGCTCAAAAGAACACTACATCTTGACAATTGATTGAATATTGATGTATTTTTTTTGACGGAAAAGGCACCAAAATTTCCTCAAAAGTTTTGGAATGGCTCCACCAATCTTATACAGAATTATGTCTTCACAGTGTATTAGAACATTAATGTTATCTCTTTCCTAGACAAAGCATTAGAATCTCCTTAAAAGTTCACTTGCTTCCGAAATTACATCTCATGTACTTACAATCTACCAGTCTCCATCAGATGGTGCAAGTTCTTCCCGGTACTTGAAAGTAAATATTTGGATTTGCATCACCTCGGAAGCATGAGGGACTTAGTAAATTATCCATTCATTATGGATTAGATGGACTAGAATGAGAAGACAAGTCCTCTAAAGGATTTGAAATTGATAAAGGAGCAAGTTTGTAACTAGAAATATTTTAACTGCCAACTTTGACCCTATATTAGTATTATTTCCTCAGTGCATAAATATAAACATTCAAATCCAGAATCCTAACTAATGACAAAATGTTTTCAAAAACAAAAAGTGCAGAAAAGGCGATAACCCTTGTTGAGGCTTAAAGTGCAAAGCACAGTTAAAGTGTGGGCTTTAGTAAAAAAAGAAATGCCATATGAAGAAAATTTTGTACCTGTATACACACACGCATATCACACAATGTTAGAGATCATAATAGACACATAAATAGTATACATATGTTTAGTAATGATAAAGCGAAAGCCTATAAAATCATCAACTTAATAAGAAGAGATAAAACCATTCTACTTTTAATCAATAAGGCTGTCATATTCATCTACGTCATCTTTCTCAAATAGGTGATTCATTGATATCACAAGAATTATAACCTTCAATCTCTTTTCCTCTGACTCATCAAAATGAGTCTCATCTTTTATTCCAACACATAGAGCTGGAAAGACAGATATGACGGAATATATGTGCTCAACATTCTCGAGAAGACTGATATGATGGATTGTAAAACTGTTGATATTCTTTTTTTGAATAAGGAAAATTGTTGATACTTCTATGAATATAAATGTTAAGCTTCTGCCAAGTTAGGAGGAGCCTGTTAGTGTCTCCTAGTGATCTCGAGAAATATAAGTGGTTCGTTAACAAGTTACACTATTTGAGAGTGGCTAGACCTGATATTGCCTTTCAACTAGTTATTATGTTTTGATGAAGTAATAATAGATTTCATATTTTTTTTTTGATTTAGCACCGGGTGTCCGAGTCTCTTCGAGCCCCGACTAATCCCGGGGGTGCACAGGCCCTCGGCAAGGAGTTTCCCGCAAGTGCACCACGGTTAATTCAGGTTTTACCCAGTCCGATGGCCCTCAGAAATTGTTTGCACCCAGTGGGTTTCGAACTTGAGACCATGAAAGGGAGCAAACCCAAGGCTCAAGTCAATTGCCACCAGGCCAACCCCTGAATGTTAATAATAGATTTCATATTTCCACTAGTTATTGTCAATCGGCTTTTTATTCGCCATGTCATATTCACTAGGATCCAACGACCTGTATCCTTCGGCATATAAAATCCGCTCTATGGAAAGGATCCCTCAGTGAAGATCAAAAACAATTTACAATTGCTATATATAAAGATGCACAGATTGAATATGATCACCTTCTAATATACGTTATACTTCTAATACTATATTCTACTTAGAGGCAATCTGGTCTTGTAGAAGAGAAAATATTGGGTCATGACTACAGTAACTTTTTTTTGAATAAAGGTAACACTGACTAAGATAACATATGAACTCTACAAATCAAACAACCACCAAAAGAATTGAAAATTATTTATTTTAGCATGCCTTATTGGTTAAAGATATGGTATGTAGTCGCATTATAAAATCTTGGATGATCCTCATCTTATGAAATAGCCTTCTGGTTGACTTAGGTCCGAAGTCCATTTCTTAACGATATCAGAGTCAAACCCATGTTTTGTAATCTGACGTTATGCCCCTGTGTTATGTCATCCAAGCTCCACATATCCAACCATGTATGTGTGATGGAGTGTTAGAGTCTCACATTGGTTGAGGAAGTGTGTTCTCTTTACGTGGTCTTGGGCAATCCTCACTCCTATGAACTAGATTTTGGGTCGAGTTAAGCCCATCTTCTTAACAATAGAAATTGATCAAAATGGAACTTGTGTGTGATTAAAAAAGTTGTATTTATATCGCATCAAATGCAACTTCTCACAACCAAGCATATAGAAACTTGACTGTCACTAATCCCAAAAAAAGATACTTTCACGGGAGATTACTATAGAGTTTGTAAGGTCAAATGATCAACTTATAGACATATTCACCACATTCCCTACTGGTTACATGTACAGCAAACTCGTATATACACCGACTAGAGGGAAGAATTAGATAGCTAAATGTAAGTAACAAGAACTAAATGTAAAATATAGAGTTGTATGTGCATGTGCACCACATTAGACAAATTTAAGAAGATACATTGTAATGTGAGCATATAAAGAATTCAGGTGAAAGACATCTTCTCATGCATTCTCTTAATAGCTTCTAATGTTTGTCTGATTTCTCATAACAAGGAATGCGTAGAAGACAAACTTCCTAGACAAAAGGCCAGAAAATTATTATTGTACCAGTGAAACACTTGCCTGACAAGAAAACAAGTAGAATTATTCAAAGGAGTAGCATATAAACAGAAAGTAAGACTCTAAATTTAGTTCGAAATGGATTGTACCATATCCCATTTTTCTGTTTTTCGCAAGTCATATCTTCACTACTTTATGGTGATTTACAATATTAACCTAGGGTGGTTGCAATTTATCACCTGGTTCAGTGTAGCCAAGGCTTTTAGCAGCACTAACAACTTGGCTGAATGGCTTTCCATCCTCAACCTCACTCATTACATATCCCAGGGTACCTGTTAGATACCAAGATATACAGCATAATACCATCAAATGCTTCTGATATTTATAAAAAGCAAAGTAACCATTACGAATAATTAATTGCATCTCTAACCTATGCGATAAATGGTCATAAAGTATTACCACTCAAACTCCCAATAATACGGTAGACGGGATCTCCTGATGAAATTATGCGATTTAAGGATGCTATGGCAGGAAGGCCTGCACCAACCTACCACACGATGTAGCAATTTCAGACACCTTTGCTTGGGCAAGTATAAACTGAACTAGGATAATTCTATCCTTTGTATACAACAGAAACTAAACCGCTTCAATTGAACAAAGAGATTGCGCCACAAACTCCATATCAATGATTTGGGAGAAGGAAGTCAAACAAAAAACTCAAAGTAATTTCTACATGTTACAGCTTTTAAAGCAGAATAAGAGAAAGGTTTAAAGTGCATGAGACATTTAAGAATCTCAAATACAAGTGAAGATGATTTTTACTATACAAGTACTCTAGACATCAGATAAACCAAATGATATCAATCATCAATATGTTATTGCTTATCCTTTTATCTTCAAATGTATATTCGCAGATAGATGCCTAACTACATCCTTTTTTAGTGAATGGCGGGAGGAAAATTGAGACAGGGAATCTGAACTTTAAACTTCAACCAGTAGGAAAATATTATTCTCAGTTGGGAGAGAAGGTAATGCCTTCTGATCTGGATGAGCCACTCTGGATATGCAATTTAATAGTATATTTTCATCATAGCCAGTAAAGAACCCGTCCAGCTTCTCTGTTTAATTTGGAAAGAGAATGGGGGAAAAGGAAGAATGCTTAATTAACTATATTTCCAGAGTTTCCTTGGCCTAGTTTGTTCAAGGAATCCGGATATACTTGTGTTTAAACTCTATGTGACAAGAAAGAAGTTACAAAATGGAACCGGTCTGCATAGAACTAAGGTTGGCGTAAAATGTTGATATCAGAAAGCCAGGACAACCAAGGTTTCAGCAAGCTTTCTGGTCTTAGTGGGTCAAAAGAAATTTAATATTTTCTACCTAAAGACCCATACACTAGAATAACCCCATTAGATGACACTCTAAAATCATCTTTTTCTCCAGTATCATAGAGCAGAAAAGAATTTTACATCCAAAGAAACAAGAGAACTGTTTTTTGGATAAGGTAAAACCATACAAGAGAACTTACAGTTGACTCATGTCTAAGGCGACGCGGCTGTGAGACTAACATATCATAATCGTCCTGCAAATAGGAGGAAAGGGATCAATACATGCAACACAATAGTCACCACGTTGAGAGGAAATTCTTTTGTAATCAGTAAGTGTAATTGCATTGCAGATTAAGAAGATAAAAAGTGACAAGAGTCGAAAAGGTGATTAAACCGTAATTCTGCAGGTACCCAAGTTAGGCAGTGTCAACTTATATCCCATTTCCAACCCCAACTTTAACAGTCGTACATATCTTAGTGGCCATAGCAAACATAATAAGAAAGCGTGCAATGAATCAAAGGAAGCAATATAATCAACTACAACCCTTTTCTTTAGAAACTGACTTTGACTTTGATTCTGTTGAATCGTGTGATCATTTCATCTAAAAGTTGAAGTTGTTAGAGGAATACACTTTTTATTTATTTACTTATGTTTCGACATGTTCCCTCGCATACGGACCTGATTCTTTTTCATAGGCCAAGCACATGAATTTTTTTTTATTTTGCTGATGAACGGTGATGGTGAGAATTGACACCTAAACCCAGAACCTTTTATGCTCTGCTGCCATATTGAATTGGGTAGTCATCGCATAAAAGCTTAAACTGTTCGATAAAACACATTTATTTATTTAAACATATCTCCGACAGACAATATACTTCCTGAGATGGCATTTGACTCAAATTTCTCTCTTTTCTCATGTAGCATCTTTTGATAGTTTTCAAGATTAAGCACAATTAAAATGGATCATTTATTGCATTTCTGCATGTGCTTAGTTGCTGCAAATTAATAATTTGATAACCATGGAGGACATTATCTGCTACATTTTCTCCTTCAAATGCTTGTAACACATTCAATGGAGAAACCAGGTCTAGAGCAACGTTCCTATGCCACAACAAATAATTGGATCTATTCCTTCTTGCACGACCTCTGCAATAGAAGACCATTCCACTACTTAAGCTACCAACTGAAAGAAATTAACGACAATAAAAAGGATAATTTACCATTGACACAGTAAGAGGCTTCTTGTTAGCCAGCACCACACAACAACCAAAATCTACAACGCGATTTAGCACTCCAATAGTCTCGGCACTAGCTGAACAATCAACAAATGCTAAACCTGCCACAGTTTGAATGTCAGTCAAAAGAAGCCTGATTGTGAAAGAACTCTCCAAAAGCTAACATCTTGACACATGCATTATCTTATGCCTTCACGTACAAAGAAGTTAAGCAAGTGCAATAAGGGTTATAAAGAAGGAAAAAATGTATTCCGAACCCATTTGCTCCCTATAAAGATAAAACTTCCTTCTGCAGCATAATTGGTTAGCAATTCCTTCCGACCGAAAAAAAAAAAAAAAAAAAAAAAAAAAAAAGGTGAAAGAAAAGGCAGCAAATTAGCTCCATTAAAACTAATTTATTCACTATACTTCGTGCATTTGAGACTAGAGAGTAGACTATATAGTGGAAGTAAATAAGCAAGGTCCAGAATCATATGGCAGCTGAAGTCGACAATTGTACCATACTCATTAAAACATTTAAAATCAAGAGGAAGATTTAACAGTAGGAATTGTTACTAATCAAAACTCTTAAGGAGATTATACTGAACAGATTTAACAGCTAGGAATTGTTGCTAATCAACTTTCTTAAGGAGATCATTCCTCCACCAGTAAGAATTAGACTGTAATATAAGCAAGTCTATGCTTTCCATAACAACCCAACCAATCCCAACAATCCCAAAATAAAAAGTTTTCTACATGCCACAAACCTGTTGATTTACCAAGAAGACGACCAATATCAGTTACTTTTGGTAAAACTTCTGGACTGGCAAACACTTGGCATGCACCTACATGTTACAACCAAAATAATCACCTTTTTGTCATTCCACAAATGAACACACCAAATGACTATAATATCTTGAACGACACAACAAAAATGACACTAAATGATGTGGCCTAGAAGTTAATGAAGTGCGAATAGGACCATGAAGTCTCGGGTTCACAAATTCTTGTGGAGTCCAAAACCAAAAAAATGAAATTAAAAAAAAAAATCAACTGCTCCAGTTTCATCTCTATGGAATTTTAATAGCAGAATAGCATATACAGTCATGATCAATAGGTCAGCTCCACTTACTTTTTCCTGTGTTGATTTCTAACCTTTCGGATGGATTTCGTTGGCATAATGAAAAACAGGAATATTTGGTGATTCAACTCATATCCCAATGGAAGCAAAAAATTAAAGAACTAACACTAGTTTCTCCGTATCTCAGCCTTGGTGGGTAGAGTTAGCCGGTACCTATGCTAGTGGAAGATAGCAGGTATACATTGGATAGTGGAGTCGTCATAAAAAAAAACAAGAAAAACGGTGAACTATTACCAAAATTTTCAAGTGTCAGCAAAGGAGAGCCATTGGATTTGAGCCGGCAAACTTCTAGAAGAAAAGAATCATCTAATTCTGCAGTGAAAACATCAGGTGCAACCACCAAAGATTTGCTATCACACACACCCACTACACGCAGATGCACCCCCTGCAAGTATTACTCATAAATACCCAACAAAAACACACTGTTAAGCATTAAAATTTGATTTTTTTTTTTCTAAAGTTAGAAAAATTGATCATTACCTGTTTGGCGTGAAGGGATCGACAAGAAACAATGTGTTGGAGGAGTTGACGGCCAACTCCTCCACAACCCATCAAAAGCAACGGTATATTTTTCATCTTTTGGTTCGATTTGGGATTTTCCGATTTCCTTTCGAAACTCTTTGGTTCTGATATTTTGATCGATGGGGTTTTGGGGGGTTTTGGACGAATGTCTGTGTGTACATTTTGGTTCTTAATGTTTCGGGTGTGACACATTAGACCCATGTTTGGGGTCAAAAAGTTTCATATGACAACAGCTTGTTTTGACGATAAATTTTACGATTCGTGAGGCACGGTATGATTAATTGTACGAGGAATTTTATTACTCTTTTTTGTATGATGCACTTTAATTTTGTATGGAGTTTTAAAAAATTAAAATTTATATTTTAAGAATATTATAGCCATTTTTTGTGATTATGAATAATCTAGTTACGAGAAAAAATATATATAAAATTCTTTTTCGTAAATTCTATCATATAATATATTAGAATTACTCTATTGTCTCAGAACAAGTTTTTTTTAGTAGCGATCCTCCTATACAAATATTTTTTTTCCCTGAAGATTATATTCTTATAAGAATTGCAAAGTCTTTGGATATCACTAAGCTTGACCTTAGCAGAGAATGACTATACTACAAACAAAGATTAATAGAATTGTTAAGGAATTCCAAATTCATTTCTAAACTTTTCATACTTTCTTTACGATGATGAATATCCCTCGTACTTGTAGGTGACATCATAAACTCTGCTTCTTTATTATTTGTCGTAGATTAAACAAAAATTTGTTAAATAAAAATCGCTGAAAAAGAGCACTTTTACCTGAGTCCTAAGCTATAATACTACGTACATCATTATCCATCAGAAGAATATATTACTAATGTTGCAAGTTTATAGAACCCAAAGCAAATAAGTGGCAATCTCAAGTTAGATAAATTTCATCAATGGTCATTCAAGTTAAAGCTTTCTAACATAAAAATCACTTTTCTTCTTTTTCAATGCAAACTTCATTTTAGTATAATCTAATTAAGAGAAATATAAAAGTGACCGAAAAATATAAATTTTAACCGGAATACTAACGAGGCTATCATAATCCTCTAATTAATTTATTAAAATTTTACACAAAGTCATCTTCTACTTTAAATTTGTTAAATTGAACATATCAGCAGCTATTGATGCTATTGAAGCTCGACTGTAGGGAGAGTAAGAAAGGAAAACTAGGAAGGAGAAGAATAGTGGTTGAGCAAAGATAGTTCTTTCGGAAGTTTTTTATTCTATATCTTCTAACTGAAATGTACAGTACTTGCACAATACATATATACATATATATATATATATATATATATATATATATATATATATATATATATATATATATATATATATATATATATATATATATATATATATGTATGTATGTATGTATGTATGTAACAATTAAACGTATTTATGGTTTAAAGATATGCGATTTAGTCCAATACTGATTAATAACCAAGAAAACTAACGTATAAATGAAAGTAGTAAGTGAAATCAAACCAGTATGCAAGTCACTCTCGGCCTCGAGCTAAGTGGTCTCGAGGTAGGTCAAGAATAATAAAGTAAGAATAAAGTTAAGGACAATTATGGTGAGCAATGAGCAAGAAAGTAAGAGAGTATATTTTTTTGCGACTGATTGATTATCGTTACAAATGATGTGGGTCCCCTTTATATAATAGGGAAACCCTTAATAAGGTACATTTCTATTTACAGTAAGGAATGTTATTGAGACAGTTGTCTAACCGCCTAGTACGGATTAGTACTAACTCGTACAAATCTATTCCGAAATTTATGCCATAATTTTGGGGACATGGAAGGAATATTGCTCATTCTGTTACAAACACATAACAGCTCCATCTCGAGGTTGGTCATACTCGGCTTCGATACTCATCGCGCACTTTGATCTTTGATCCTTATGTTCTGCCCACGAATTCGAACTCGATCCATACTGAGTTTATCCCTCGATGCGAGACCTATGTTCCTTAATATGAGACCTCTGTTCCTCGATGCGAGACCTCAAGCCCACAAAATCGGGGATACATGATTTTACTATATACAGATAATTCCCGCGTTTCTTAGAGTAAAATGATGAGAAACGATTTGAACCTCGATTTTTTGGAGCCTTTGATGATGATGTCAATCTTGTGACGTAGGCGCTCGAAGTGACTGAAATGCCCCTTCGGTTCACTTCCCCAAAACATTAAGTGTTTCTCTGGTGGTGGTCGGCCACTAGCGTCGTTGAACCGTCACCGCTCACCTATAAATATAAGGTTTAATTTCAGAGAACGCTTTACTTCAATCTTCAAACCACCTCTAAACTTCTTCTATATCTCATTCTCTTCATCTCTTTTCTCTCATTCTCCCGTTCCTTTCTATTTTCGCTTCTTCTAACTTGAATTAATGGTGAAAACTTCAAAGATAGTTCCCCAAAAGGATAAAGCTTCCTCCTCCTCTTCCCGTGTGTCAAACTTGTGGTGTCGGCGCTTCACAAGATTATTCTCGGCACTTGCATGATAAAGAAAGACTTTAACATTGAAAATCCCCCCCGCAATCCCAGGCCGATGCGAACATATATCCGGATATATTAGTTCAATAAAGAAGAGGTATCTCAAGTCCATGAAGAAAGATTGTGGCTGGGGGGACGGGTCGTGGTACAGATCCCCGACCCCGAGGAGAGAATTACTACTCATGTGGATTGGTTCTTAAGTGTTTACACTTACCCCTTCACACTGGGTCCCCTTGATCCAGTCGTGATTGTCTTCCGCAAAAGATATGAAGTTACCCTCGGCCAGGTCCATCCCTCTTTCTGGCATATCATTATTATGTTGCGCTACTTCTCTAGTAAGGCCGAGGGATTAGAGTTTACCCTTAATCACCTCATTCGGTTGTATCGGCCTCAACTTTTTTAAGGCTGATCAAGCTTCAATGTCGATCAAGAAAAGCCTTCTTTGCTAGTAACGATGAGGATAAGGACCGAGGCTGGATGCCGTTTGTCCGAGTGAGGACCTCAGACGTCTTGTTTAAGGGAAAATGCTGTTCCTAGAGAAGTGAAATCCCAATCGTAAGTGCAACCCCTTTGCTAGTATCTTTTTATACTTTATTCATGCCTTCTGTAATGCCTTTACCTTTTTTGTTGTTGTTGCTTGGATGCACCATGTGATCCTTGACCTTGAGGACTGGGTCCGAAAATTGGCCGCGGCCTCCTTGTATGACGAGCGCAAATGGCGTGACTTATCAAAGGGCAAACGGGAAACCAAGCACCACAGTTAGTTCTTCTCCCAAGTTTTTGATGCTTCCCCTTTTATTGGAGATTTTATCTAACATATGCTTATTTGTCACTTGTGCAGGCATCGAAGATGTCTTCTAGATGAGATCAACTCCGCTTGGGAAAGAGACCGAGTCCCCAGTCCAAAAATTAGGGAAAGACAATAAGAGAAAAAGGGTTTCGAAACTCGAAGATCCTCACGATAGGAGGGCCCCTATTCGAAGGCTAACGAGGAAACTTATTCACGTGGACGTAGATTTGGCCCACCAGATTTTGGATGATGAAGAAAACAAGCGCGTAGAATCAGTATTGGTGACCCAAACTAGGAAGCCAACTAAGGTCGTCAAATCTTCTGAGCCGGAAACTCGTCCTCATGAAGAAGAGGCTTCGTTGAAAAATACGGGCAAGGCTTCGAGTCCTCTGAGATAGAGATTATTACCCCGCCTTCAACAAGTATACCGGAGGGGGCAGGTATCAAGAATCCCGAGGCTAATCAGAGCGCCCTGAGTGGCGAGTTTGGGGCCATGACAATAGGTCACTCCCCTCATCTGCCATCTTATTCCGATGAGGTAATAACGCTCAAGCTTTGTGATCGCCCGAGCCAAGTAAGGTCCTCAAAAGGGATCCTTTTCGGTATTGTTTTACTGGGGTCGATGATGTTGCCGACTTCAATGACGCATCTACCTTCTTGAAGAGGCTCATCATCTCTTCTAACGGGTTAATCAATAACTCTTATTGTTGCAAATTTTTTTGTCTTATTTTCCTTCTACGTTAACTGATATCTCCATTTTTTTGCATAGGCCATTACTAAGTTTAGAGCCAAGTTGAGCCAACGTGAGGCTGAGCTCAAGAGATCATCGAATGAAGGGAAGGCCCGAAGGCTCCTTTGTAGTAAAAGGAGGAGGAGCTCAAGGACTTAAAAGCAGATTTATCCAAATCTCATCAAAATAAGGCTGAGCTACACAAGCAGGTAACCCTCATTTTGCAAGAGTATAGTCTAGTTGACCCATATGCGGAGGCTAACACTTTAGTGTCTCAGTTGTAGTGAAAATTGGACATGATAGGGCAGCTCGAGGGGAGGTCGATCAAGTTAAGGCTGATTGCGACCAGTGGAAGGAAAACATTGATCAACTTGCTGGTAAGAAAGAGGTTTCCCTAGCCAATCTGGCCTCGATAGAGGCCCAGCTTCGGGGAGTCAAACTAAAAACTCTAGCCCAGGAGATCGATGATCCCGCGGCCAAACTTACCGCAGCCGGAGCTGAGGTTGCCGAAGCCAGGGTCGAGGTAAAGAGGATGAAAGCCACAGCTGACAAGATTGTTGCTGTGTACCTAAAGGACGCTGAGGCTACTCAAATGGAACTAAAGGAAGCCTCCAACCGGGAGAAACAGATCAGTGATCTGGCCAGGTGCCAATCCTGTAGGGAGACCCTCGAAGAAGTCTATGCTCGAGATTTCGACCTTAGCAAGGAGATAGCCCAGGGAAAAGCACTCGAGGCTGAAGCCAAGTTCCTTGTTTCCTCTGACGACGATGACGATGATGAAGGCAGTCAGAGCAGATCCGATAATGAAGCTAGGCACGAAGAGAAGGATGCTCCCGAGGGAGAGACTTGCCCTGGGCATATATAGGATTTTCCTTTCTTTTTGTATTGTTATTTTTTGTAAGACCTTTCCTCGGTCTTTTGTATATATATTTTTTTTAAGTATATAAAGAAGAATTTCATTGAACAGTTTCTTGATATTTTCTGCCTTGCACGATTCTTGTAATGACTTAATCCTCTTTAACTGTGTGTTAGAGATTTTATCACAGACATTTTCTTCGAAATTGCCATGGTCAAGCTCGGATAAGTTCGAGCTTTTGGGCATAGACCTTTACGAGCTCATGTTGGATAATGGTGAGTCCCTGAGCCATGATCGAACTATTATTTATTTAGGCTCGGGATAATCGAACTTTTGGGTTCAAGTTGAGTGAGAGCGGGGTTTCGAATTCTAATTGTATTGGCCTTTTAGGATTTCTAAATCGACTTTTAGGCTCTTTTTATCGGCCCTTAGGTTCTTTAAGCTGGGTCAATTTGGCCTCTATGGCGGCTGAAAATTTTCCCTCTTTTCGACTAAAAGACTTAGTGAAAATTTCTTTATGCCTTAGCGTGCATTTTTGTACTCATTGGGTTTTTCAAGGGCTCAATTGATCGAAACCCCATTTGTAGTCTATTTGTGTTTTGATAATTTAACACCTTTTTAGGCTTTTTCGAAATTTCCATGGTCGAGCTCGGGTAAGTTCAAGCTTTTGGGCATAGACATTTACGGGCTCATGCCGGATAATGGTGAGTCCCTAGGCCACAATCGAACCATTATTTGTTTAGGCTCGGGATAATCGAACATTTGGGTTCGAATTTAGTGAGAGCGAGGTCTCAAACTCTAATTGTATTGACCTTTTAGGCTTACTAAATCGGCCTTTAGGCTCTTTTATGTCGGCACATAGGCTCTTTTTTTGTAATCCGTTTATGTTACGATAATTTAACACATCTTGAGGCTTTTTTGAAATTGCCATGGTCGAGCTCGGATAAGTTCAAGATTTTGGGCATAGAACTTTACAAGCTCATGTCAGATAATGGTGAGTCCCTGAGCCACGGTCGAACCATTATTTGTTTAGGCTCGGGATAATCGAACCTTTAGGTTCGAATTCAATGAGAGCGAGGTCTCGAACTCTAATTGTATTAACCTTTTATGCTTACTAAATCGGCTTTTAGACTCTTTTATATCAGCTCTTAGGCTCTTTTTTATAGGCCCATAGGCTCTTTAAGTTGGGCCAATTTGGCCTCTATGACGACTATAATTTTTCCTTTTTTCGGCTAAAAGATATAGTGAAAATTTCTGTATGCCTTAGCATGTGTTTTTGTACCCATTGGATTTTTCCAAGGCTCAATCGATCGGAACCCCATTTATAATCCGTTTGTGTTACGATAATTTAACACCTCTTGAGGCTTTTTGGAAGACCGATATTATCGAAGCCTTTAAATTATTCAAGGGGGCTATTTTATCGAAGCCCTTATTTGTTTACTTTGCCGAGGGTAGCCTTATTTACCAATTTTTTAAAGCATTAGAAGGCCTTTAACTTATGGCGGAAGTCGGACGTCTCCGAACCGTATTATTTTTGGCTACAGCCTTTTTTATATGACTGTAGTCTTTAATATGGTCATAGCCTTCGTGTGCGTCTCTTAGACTTGTTTCCCGATAACCTTTCGAACTTGTCCAAAAAGTTAGTCCCCGAGTATGATGGTCTTGGCCCTTGCATCAGAGGATGCCTCTTTGAGGTCGTATAAATTAGAGTTTTAGATATTTGAATGTGTTGACTGTAGATGACAGTCCCCGAGTATTTGAGGTGTATTTGTGTTTTGTCCATTGATACGTTTCTCACATAATTACAAGTATGAAGCTCGTATAATAGTAAACTTCTTTGAGACACAAAGTGTTTTGACATAGAAAGAATGCTTTTTGAAAAATTTGATACATGCATACATGTTTTTCCATCGGAGCTCGACTATTCTATATGGACACGGTTCATCCAACCGTTTGGCCCATTACAAAGTTTTCCGATTCAAAGCCATCTTTGGCATGGAGTATTTTCCTCCAAAATATAACTCTCGGGGGTGATGCCTCCCAATATTCGTGGTTGATTGAAAAGAAGCCTTGGATACTGTTGAATTCTTCTTAGGTAGCACATACTTGTTGCCTCGTTAAAAACCTCACCGGAAAACCCCATTTGGGATAAAACACGATTTAAGGGAAAAGGAGTGCAACGCGTGCTTTAAAACCTAAGGTCTTCGTGTAGAAAGGAGCCTTCGACGTCTTCGATCTGACACCTACAATGAGTTAGTTTTAAATTCAAATAGAGAAGAAGAAGGTCCTTAGCAGTAATATCGTTTGAGCAGTGATACATTCCAATTGAACGCCTTCCATTATGCCGAGTTTGTAAGATCCTTTACCGAAAACTTCGATGACTCAGTACGGTCATTCCCAACTCGGGCCTAGTTTCCCCTCATTCGGGTCTCGAGTATTGAGGGAGACTTTTTGTAGAATTAAGTCCCCGATTACGAAGTATCGAAGGTTGGTCCTTCTATTATAATATCTCTCGATTCTTTGCTTTTTGTGTGGCCATCCGAACAAGTGAAGCTTCTCATTTTTCATCTAATAGCTCGAGGCTAGTATTCGTAGCCTCGTGGTTTGATTCCTCTGATGCATGTCAAGATCTGGCGCTCGGTTCCCCGACCTTAACTGGAATCAAGGCCTCAAAGCCATATACTAAGAGGAACGGGGTTGCCCAATGGCTGGACTTTGATGTCGTTGGATATGCCCAAAGAACCTCGGGCAGAACTTCTCTTCATTTACCTTTAGCGGCGTTCAACCTTGTCTTCAATTTTGGATGATAGTCTTGTTTTTTTATTTGGCCTGCTCGTTCCCGGCCGGACGATATGCCATTAATAAAATCCTTTCTATTTTAATTACGTCAAGGAACTTTGTTACCTTGTTGCCGATGAATTACTTGTCATTGTTGCATATGATTTCGGTAGGTATCCTGAATCAACACACAATGTGGTCCCAGATGAAGTCAATAACTTCTTTTTCTCTGACATTTTCAAAGGCATGTGCTTCCAGCCATTTAGAAAAGTGGTAAGTCATAACAAAATGAATTTAGCTTTACCTATGCATGTCGGTAGAGGGCCGATGATATCCATTCGCCATTTCATGAAAGGCCACGTGGACAGGTTTGAGTGAAGCTGCTCCTCGGGCTGATGAATCATCGGTGCAAACCTTTGACATTTATCCCATTTTTTAATAACTCTCCAGTAATACCCTATTCTAATAATTTTACGAATCAACTACTCGGTGCCGGAGTGACTCCCATAAGTGCCTTCACGGACTTCTCATAGAACATAATTGATGTCCCCCGGCCCTAAACATGCAGCCAATAGTCCATCGAACGTCTTCATGTATAATGTTCCATCTTCATCCAATGTGAACCTTGCACCCTTGGTTCGTATAGCCCTCGACTTGTTATGATCCGATGAGAGCTTTCCATTTTTCAAATATTCGTTATACTTATTCCTCCAATCCCAAGTCAAACTTGTAGAATTTATCTCAACATGACCCTCTTCGACCACGAATCTCGATAATTGGACGACAATCCCCGGGACGATATCATCTTCTTCAACTGATGACCCTAAAATAGAAAGTGCATCTGCCTCACTGTTTTGCTCTCGAGGCACTTGATCTGGAGTCCACTCCTTAAAGCGGTGCAAAGTTACCTGTAACTTGTCCAAATATCTTTGCATCCTATCATCTCGAACTTCGGAGCTTTTGCTTACTTGGTTTACTACTAACAGGGAATCACGCTTTGCTTCAATGACTTCTTCCCCCAGGCTTTTAGCTAGCTCGAGACCTACAATCATGGCCTCGTACTCAGCCTCATTACTATTCAACCTAGAAGTTTTGATAGATTCTCTAACAGTAGTACCTCTCAATGGCTTCAAAACAATGCCAAGCACGGAGCCTTTCAGGTTCGAGGCACCATCCATCGAAAGGGTCCATACCCCCAATGATGTACCCGATTTGTAGAAGTTCTTTCTCTGCCTCGGGTGCGTAGGCGTAAAATCGGCCACAAAGTCAGCCAAGAATTGAGACTTGATGGCTGTTCTGGGTTTATATTCGATATCATATCAGCCAGGTTTGACTGCCTATTTGGCCAATCAACCTGACAGCTCGGGCTTATGTAAAACATTTCGGAGAGGATAAGTGGTTAACATACATAGGGAAATATGGATTTAGCTTTCTGGATGTTCTTATTAATGTAAGTCCTAATTTCTCTAAGTGAGGGTACCTAGTTTCAGCATCTCCTAGAGTCCGACTTACATAATAAAAAGGGAATTGTGTACCTTGCTCTTCTCGAACTAGTACCCCACTTACCGCTATCTCGGACATTGCCAAATATAGGTAAAGCTTTTCATCTACTTCCGGAGAGTGAAGCAGATGTGGGCTCGATAAATATCGCATTGATATGTTAGTGCTTGCTGGTTCCATGGTCCATGAGAAATCCTTTTTCTTTTTGAGCATGGAAAAGACATTATGGCTTCGATCTGATGACCTCGAAATGAATCTACCTAAAGCGGTTTTTTATCTTATTATCCTTTGAACGACTTTCACACTATCTACGATGGTGATATCTTTGATGGCCTTGATCTTGTCGGAGTTGATTTCGATCCTTCTATTTGACACTATGAATCTGAGGAACATGCCTGAACCGACCCTGAAGGCACATTTTACTGGGTCAACTTCATGTTGTACTTCCTCAAGATTTTATATGTTTCCTACAAATGAGTTAAATGGTCCTCTACGCGTAGGGACTTAACCAACCATCAGTGTAAACTTCCATTAATTCACCTATCTGTTCCTCGAACATTCTATTAACTAAGCATTGGTATGTTGCTCCGGCATTTTTTAGCTTTAAGGGTATTACATTGTAACAGTATGTTCCAAACTTAGTGATAAATGAGGTCTTTTCCTGGTCCGCTGGGTTCATCTGAATTTGATTATACCCGTAGTAGGCACCGAGAAAGGTTAGGATCTTGTGGACGGCCATGGCATCGATCATGCGATTGATGTTAGGCAGGGGAAAAGAGTCTTTAGGGCATGCATTGTTCAAATCCTTGTAATCTACGCACATTCTAAGTTTGTTCCCTTTTAGGGACTACAAATACATTGGCTAACCATCTAGGGTATTTTACCTCCCGAATAGACCCTATTTTAAGAAGTTTATTTACCTCATCCTTTATGAATGCATGCTTCACCTCGGACAGGGGCGTCATTTTCTACTTTACCGGTTTGAACCTGGGGTCGAGGCTTAGCCAATGTGTTGTTAATTTTGGTGGGATCCCTGTCATGTCTAAATAGGACCAAGCAAAACAATACATATTATCGATAAGAAATTGAATGAGTTTTTCCTGAGTTTGGAGGTTAACCCCGTTACGAGGTATACCTTTCTCTCGGGCATGTACTCAATCAGTATGACCTGGTCTAGTTCCTCGACCGTTGACTTGGTTATATCTGACTCTTCGAGAGCAATGAAAGTTCGAGGAGTAAGGAAATTCTCTTCTTCTTCTTCGATTCCATGTTCCTCCGGTTCAGTCGAGACTGGGGATGGTGATTGTTATTTGGCTGTCTGCTTATCTTTGGTGCTTGATTTTTTCGAGGTCGAAGGCACTAGTATCGGTATCACCTCGTCGATTGAAAATATTTCCTTTGCAGCATGTTGTTCTCTATAAACCGTTTTCACACCAATCATAGTCGAGAATTTCATCATCTGATGAAGGTTTAAAGGTACTACTCTCATGTTGTGGATCCATGGCCTCCCAAGTAGTGCATTATATCTCATGTTGCCTTCTATGACATGGAATTTACTATCCTGGATGGTCTCGACCATGTTCACTAGCAGGATTATCTCCCTCTTTGTTGTTTCGCTTGCCATGTTAAAGCCATTTAGGACCCGAGATGCAAGTACGGTTTGTTCTTACAGGCCGAGCTACTCTACGTCCCTCAATCTGATTATGTTTGCTGAGCTACCTGGATCCACTAGAATACATTTAACTTGAATTTTATTTAATAAAATAGAAATTACCAGGGAGTCATTGTGCGGCTAAGTTATGTCTTCCGCTTTCTCATCGTTGAAGGATAGGACGCCTTCGGGTAAATAACTCTGAGTCCATTTCTCTTTGGTGATTGACACCTTGGTCGTTTGAATACAAGCCCTTGTAGTACATCGACACCACCACTGATCATATGAATTACATGTTGCAGTTATTTTTGCTCATTTTTCTATTTGCATCTATTTCCCTGAAGTTGTTCTTAGCTTGATCATTGAGAAACTCTCGAAGATGACCCTCGTTGAACAATCGAGCTACTTCCTCCCTTAGCTTCCTGCAGTCTTTGGTCCTATGGCCATGTGTGCCATGATATTTACGCATCAAGTTTGGATTCCTTTAAGAAGGATCGATTTGTATAGACCTGGGCCACCTCGTATCTTTGATTCTTCCAATAGCTGACACGATCCCTGATATATCTACACTGAAATTATACTCCAACCACCGAGGTGCTTCAGCAGGGTCGGTATGTTTATCAAAACCATGCTTACCCATAAGTCCATGATAATTCTGTCCTTCGTAGTTTCTCCGATTGTTCCGAGAGGATTGCGCCCCAAACCGTTGTTTCTTTGTTCCAAGACATATGGTTGATACTGTTCCCTATTTGATCTCAGTTCCCTGTTTGTATCACTCGAGGATTTAACCGCCAATCTATTGGGATGAACTGAGCTCGAGGGTGCTCCCAGCTACTCGTCCTCGACCCTGATCTTTGACTGATAATGATTATGTACATTTGCCCAAGTCACAACAGGATACTCGACCAAATTTTGCTTCAACTCTCGTGATGCAATCGAACTCCACTCGTTCAATCCCTACATAAAAGCTTGTACTACCCAATCATCCGAGACATCTGAAATCGAGATACAAACTCCCTTAGCATCTCATCGTTCCTCTGTCTTATCTTAAAAATGTTCGATTTCCTTGTCGCAACCTTAATGGCCCCGGCATGTGCTTTCACGAAGGCGTCTTCTAACATAGCAAATGAATTGATAGAGTTCGGGCAAGTTGTGATACTAAATCATGGCTTCCTTTGACAAAGTTTTCCCAAAATTTTTCAACAATACTAACTCTGTCTCATTATCATTTAAGTCATTTCCTTTAATCCCGTAAGTGTATGAGGTAATATGTTCATTAGGATTGGTTGTCCCATTGTATATGGTATATCGGGCATATGAAAGTTTTTAGGAATGAGCTTCAGAGCCGCACTCGCAGGGAATGGTTTTTGTATGAATTTCTTGGCATCCAAACCTTTCGAGACCATGGGTGCCCCCGGTATTTGATCAACGTGGGAGTTATAAGTCTCTATTTTTTATCATTATCCTCAATATTTTTCTCCTCGGACTCAATTCTCTTGGTGGATTCCTTGAGCATCCTCATAATCGTGGGATCAGTCTACGGGCCATTACCGTTTGATCTCTCTAGCACCAGATCAGTACGTCGAGTGTTTTCTGGTTCGACTATACTTGGAGTTTTGTGCTGACTTTGAAGCTGAGCGATAGTAACTTGTTGAGATTGAAGCATCTCGAATATTACTTGGAGACTGACTCCCCCATCTCTTATGCCCTATGTTCCATGGCCACCAGAATGGGCTTCCCTACGTACACTTCCACCGGGGTCTACGCCTAAATCTGCATTCAAAGCAATATGTGAACTGACATCAACTGGTTTCACATTTGGCACTTCCCCAAGGTTAATTGGTGGTACACTGACCCCAACATTATTGTTTTCCCCATGGAACCCAATACCATCATTGTTGTGTACGGGTGCGTTTGTGAGTTTGACATGTTTTAACCTAAGCACAAAAATTCTTGACAAGAACAAGTGTGAAAATAACGTGGGTTATTAGAATCAGTACTGAAACAAACACTATTATCTTTAGCCCACGGCGGGCACCAAACTATTTTCCTTGAAAATACGATTAAACTTGTTTATGGAATTAAAGATATGTGATTTAGTCAAATACTATTTAATAACCAAGAAATCTACTATACAATAAAGTTAAAGGGAAATTCCGGTGAGCAATGAGCAAGAAAGTAAGAGAGTATATTCTTTTGCCAATGATTGATGATCACTACAAATGATTGGGGTCCCCTTTATATAATAGGGGAACCCTAAATAAGGTACATTTCTATTTACAATAAGGAATCTTATTAGAACAACCATCTAACCGCCTAGTATGGATTAGTACTAACTCATACAAATCTATTCCGAAATTTACTCCATGATTTTGGGGGACATGGCAGGAATCTTGTTCATTTTGTTACAAACTCATAACGGCTTCATATTGGGGTTGGTCATACTCGGCTTCGGTATTCATCGTGCATTTCGATCGTCGATCCTTATGTTCTTCCCTTGAATTCAAACCCGGTCCGTACTGAGTTTATCCGTCGATGAGAGCCCTCTGTTCCTCGATGTGAGACCTCTATTCATCGATGCAAGCCCTCGAGTCCACAAAATCGGGGATACATGATTTTACCGTACACAATATCAAGTAACTGACTTCACATCTACTATGCTAACAGTTTAACTACTTCACTAACAGATTATTCTTCTAGAAGAGTACTACTATAGTTACATGATGTACAACTATGCATTTCAACACTCCCCTCGAGTTGTGAATGAAAAAATATTTTTCACTCAAACTGTTGATTAATTGCTGGAGTCTTGGAGAAACTTATCTTAGTTATACTTCCAAATAATCGGCAGTGTGATTACTATTGGCGTCATCGATATAGAAGAAATAGTCGTGTTGGTAGTTATGGTTGTTGTCAAATTTTTTATATTCCCATCTTGTACGTGTATTCTCTATCGATATATCATTTTGGTGATTGGTCTGTCAGAGTATTTCTTGAGTTTGGATCTGACTAAGAAACGATATTATGGCGCCTAATCAAACACAATTAGCAAAGATGAAAGATGCTTGTTGGACCAATTTGTATTGAAGTTCTCACAGTGGTAGTTCTCATGGACTAAAGTACTCGTTCCTTTTAAGCTATAATATAAAGAAGACACCATTGCCCCCTCGAGTCATTGGTGTAGAATGATAGTCACTTCAGGAGTTGCAGTGGTGGCTTCTTTGAATTAGTGCCAAAATTATTTCTTTAAAACAATTATTTTGTTTAGAAATAGTAAATATCGGTTCATATAATGGATGAATCGGTAAATTGGTGTGGAAAACTAGGTGTCCTTTGGAAAAATTCTTCTTCGAAGAAGTAAGACTTCAATTAGGCTTTCACTAATACTCGAAAGTATTTTTATGATCATGAATATGATATGTACACATGTATATATACTTGTTTGATTAGAGTAAGTGATCAAATTGTTTAAGTATTATAATGATTTAGTTGGAAAATCATTTGATGAGATAAAATCCTTGTGATTTTCTACTCTTATTTTAGAGACTAAAATCCTTGTGATTTTCTACTCCTGCTTCGAGTTAAAATCTGCATGCGTTTTTACTCGTTTGTTGACATTAAAGTCTTCGTGACTTTCTACTCATTTGTTAGAAACTAAAGTCTAAGTAACTTTACTCGTTTTGGCGATTAAAATTTTCGTGATTTTCTGCTCTAATATTTATTATTTGGTTTGAAGATTAAAAACTTCATCATCCATTAAATTTTGATTGTGTCACAAATTACTTGGTTTGAAGATTAAAAACTTTACCGTTTATTAAATCTGGCTGTGTCAGATATTACTTGATTTTAATATTAAAAACTTTACCATTTACTAAATCTGTTTGTGTCAGATATTATTCGGTTTGAAGATTAAAAGCTTCACCGTTTATTAATTCTGGCTCTATCGTGACACAAATAACATTTCTTATGGTTGACTCAACAGCATAATAGGGGCATCGAATGTGAATCTTCTTTTGAAGAAATATGTTTGGAATATGAAATTATTCACCAAACAAGCGCCTCTTAGTCACCGCAATCTAATAAAGTTACGGAAAGAAAGAATAGAACGTCAAAGGAGTCAATGAATGCATAGTTGATAAGTTCTAGTTTACCCAAAACTTGTTGGGGGGGGGGGAGAAGAGAGGGGAACATATGCTTACAGCTAACCAAATACTAATTCGTGTTTCCCATAGCAAGACACAATCTATTTCATATGAAAAATGGAAAAGAAGAAAACCCAACTTGAAATTTTTTTCAAATGTGGGGGGTTATTTGGGTATAGTGCAAGTTCTTAAATCCAAAAGGATAAAAATCGGATCGAAAATTATCGATTGTGTTTCCATAGGATATGTAACAAATAGTAATGCATATCATTTTCTAGTTCATAAAGCAGAAAATCTCGATATTCATATTAATACGAAATCGAATAAGATAACGCTGAATTCTTTGAGAATATTTATCCATATAAAAAGAAATGTGAGTCGCCTAGTAAATATCTAAGCGACTTTGGGGAAAAACAAAACAAATCAAAGTACACCTAATGAGGTGAATCCAATATGTAGTAAATGTCAAAATCCAACTATTTTCATTGGATCATATTTTCTGACATTCTTGTTAGAAAATGAGCTTCAAACTTTGGAAGAAGTTATGTCTTCCTCGAAAAGAAGCTGTCAATAGTAAGATAGAATCCATATTAAGTAATCATACCTGGGAAAATGGTTGATCTTCCTCCAGTAAATAAACCTTTGGATTCTAAGTGAATTTTCAAAACGAAAATAAAAGCTGATGGTATTATTGACAAATATAAGGAAAGATTGATTAAGGATTAAGACAATGAGAAGGTCTTGATTACTTTGACACATGCTTACTAGTAACGAGAATTACATATATTTGGATGGTAATACCGTTAGCCATCGTGTATGGCCTTGAAATCCATCAGATGGGCATAAAGATAGCCTTCTTAAATGAATATTTGGATGAAGAAATGTAAATGGAACAACCTGAAAGGTTTGTGGTTCCTCAAAAAGAAAAGAAGGTGTGTCGACTTGTTAAGTCACTTTACAGACTAAGACAAGCACCCAAACAATGTCATGTGAGATTTGACCAAATAATATTGTCAAATGGTTTCAACAATTAATGAGTGTAAACAAATGTGTTTACGTTAAGAATACTTCAAGTCATATAGTCATTATGTGATTATATGTAAATGATATGTTGATGAAAATTTTAAAATGTAGGGGCTTTTAGCTTATGCATGACAAATCAATGTTAGACGTAATGTCTAAATGATATAATTTTTGAACCCCATTAATATAGTAGTTGGTAAATTCATCGGTTGTTTAGTCTTATGAAGACTAGTTGATGAAACTACTAATTCGGAAGTTGGTCGCATACCTTTCTCGAACGATCATTTTCTTTATTGAAAATTTATATTGTTTAGTTCTTTTATGAAATGATGTCACTTTGAAGGCTGTGACTTTTCATAGAAAGATATGTCTGTACGTTTTATATGGACATGAGCATTCGTGAACGAACGTAATAATACATTGATCTATAATGAGGTGAGCCAAGATGAACATGACCAAAATCCATTGCAAGTTGGATTTGTTTCATGAATGGAGGTGTTATAATTTGCATATCATATAGGTGTATGAATAAATAACATACAAATGCTTGAAAATGGTGAAGTGATTGATAAATATTTCATATATTAAAAGGTTATGGTCACAATTGATACCAATTATTCCAGATGTTGTTATAATATACTATGACTATATTAAGTATAGTCAATAATATGATATTCAATCGAAAGTTGAGACGTATTAGTCTACAACATAAAAAAGTTTGTATTGAGCGTTCATGACAATGAAACGAGTTCTGAAGTATTTGAAATATACACCAAATTATGCTTTGCACTATAATAAGTATCCCGCGATAATATGGGATTATAGTGATGAAAATTAGATTACCGGTTCAACCGATTCTAAATAGTCGATGGATGAGCGATGTCTTGGAAATCGTCCAAATAAATGTACATTGACCTCTCAACAGTGGAGGCTGAATTTATAGCATTAGACAAGACCAGTGAAAAAGCTGAATGGCTCCAGAATTTCTTGGAAGATATTTCATTTTGACCCGAACTTTTGGCACCTATATATATACATTGTGATAGTCAAGCGACAATAGGAAGGGTTTGGAGCATTATGTATAATGGAAAATTTTGTCATATATGACAAAGACATAAAACTGTTAGGCAACTACTCTCTAGGGGAATTATCACAATTGACTATGAAAGTCAAACGATAATGTATCAGATCCACTTATAAAAGGCCTAATTAGAGAGGTAGTTGAAATATCATCGAGGGGAATGTGACTATGGATGAGGACAAGTCATTGTGGCGGTAACTCTACCTAGAAGACTGGAGATCCCAAGATCTAGGTTCAAGAAGCTCAAACAAAATCACTAATGTCAGTTCAACATTGTCAAATACAATTTCTTTTTGGTCCATTCTCGTGACGAGACAATGTTCAGTATCAAGGATAAATGGTTAAGACTTTTAATGGTTTCTAAGTTTGATACAGGGTATATTAAATAGTACATCTTTGGAAGAACACATTTAGGAATTACCTATGTAAGTGTGAAGTGTAAGCCGCTTCTAGGAGAATTCTGTAAGGCCAGTTTTCTACACATTTATGAACCAGGTGGTGTTCATGGCTGAAACAAACATAACAATGAGAACCAAAGACGGTTAAGGGTTGATTGTGTAACTTATGGTTGTCTAGGTATACACCAAAGCTCGACGGTTCAAAGATATCAATTCTATTGATTGACCGAGTATATCCGACATAAGTTCACTACGGAAAGTTCAAAGTGAAATCTACTTATCCAGATGCGATTAATCCTTACTTGCGAATCACACAGTATTTTCATCCATGTTTTTTCGCATATTTCCATTCCCCATTCATGTGGGGGATTGTTGCATTTTTATTAAATAGGTGTGTGATAATATGTGAATTTTACTATATTTATACCCTAAATAATCACACTTTAATGTTGTTTAGATAATATATATGATGACAAAATTCTCTTATTAGTGTTTTTAGTATGTTATAGGTACACAAGAGTGAGGAAGGCTAAAAGAGCAATTTTGGAGTCAAAAGAAGGTGAAAAAGGCCATGTGTGAAATAAATCAAGAAAATATGTTGGAACAGCCCTGAAGAATCTGAGGCACTGTTTGACCGTGGTTCCACCGCGATCACGGTAGGACCGCGGTAGAACAGGCCTGCAGAAGTTTTGAAGGTTCAGAAGGCATCGCCCACCGCGGTTCCACCGCGACCGCGGTAAAACTGCGGCAGAACACGGAAAGTTTAAGGGCTGAAGTGTAAAAACGGAAATTGTAATACCTAAACCCTATATATATTGTTAGGATTCGCCCAAAGGAGGCAAGTTTTGTACTATTGACTACTTTTGCAAGGAAACTAGTAACAGAGAATTCTCTTAACATCTCTTTTTCTTTTACTTTGAATTCTTGATTATGAAATCCATTATATCTTTTGCTTTCATAGTTATGAGTAGCTAAATTCTTATCTAAGGTTGTGATGGAACCTATTGATTGATGAACTTCTGGGTTATGTGAATACAAATTGTTAGTTAAATTTCTATTTGTTCAACTTCGTTATTGTTGTAGTTAATTGATAGGATCCTCAATTAGCTGTGCCTATTTAGTGTGCATAACTTGGAAAAGAGTGCATATTTAAGTTATTGTTGAACAACACCACACTTAGATTATTGGATGAATCTATAATTGCGGGTGTAAAGGTGGGATTAGGAATAACGAAACCTTGGGTGCAATCTAAAGTGAACTGTGCTAATTAAAGCTAGCTAAGGTAGCTCGGAAGAGTGCAATAGTAGATTATTGTAATTCCGCGGGAGAGAATTACGGTAGAATTAGGGTTCGTGATTGATAGAGAAGTATAGACAATTTGTATGAGCATAAACAGAATGGATTCCATCAATAGGGGAAATCGTCACCTTAGTCTTTCTCATTATTCTTTGCAACACATTCAGTTATTTCTTCAGTTAATTAGTTTATTGCAAAATTAGTTAGTATAAACCACTCAAAAAGATACTTGAATATTTGGGGAAGCTGATTCGAAAGTTTTGTTGGGTTTTGAAGATTGTAATTGATAGGTTAACTCTCTGTGGGATTCGACTCCGGACTTATAAACCGGATTATATTTGCAGCGACCGCATTGTCCTTTTTGGTAAGGTATAGTTGGGCGTGATCAAATTTTGGTGCCGTTGCCGGGGAGTTAATGGAATTATCAATTGCCATTGATAGAACTGCAAGATTCTTGTGTAGTCAGATTTCTCTCTACACACTTTAAATTAAAAATTTTGATGATTGTTGAATTGGGTGCTCAAGTGCATGCCTAGGAAATTTGCAAGGACTAGAGAACTACTTGAAAGACTCTCAGACCCAGAGCAAACATTCCAGGCACGAAACAGGGCAAACAGACAACTTCAACAATCTCAGCAACCACTGAAACTAGACTTTGACATGGGGGACGTAAACGATCCAAACCAAAACACTGGGTTGAATGTACAAGAGGCGCATGAGGTGCATGAGGTTGCACTGTTTGACTGGGCACAACCAACTGCTGATAATTTGGCAACTGCCATTATTGTGCCAGCTATTCAAGCTGAATCATTCCAGATCACTAACAACATGCTGCACTTGTTGTAAAACAAGGGACTATTTTCTGAGACTCAGGTTGAAGATCCACAATAGCACCTGAAGAATTTTCTTTCTATATGCAAGACGCAGAGACAACCAAATGTGACACCGGAAGCAATCAGGCTATTGTTGTTTCCATTCTCAGTTACAGGGGCTGCACAGGTATGGCTCAACTCACTTCCCATTAACTCTATAGCAACATGGGGTGAGTTAGTCAAACAATTCCACGGCAAGTTTCATCCACCTAACAAAACAGCTCAACAAATTGATGAGATTGTGAGCTTCAAGCAAAAACCGATGGAGACATTCCATGAGACTTGGGGCAGATTTAAGGGTATGCTAGTCATGTGTCCTCACCATGGGGTTCCCGAACAGATGTTGGGTCAAAGGTTCTACATGGGGCTCTCGGATAGCATGAAGAATATAGTAGATGCCTCGGCATGTGGGGATTTTCTGAGCAAGACATGGAGGGAAGGCCAGAATTTACTTGACAAAATGGATCAGAACTCAGGGTGGACAACCAGGAATGCTCCTATCACTCCAGTGGTACACTCTGTACCTCTGAATCCTTCCAACACTATGGAGGAGAACATGGCTACTCTTTTGACACAAATGAGCATCCTGACGAAAAAGGTGGAAGAATCTGAGGTTAAGCAGCAGGTTCATATTGTAGATACTACCAATGCGGGTTTATGCACATCTTGCATTAGCCAACCCATAGGTAATCCATGGGTTGCGGACCAAGAACATCATCATCAGCATGAAGACATGAATTATGTGGCTAATTATGGAGGGCAGCGACAGGGTAACCAGAATTGGGGTCAGCAGTCTCCACAGCAGTACAGGCCCCATCAGCCACAATACAATGCAGGAGGTATGAGGCCACCAATAATATGGCTCCATATCCTAGACCTCAGGCCTTCAACAATTAGTAGCATGGGTATCATCAACCTCCACCACAACATGGGGGTAGACATGGCGATGGGTTCGCAAGGATAGATCCACATGATGCAGATATTAAGAATATAGAGGTACAAGTGGGCCAGATTGCTATGACACTGAACAATCGTCCTCAAGGGACATTACTTGCAGACACTCAGACAAACCTAAAAGATCAAATCCCAAAGTAGCTGATGGCAGTAAGTCTGAGAAACGGTAGAGATCTTGATGCTGAGCAGGAAAGAACTAGAGGCAACTTGCAGGATGAGACACTCATTCCAGTACCCATTGAACTGGATGAGTCCACAGGGTTGACAGAAGTTACATTTCAGCCAACAGCTGAAAATAATGATGTGCAGCAGGAAACAGAGAAAGCAACTAAACCCGTAGAACAGTCGATTCTGGAACAGGTATTAGATAAAGAAAAGTCCCAAGTGATTGGGAAGAAGAGGCCTCCAGCCCCATTCCCTCAAAGGTTGGCCAAGCACTAGAAAGAGGAGTAATACAAGAAGTTCTTCGAAATGCTCAAGCAAATCCAGGTAAACATCCTCTTAATTGAAGCTTTGAAACAGATGCCTGGGTATACTAAAATGATGAAAGACTTGATGTCGTGGAAATTCGATTTCCAAGACTTGGCCATAGTGACTCTTACTCAGACATGTAGTGCAGTGGTATCTAGACCCATAGCTGAGAAGTTATCTGACCCAGGTAGCTTCACTATTCCGTGCACCATAGGAAACTTTGCCTTTGCTAAGGATTTGTGTGATTTGGGGGCTAACATAAATCTTATGCCTTCGGTTATCTATAAGAGGCTGGGCATCGGGAGAGCCAGACCTACTTCGATATTATTACAGCTTGCTGACAGGACGGTAAAGCATCCATTCGGGATATTAGATGATGTGCTTATTCAGGTGGGGAAGTTTGTGTTTCCCGCCGACTTTGTGATTCTAGACTACAAGGTGGATGAGGAGATTCCTATAATCTTAGGAAGACCATTCCTAGCCACGGGGAGAGCCTTGATCGATTGTGAGACTAGGGAGCTCAAGATGAGGCTAAATGATGAAGAGGTCATATTCAATGTACAGAAATCTGTGAGGCACCCTAGTGAGTTTGCAAATTGCTCTCTCATTGATGCAGTAGATGTGATAGTAGAGACAGACGATGTAGCTTTGACAGCTGAAGATCCACTTCAGGCATGCCTGATGAACTTAGATGAGGTAAATGGTGAAAGTCCGGCGGAGTGGGTGTTAGCACTGGAAGGCAAGGGGTTTTGGGATAGAGAGTTGGAGTTTGAACCTCTACACTTAGAAAAGAGAGAGACCCCTCCAGCAAAATCATCCATTGAGGAACCACCAAAGCTGGAACTTAAGCCATTACCAGCTCATCTTAGGTATGAATTTCTGGGCCCTAACTCCACTTTACCTGTTATTATCTCATCTGGTTTGCTAGATGTGCAGGCTCAACAGCTTATACAGGTACTCAAGGAATGTAAAACTGCCATCGGTTGGACCATGGCAAACATAAAGGGGATCAGCCCCGCTTACTGCATGCATAAGATTCTCCTAGAAGAGGGACACAAACCTTTTAGGGAACACCAACGAAGGCTGAACCCGAATATGAAGGAAGTGGTGAAGAAGAAAGTGATAAAGTGGCTAGACGCGAGAATCATTTTCCCAATCTCTGATAGTAGCTGGGTTAGCCTAGTTCAATGTGTGCCAAAGAAGGGTGGCATGACGGTTGTGCAAAATGAAAACAATGAATTAATCTCAACAAGAACCGTCACCGGATGAAGGATCTGCATGGACTATCAGAAACTGAATCTAGCCACCCGTAAGGAGCACTTT
This sequence comes from Nicotiana noctiflora, assembly GCA_032618575.1. Taxonomy (NCBI): domain Eukaryota; kingdom Viridiplantae; phylum Streptophyta; class Magnoliopsida; order Solanales; family Solanaceae; genus Nicotiana; species Nicotiana noctiflora. The sequence continues at coordinate 150,107 of JASVEL010002468.1, read as the reverse complement.
CCACTTCCCTTCATTGACTAGATGCTCGACAGGTTGGCAGGGAGGTAACATTTTTGCTTCTTGGATAGGTACTCAGGGTACAATCATATTTCTATTGCCCTAAGGATAGAGAGAATACCTCATTCACATGCCCCTATGGCATATTTGCCTTCAGGAGGATGCCATTCGGCCTATGCAATGCACCTGCCACATTCCAAAGGTGCATGATGGCCATATTCACTGACATGGTGGAAGATATCATGGAGGTGTTCATGGATGATTTCACAGTGGTAGGGAATTCGTTCGATAAATGCCTTGTCAATCTGACAAGAGTGCTGAAACGGTGCATTGAGATCAACTTGGTGCTAAATTGGGAAAAGTGCCATTTCATGGTACAATAAGGAATAGTCTTGGGGCACCGGGTTTCGAGCAAGGGAATTGAGGTGGACCAAGCCAAAGTTGACGTCATTGTAAAGCTGCCTCCACCAACGTCTGTCAAAGCCATTAGAAGCTTTCTTGGACATGACGGTTTTTACCGGAGATTCATTAAAGACTTCTCCAAAATTGCCAATCCCCTCTGTAAGTTACTTGAAAAAGATCACCCTTTTGTATTTTCTGATGATTGCAGGACTGTATTTGAGGAGCAGAAAATGAGGCTGGTCACAACACCAATCATTATTGCCCCCAACTGGGAGCAACCATTTGAGCTCATGTGCGATGCAAGTGACTATGCAGTGGGGGCAGTGCTGGGCCATTGGAAGAACAAGCTGATGCATCCAATCTACTATGCTAGTAGAACACCGAGTGGAGCACAACTGAATTACACTGTGACGGAGAAGGAAATGCTGGCGATAGTATTTGCATTCAACAAGTTTAGGTCCTATCTCATAGGATCCAAGGTAATAGCATACACTGACCATGCAGCACTTAGGTACTTAAGTTGCTAATCACTTATCATGACTTGAAGGAGCTGAAATTGTTATAGAGAGTGAAGAAATTCTGGAAACCTTTCCAGACGAGCAACTACTCGCTACCACTCTTCTCGAAGCGCCATGGTATGCAGATTATGCTAATTACCTAACCAGTGATTTTTTTCCTTACGACCTGTCATCGGTCCAGAGGAAAAGATTCTTTCGTGAAAGCCAATTGTACTATTGGGATGAGCCCTATTTGTTTAGAATATGCCTTGATAACATGATCCGGAGATGCGTCCCCGAGATCGAACAATCTTCTGTCTTGCAGGCTTGTCATGCTTCAGCATATGGTGGCAATTTCGGAGGAGTTCGAACAGCAGCCAAGGTATTTGAGGCCGGATTCTTCTGACCAACGGTATTTAAAGATGCACACTTGTGGGTGAAAGGGTGTAATGAATGTCAATGCACTGGGAATATCTCCCGGCGTTACGAGATGCCCATGAACCCAATCCAAGAGGTGGAAGTATTTGACATCTGGGGGATAGATTTCATGGGTCCCTTCGTCAGCTCCTATGGAAATAAGTATATTCTTGTTGCTATAGACTATGTGTCCAAACGGGTGGAAGCTGTGGCATTACCCACCAATGATGCTAAAGTGGTAGTGGGATTTCTAAAGAAAAACATTTTCACTCGCTTTGGGACACCGAGTGCAATCATTAGCGACGAGGGCACTCACTTCTGTAATCGGGCATTTGAAAAATTGTTGGCAAAATATGATGTGAAGCACAAGGTGGCTACTCCATATCACCCGCATAACAGTGGGCAAGTTGAGGTGTCCAACAGGGAAATAAAGAGTATACTAACAAAAACAGTGAACGCCACAAGAACTGACTGGTCAAGAAAGCTCGATGATGCATTATGGGCGTATAGGACAACTTTTAAAACACCAATCGGCATGTCACCATACAAATTGGTGTTTGGGAGAGCTTGTAACCTACCCGTTGAACTGGAGCATAAAGCATGGTGGGCACTCAAGCAACTAAATCTCAGCTGGGATGAAGCGGGCAAACCAAGAGTCACTGAATAACATGAGCTGGTAGAGTTCCGGTATCTGGATTTTGAGAGCACAAGATTATATAAGGAGAGGATGAAGCGACTACATGACCAAAACATCATAGAGTGCAACTTCAAAACCGGGGACAAGGTACTACTCTATAACTTAAGATTACGGTTGTTCCCGGGCAAATTGAAATCAAGATGGTCTGGCCCATTCCGGGTGGTTGAAGTGTTACCGTCTAGAGCTATGGAAATACGTATTGAAGATGGCTCTCGCACTTTCAGAGTCAATGGACAGCGGTTGAAGTTGTACGTTGGCATGGATGAAGCCAAAGAGACGATTGAATTGCATTTGGATGAACCTCAAAGGTTGAGCGAGCCTTAAAATGCGCTAAATTGAGCCGTGCTGCGACATTAAATCAGGCGCTACGTGGGAGGCAACCCACGAAATTGTTGTAATTGTAAACATTATAGTTAGCCTATATATAAATAGAAATTAATGTGCTACTGCCAGGCGTAAGATTCAGAGGTATCCATCCACCGCGGTTCCACCGCGACCGTGGTGATTCCGCGGTGAGAAGGCTCCTCTGAACCTCACCTACCGCGGTGGGTGACCCTTTATGATACTCAAGGCTCGCGGTTCCACCGCGACAGCGGTGGACCACGGGCAGCCCAGGTAAGTCTGATTTTTTATTATTTTTTACTATTTTTTTACCCCCCCTTTTAATATCCCTAACGTAAAAACCCTTCCCCATTCTTACCTCACTCAGCCGCCTCCCAACTCTCCCTCTCTCTCTAAACTCATTTTTCTCTCCGTTCTCTCTACAAAAATTCCCCCCAACTCTCTTCTTCTTCCTCCCTCACCCTCCCCCAACCTCCATTCCCACTACCCTCTTTCCTCCCTTCTATCTTCAAGTAAGTTTTTCTTTTTCTTTTTCTTCTTTCTTTAATTTTTGCTAGTTTAAAGTAGTGCATTATAGTTAAATTATAGTTTTGCTAAAAACCTACCTAGGCTTGGTGTAAAATATGTTAATATGCCCCATTAGTATAGCACCATTCTTGTATATTTGATTTTTGGGATTGTGATACTTGACTTGGTTGGGTCTCTATTATTATGTAATTGTGCTTTGTTATGGTGGTTTGGAGTCCCAAAGAAGTTTGTTGATTGATTAGTTCATTTTTGGGCCACTGTTTGGCCAATTATGGTGTAATATATGGTGTTGCAAAATTTTAGGGGATGTTATGCTTAGGTTTGGTTTGTTGTTGTTGTAAAAATTTGGAGATGGTGTAATTATGTGTGGGGTGGTGTTGGCATGATAGAAGAAGTAAGTGTGGGGTGCATTAGGTTAGAGTTGGTGAAATTGTTGGAAATAAATGGTCAAATTAGGGGTCATGGTATGATGGCACTAAAGAAGTACGTTTGTAGTCAGCGGATGGTGAAGTCTGAGTAACCATTCGACGCACTAATATAATGAAATTTTTGTATGCTTCTTATGTGCAGGATTATGGCACCAAAGAGATCAAGGCATGCTGCGAGCTCGTCTAGGCGTCCTGCCTACGATGAGTCAGAGGCGGAAAATGACTTTCACGCCAAGGCCACCAAGGCATGGCTGCAGGAGATCTCTATTGACAAGATGGCTCTTTGGGCAGAGAAGCCCGACATGTATGAGGAAATTCGACGCAGGGACAAGGAATTCTTATTCCATGAACCTGCTCTCGTCAACAAAATGGTTGTCAGGGAGTTCTACGCCAATGTAACTACGGCATGGCTAGGGAGGTCTTTGTGCGAGGTAAGCGTGTTTGGGCCAAGGTGCCTAGTGTTAGGCATGCCTTGGGACTGCCTGCTTTTAGCATTGACGTGGATTATTACCACGACAGGCCTGGAGTCACTTGGGACACCATGATTGAGGCCCTATGCGTAGGTGGACGTCCTTTCTGGATCAAGGACCAAATTACTCTTAATTCCACCTGTTTCACGCACCTTGCCAAATGTTGGTTTACGGTTGTCTGTAATCGTTTCCTCTCCTCCAGCAACACCACTGATGTCAACTTTAATAGGGCAATATTGACTTGGTGCTTTGTCACCCAACGTGAGTTTGACGCTGCCCGACTAATTTGTGATCAAATGATGCTGAGGGGACCCCTCAAGTCCAAGGGATTCTATTTCCCTTCTTTGGTCACTACTCTTTGCCTCTCTCACCACACGCCCGTATTACCTACTTATGGTGAGCTTCCACAAAAAGCTCCATTTAAAGCTTCTGGTATTCGGGTTTGTAGAGGCAACGACCTAATTGACATTGATGACGATGACGACCCAGTGCGAGTTGTCTAGTCACGGAGGTCTACTGACTCCGCAGGTACTTCTAGGCAAGCTCACTATGGAGCTGGCTTATCCCGGTCCCAGTCCACCAGACCTATGCTTAGGTTTTTGGAGGAAGAAGTTGCGGATTTACGCACTTCTGTGGACGGCCTGCACACACGCATGGACGCGATGTCACCGCGGCATTCCAGGTCTGAGAGCCGCTTCATGGCGTGGTTTAGAGCATTGGGCCGAGCATGCAACGTCGACCCCGCCACCATCTCTGACTCAGATTGAGTCTCAGGTAAGTCTTCTAACCCTTTTGTGCTTTAAATTAATTTATATGACACGAGGACATGCCATAATTTTAAGTGTGGGGTGGGAGCCTTACTCTGTAGTGTATTGTATGTTGTACATTGTAGACTTAGTTGTATAGTATATTAGCCGGCTTGGCCCGATGATGGACACTTGTCGACGGGTTTCTTAAAGGTCTAAGTCGGAATAAAAAAAATAAAGAAAATCTAAAAATATGAGTATAGGATTCTTCCTGATGACAGACTACTTGGACAGTACTCTTGAGGGAAATAATCCATGTAGGAATTTTTGTTTCTTTTCTTTTCTTTTTCTTAGGTAGTGTATCACCTCCCCCTTGGTTTTTCTTTTGACCACGGTTCTTTTCCAAGGGTTTTTATTGAACCGAGTTAGGTAGATTTTTTTTAGGATTAGTGGGTGAAGGTTAATATGTAACCCCAAGTATACACACTAGCAAAACTACTTGAGAGTATATTATCTGAGCTTGACTGTAGATTCTATGAGATGCCTTAAATTACACAATACAGCTTGCTTGAACATTCATATGGCTTTATAGATGAACCTGATTCAGAATGAGTTGCATGCTAAGTGTGTGTGAGTTTTTACCTGCATTATATGTCTATATATGATACCTAGAACTTGCCCTGTGTGTGTGCAAAGCGAAATAGAAGTTGTTTAGTTATAGAGATGATAGAGGCATTTCTTTGTGCAACCCCATAAACAAAAAAAAATTGTGCATTCACCTATACATAATATCTTAGTTAACCCCTTTGAGCCTTAAGCCTGTTCTTTGATAACCCTATAATGTTTAGAAAATCTATGTTATACATTGTTGTACTTTACCTCCTATAAGCACTCGAATTGTAATGAATATGCAAAAGTAAAAGTGTGGGGTGAGGGGAAATTGAAAAAGGAAAATCAAGAATGAATGGTAGAAATTGGTGAACTGGCAATGTGATGTATATATGTAAATAAGAAGGCCAGTTGCACCAAAAGAAAAGTGGTATTAAACGTGAATAAAAGGTGAAAACATGGTTAGGGTGGGCATAACGAAAAGCTTAAAGGGAAGTTTGTGTAAAAGAAGTGATTAGGGAGGTTATCCACTATAACCAAAAGTATCCTACTCGTCCCATAGCCTACATTACAACCCTTAAAGACCTCTTGATCTTTGATTAAATGACTCGATTAGTGGACTATTACACTAGGGGCAAGCCTATGGTATATCTGTGTACATATAAATGCTCTTTGCTGAGAGTGGGTGAAATTTTTCTATATATATAAGTTCCATGTTATAAATTGCATATGTGTGGGAATTTCTCTCAGTATGATTGTGTGAGGGCATGTAACTCAGGAAGAAAAAGGTAAGTTGCAAGTCTGTGATAATAATTAGAGTAAGCAATGATGTGTTGGCATTTGAGTTTACAGTTGAGTAAGGATTGTGCATTACTTAGGTTAATCATGAATGATAGCTTGTGTGACATATTTTGGGGGAGACATTGATAATATAGGCCTAAAAGTGTGATTAAAGTTGCTCGAGGACGGGCAAAGGTTTAAGTGTGGGGTGTTGATAATAGGTGAATTTTACTATATTTATACCCTAAATAATCACATTTTAATGTTGTTTTGATAATATATATGATGACAAAATGCTCTTATTAGTGTTTTTAGTGTGTTACAGGTACACAAGAGCGAGGAAGGCTAAAAGTGCAATTTTGGAGTCAAAAGAAGGTGAAAAAGGCCATGTGTGAAATAAATCAAAAAAATATGTTGGAACAGCCCTGAAGAATCCGAGGCACTGTTTGACCGCGGTTCCACCGCGATCGCGGTAGGACCGAGGTAGAACAGGCCTGTAGAAGTTTTGAAGGTCAGAAGGCATCGCCCACCACGATTCCACCGCGATTCCACCGCGACCACAGTGAAACCACGGTAGAACGCGGAAAGTTTAAGGGCTGAAGTGTAAAAACGAAAATCGTAATACCTAAACCCTATATATATTGTTAGGATTCGCCCAAAGGATGCAAGTTTTGTACTATTGACTACTTTTGCAAGGAAACTAGTAAGAGAGAATTCTCTTAACATCTCTCTTTCTTTTACTTTGAATTCTTGATTATTAAATCCATTATATCTTTTGCTTTCATAGTTATGAGTAGCTAAATTCTTATCTAAGGTTGTGATGGAACTTATTGATTGATGAACTTCTGGGTTATGTGAATACAAATTGTTAGTTAAATTTCTATTTGTTCAACTTCGTTCTTATTGTAGTTAATTGATAGGATCCTCAATTAGTTGTGCCTATTTAGTGTGCATAACTTGGAAAAGAGTGCATATTTAGGTTATTGTTGAACAACACCACACCTAGATTATTGGAGGAATCTATAATTGCGGGTGTAAAGGTGGGATTAGGAATAACAAAATCTTGGATGCAATCTAAAGTGAATTGTGCTAATTAATGCTAGTTAAGGTAGCTCAGAAGAGTGTAATAGTAGATTATTGTAATTGCTCGGGAGAGTATTACGGTAGAATTAGGGTTCATGATTGATAGAGAAGTATAGACAATTTGTATGAGTATAAACAGAAGGAATTCCATCAATAGGGGAAATCACCGCCTTAGTCTTTCTCATTATTCTTTACAACACATTCAGTTATTTCTTCAGTTAATTAGTTTATTGTAAAAGTAGTTAGTAGAAACCACTCAAAGAGATACTTGAATATTTGGGGAAGCTGATTCGGAAGTTTTGTTGGGTTTTGAAGATTGTAATTGATAGGTTAACTCTCTGTAAGATTCGACTCCGGACTTATAAACCGGGTTATATTTGCAGCGACCGCATTGTCCTTTTTGGTATAGTTGGGCGTGATCAATATGAATGGAAAATGGAAGAGACACCTTTTGGATTGCACCTCTTCCAATACTTCCTAAACATAATTAAAAGTTGTACTAGTAAACATTATTACAGAATAAGAATACGCAAAATTCATCGATGTCACTAGAATATCGATACAATCAAGAATGGAAAAGATAATGAGAAATTACAAAATAAAAATTTATTGGTGTCTCTAAGAATGATCATAGCTGTAGTATCTACCAAGAATTCAAAGTGGTCAATTCCAAGAATTGTTGGCAAATCAGAAAATAGCTGTGAAAAACATAATTATTCCAAAGCCAAGAACGATGTTTATCTTGGAGAATGCCATGGTTTGGGCTGCATTTTTATCTTTGTTATCAGATGTAGGGCTTGAGGCAAATCCTCCTGAGGTAAGAGACAAAGGGTTAGTTCAAAAATTGATATTCTTATACTGTTGTAATAATAAAAAATCAGTATTATTTTTAGGTTATAAATCTCACTTTGTTGTTGTAATAAGAAATTGTTGTCCAATGATCAGAAAATAATTGCGAAAGAAGTGACTTAAGAGTGTAAAAAATATGCAAGATACGAGATCATTTTCGTTTACATATTTTAAAATGATTATATTAAAGCTATTTTTAGAGAAAAAGGTAAATATTAAATTGTTCAAGTAGAAATAAATAACTTTACCAGGTGAAAGAGCAGGAGTTAGTTCATCACTTGCTGTTGGAGCTGCAACTGGGATACCTAAAGCTGAAAATCAAATTATTAAAACTAATATCCGTCAGATCCAACGTCCATGTCGGAGCAAATTCTTTTTTTAGCTTGAGATTCAAGATATATATAGACCAATATTTATAAGTTTATAAAATACTCCCTCCGGTCCAAAATAAATAATTTTTTGGCCTTTTTCTTCTTGTCCAAATAAGTGATTTTTTCAGATTCCAAGAAAGAATTAATTATTTTTTTCCTACATTGTTCATGGAATAAATAGTATTGAAATATGTGTTAGGAGTGTTTATGTGAGATAGTAATGGTTAATATGGTCAATTTCATTGCTAATTAATGCTAAAATGTGAATTTCTTAATCTATGTGAAAACATCAAAAAATTCACTTATTTTGGAACGGAGGGAGCTAGTATACATTTTCTTTCGTATGAAGTTTGCAGACAGGGGCAGAGCTACAGTAGTGAATGCGGGTTCGAGAGAACCCACTAACTTTTTTAAACCATGCATTTATATTGAAAAATTTATAGCTTAAGTAAAATATGTTACACTAAACCCAGTAACCAAAGGCATTCAGTAGTAAGGGCTGTGGGTTCTCATGGAAAGCAGCAGGTTCAAGTCCCCTAGAACGTAATGCATTTTTTGGTGTTTTTTACCCCGTTTTCTTTTATTTTTTTTTCAAAAAAAGCACAAATAAGTATAAAATAGAACGAAACGTTAAAGCTCTAAACAAAGGAGCCTACTGGTTTCCTTGCAAAATCAGAATTATAACTTTTCCATTTTTATAAACAAAAACTCCTCTAAAATACTAAAACAAAAGAAAAAATATGCATCTTACAATTATGCACCCAAATAAAAAATAAAAAATGAGGGTTTTGTTGTTTAGAATTCACATACTTCAAATTCTAGCACCGCCCCTATTTGCAGAAACTAGAGAATAGTAATCACATCCTAATTACTCCCTCCGATCCACAATAAGTGTCCAATTTACTTTTTGATTTTGGTCCAAAATAAGTGTCTAGTTAGATAATCAAGAAAAAATTCAATTTATTTTTACTCTTTTACCCTTACGTGCATATTCCTAAAAAAATTTCTCTCTCATCACATGAACCTACTAAATAAGGGCAGTTTAGTCATACTAGGTAATTTTATATAGGATTTAATATTTTTTTAATAGGCATACTAAAAGTAAATTGGACACATATTATGGATAGGAGGAAGTACTAAAAAGAAAACAAAAATTAAGTATAAAAAGTAATACTATATTGTTTCGGTTTAATATCTTTGAATTCTTACTGTATGGGGGTTATAAATGGGAATGTCTTGGTGAATGTCTCAATCGACCCATAAAACGAATATTACATTGGTACTATTTAATAATATTATATCTACAAGAGTTATCACATAAGAGCATAATAATAAAGTAATTATGTTGCAGTTATTTATTTATTTATTTGTTACATGGTTAATAATAATACTATTTAATCGTGATTGATGTAACTTATTAACTACGGATAGACCTTGCATTGCATTCCTAAAGAAAATTAAGATAGGAAAAAGAAAATAGAAATGGTGCATTTATTGGTTTTTCGATGAGCCTCGCAATCTGGTTGAGAGCTGTGAACCAGCGGACTATTAATGAAGATCATTAATTGGGCCACATGCTCCCCGCTCGCAATGCATAAGGATCGTTTGGTAGGGTGTATAATAAATAATTTTGAGTAAAGTATATTAATAATGTATGGATTAAAAATTCAAGTTAGTAATATAAATATTAGTTATGCACAGATTATTTCTTATGTATTATTTAGTGTGGTGTATTAAAATTAAAAAATGTATTGCGAAAATTTTAAGAAATTTTGATTATTTACGAAAATGCCCTTTATATTCTTTAGCTTTAAGAGACTTTCAATTTTGTTTTTTGACCATGCTAATGCATACATTAATAGCCTTGGTATTGCTAATACCATAAGGGGCCGTTTGTTAGAGGTATTAAAAAAAATAATGCAAGCATTTGCTCTATTCATTACTAATAGCTTATTTGGTCAATTTTATTAACATGTGTATAACTAATACTTGCATTAGTTATACATCATACTTGATATTATCCTATGCATAAGTAATGTATTGAAAATTATGGCATTAGTAATACCAAGGCACATTAGTATGGTTAAAGAAAAAATTGTTGTTAAAGTCCCTTAAAAGCTCGAGAATATGGATGACATTTTTGTAAACAACTATTATACTTAAAAAATATGCAATGCATTATAATTTTAATACAGCACACCAAACAGTAGATAACAAGTAATATCTGCATAACTAATGCTTGCATTACTAACCCATACACGACTAATCCATGCATTAGTAATACACCTTATTATGCATAACAGATCTTTAAACTGGTGCAATAAACAAAGAGTATAGTATTAGAGAAAAGAGAAGGGATACCTGCGCAAGTGCTAACTGGTGGAGTTTCAACACTGCAGATATTAGGAAGTTTAAGAGCCCTATTAATATCAATTTGGACACCAAGTTTATCAGGATCACCAAGCAATTGGCACAAGCAAATTGGGTTACTATCCACTAATCCAGCAAGTTCAGGGCAACACTCTTTATCTGGCTTAGTCAAGTTGCTTCCTTGTTCTACAAATGTTAAGCAACTTGACATATTCACCAACACTGACAAGCAATCCAACCCGGGACTTGGAGCGGCCGGGGCCATCGGCATCGATGGCCCTGAAGCCGCTCCCATCGGTGATATTTGAGCTTCGCTGGACGAAGTTAGAATTGAAAATAGGAGAAATGTGGTGGCAATAGCGCCTGTAATTTTGGTTGTTGAGGCCATTGATTTTGGTGGTGTTAGAAATGTGTGAGCAATGAAGTATAAGCAGTGTCTGAGATAGAAAGAAGTAGTGGTACTTATTATTGAGGTGGCTTGAATAGGGAAATGTGAATAGCTAACTTTTAGGTAGCCCAAAATTAAATTTTCCAACACCTACTACCAGACTATGTTTAAAAATTCTGCATTTATTCTTTCCTTTTTCTTTTTCTTTTCACATTCTCTATACAGTTATGGAAAACTCTAAAATAATGAAAATCGCACAAATGTATGTCCTTGGTCCACCTCTAGTGATCAATCAATGAAGTGTTCTCATGGTAAAGGGCAATTGCTCTTCCTCCTAATGGACGGTCAAATTACACATTGATGTGGGTGAATGAGTTGAGTGCTAGACGCCGCGCGCACAAGGAAATTAAAACTTGTATCAGATACCCTTCTACGTATATCTTGAAAATTAACGTTAAGAAAAAAACTAAATATACGAATATATTATAAAAATATTAAATAAAATAATATTAAGTTATTTTATTTATTAATAAAATATACAGGTAAAAATATATTATATAGTATATAATATAGAAGGTATTACATAAATATGAAGGTTTATATAATATCAAAGGGTATAATAGATTTTTCAAGTAAAAATATAACTTTTGTGATAACTAGAGCAAAGTAAAATAATTTTTGTGTAACAAAAGAAAGAAAAGTGACTTTTGTGTAATGAACACAAAGTTAAATAATATTTATGTAACGAAAAAAATGACTTTTGGGTAACAAACCCAAAAATTTAATGGCCATGAATAAAATTAACTTTTTTTTATTTTATATGTCTTACTTTGACTAATTAAACACGACGTTAAGATTGTAAATAAGATTTTTGAATCTTGTACTATTAAAAAGTGTGTAACATTTTTAAAATAATATTTGAAATCTTTATGATTTTAAATATGACATGTCATTTTTAAAATGAAATGTTTGGAACTAAAACTTATTAAATGTAGAAATGTGATGTTTTTTTTAATGAACCGACTAAAACACATACATTGAAATGGTGAGATCGAGAGTAGACTTGCACAAGCCATACAAGGAGACTTGCAAAGCCATGCAAGGAGATTAAGGACCTCAAATCCCTCCAATGTGAAACAACTCAACACCCCCTTATGCCCAGACATCTGGAGAGTGGACAACATACATGGGGGCCCACAATCGATAACAATAATTGGGATGAGTCTGTCTCTAATACTATGATAAGAATGAACATTGGGCCTAACTCAACCTAAAAGCTAGCTTGTGAGGTGAGGATTGTCCAAGCCATACAAGGGGACCAAGGACCTCAAATCCCCCGATGTGGAGCAACTCAACAGGTTAAGTAACAACATTCTACTCCATCCGTTCCAATTTATATGAACCTGTTTGACTGGGCACGAAATTTAAGAAAAAATAAAGACTTTTAGAATTTGTGGTCCTAAACAAAGCAAAAAGAGGTCCAGAGTATTTGTGTTGTTAAGTTAAATTGTTATCAAATTTAAAAAATTATCATTCTTCTTTAAACGAACCAAAAAATAAATAAGTTCAAAAAAATTAGAACATGGGGAGCACGTAAAAGGACATGCCATGTATTTACTAAGATGGTGTAAAAGGTCAGGTGCGTGTAATTTTGTCCTAAAAAGACAAATTAAAGGAAAAAGAATGTCCTTCACCACCCACACACCCAAGAAAAAGGAAGTGAGGAACAAGAAACTCCCAAATTAAAGGGGTTGGGAGTTGGGCGTTTGAAAACAAGAAGAATGTGCCGCGCGCTATGGAAAAGAAGAAAGTTGCATGGCATGTAGGGCGACAGAGAAAGCTTTATGCACAAGAAGCTGGAATTCTTCACTTGCTCTTTTGATAACTTGTAGCTCTATCTTTTCTTGCAACACTAAGCATCTATGGCCAAAATAACATGGAAAAAAAATAAGAACGAGTTTTTCTTTAAACGTACAATATGTATTTTCTATCTTTCTAGAGCTTCAGAAATAGCTAGTTACGCGTACCCAATGTAAATTTTCACTTTTTGAATAGAATATACACGTCGGTTCAATTGTTGACCCAAATATAATTGTTATAATTATTTTGTATTTACCTCATGAATGTTGAAGTTGACTTGTTCAAAGATAGTGGTAAAGCTCTGATCTCTTTTTCCCCCCTCTTTTCAAGAGGATAAGGGGAAAGGGAGATCTTGTCTCAAACAATTCCCCTCCTTCAATTCAATTTTTATAGCTCATGAATAATTTTTTTTAATGGTTTCCAGGCATCGCTTTGCGAACCCAACTAGCTGTACTCATCGGGTCTCGCTGTTTCAATGCGGGTGTACGGTTAGTTCCACGGAGCCCTGGAGACGTGGCCGCTTTGTGATACCTCCAGTGGCCCTGCGGGGACTCAAACTGGCACCTGAAGAACTTTGTCTTTAGGCCTTTACCAGTTGAACTACCCTTGTGGTTAATTTTTATAGCAATTGTTGACAAAGAATGCGTTTAATTACACTTTAAATGGTGAAAAGCGTTGGATAAAGAAAAAATTTATGCACGAGAATTGGTCTACTACGCCACAGTCAAACTGAGTAAACCTAAAGTGGTTCAGATAATTTCTTCTTATATTCCCTTTTTAGGGTTGTCGGTTTGAGTTGATAAAATGCGTATAGAAAAAAAGTGTTAAACAGGAGAATTCGAAAGACATACTATATATAAACATCTAGGGTTTCTTGTACACCAAAAAAAAAAAAACTAATATTCTCTAACAAAGTTATAAGGAACTTCAACTAATTCAAGTGACAAAGTAAGATATCCAGAAACTTTGAGGTCTTCAAAATTTATGTAGTCCGTAGTTGGCGTTATTTGGTTTTGTTTTTTAAATTTTAATTTCAACAATATTTTGGGGAATTTTAAGGCATCACAAATTTTATTTAGCGAAGGTTGCTTCCATTTTAATGGTTTATAACCATTTTAGTGCAGTTTATTAATGCTTCAGTAATCCCAAAACTTTCGTAGTAGTAGTTAGCCAAGGAACATCATCGTCAATGCAAATTAATGAAAAAATATACTAACATTTTAGCCATATTATTTAATGTGTTCCTCAATTATATTGGTATTTTCTTGTACGCGAAACCATCATATTAATTATTGGCTCCATGTGACATAATATGTACCCATGGTCCACAAGGTTTTAATCTTGCAAGCTGGAAATCAGTGTATATGCCTTTAGGAATGTACTCATTCCCTTATAAAATCATATTAAAAATAGATTTTCACTTTTACTTATTACTTTTAGTATATCATGAGAATATAAATTCTTTTTTCTATTATACCTACAATATTAACTATTACTAATTTTAAATTATTTTTTAAATCTGTTAAAAATATGCATCAATTAATATGAGTATCATAATAAATTATATATTTTATTTATTATTTCTTAGAAAGTGTTTAAAATTTATAGCGCACATGTAAAAGTAAACGGAGGGAGTAAAAGAAAACATATAAAAAGAAAAATAGAAGGTGGAGGCATTTATTAATTTGTGTTGGATGGAGAAATGGAAAGATAAGAAGATGAGTTGCCCAATTTCGTTACTTTTTGGATAAAATATGGTCATCTGTCTACATGAAGGTTTTTTTCTTGAGAAGGAATTATTTAAATTAAAACTAATAATGTGGAAGCATTTAATTTTATTGGATGAAAAAGTAGGAAAGATGAAAAATGAGCTGCCTATTCTTTTGGGGGATCGGAAAATAGTCAAATGCGTCTAAATGAGTTTTTTTTCCAACGTTTTATTCTTTTAACTTTTGTTCCCGCTTAAGGTTCTTTTTATTCATTTTTACTTGATACGTTTTGACCTTTTTATGGTCCTTAAGAAATAATAAATAAAATATATAATTTATAATGATATTCATATTAATTAATGTATATTTTATTAAATTTAAAAAATAATATGAAATGAGTAATAAATACTATGAATATAACATGAAAATAAATTTTGTCTTCTTGATATGGACAAACAAAAATAAAAATTTATTATATATCAAATAAAAATGAATGGAGAAAGTACAAAAATAATCTGGCGATGACTTTAATTAAACGGTACATAAGTACTCCCGACAAATTTGCAAAACTTGCTTAATTTACAAGTTATGCGGGGTGGGATATTACTTTGGTGCACATTATTCAGTTAAATAAGAAAAACTTGGCTCGTGCACAAGTTATGACAAACTACCATAACTTATACAAATTGTTCACAAGTTCTATCGGATCAATAAAACTTGATTGCGAGTTTTTTAATTATTCACAAGTTTTATCGAGTTGCCAAGATTTTGTACTATCTTAATTTTAACGTAAAAATTGTACAAGGTATTTTATTTGGGCGTCTCTTTTTAATCTGTAGTCGCTTTGTCTTTTTATTTGCACTCGTACCCGTTTTTTGTTAAAAGCCATTTAAAAGGACTATTTTGCCCTTCTTTACTAAAAGACTACTTTCTCTCCAAGTATACACTAGTCATTTACTGTCTCTTTCTATCTCTCCCGTTATTCGCATTTTTTGATTTGCTCTTCTCTGAAATCAAACGGTTTTGGTCGTTGCTTCGGATTTTCAACTGCTAGTCATCGTTGTTCCCATTACGATTTAATCACATGTACATTGCATTAACTTTTTGGGTTATTTTACGATTTAATTTCTGGTTTTGGGTTTTGATAGTCATGTATTTATGATAGGGTTTAGTTTGATAAGTTCATTAGTTTTACCTTTACGTTTGTATTTTTAGGTTTTTTGAACGAGTGTTTATGTTGTTAATAAAAATTCTATAAATTCTTATGTGATTAGACGTTCAAATTTTAAAAAATTTTCAGAGTTAAACATATGATAAAGATACCTTAGGATAGGAGCTGAACTTTTTTTCTTTTTCATGTTTTGGCATTATTTTTAGATTTGAATTTGTTTTATTTTTTTTTGCTGAATGTTTTGTGCTTGTATGTAGAACTAGAATTAAGTTTTTGTATTTGTAACTAGTGAATTCTATCTTTAGGAGCTGAAATTTTTGTGTTTATAATTGGTGAAGTCCAGCTCTAGGAGATGAAATTTTTGTGTTTGTTACTGGTGAACTTCAGCTCTAGAGCTGAATTTTTTCTTTTATATTTGTCGAACATCAGCTCTAGAGCTGAAGTCTTTTTAAGTAATAACTAAAAAAACTTCAACACGTAGGCCAAAATTTTTTTAGTGCAATATAATTTTTTAATTTAGCCAGTATAGGAGGAAAATATCAATCTCCTGCTCAAGTTTTTAAGTAATAACTAAAAAACTTCAGCTCCTAGGCCGAAGTTTTTTTGGTGCAATATAATTTTTTAGTTTATGCAGTGTAAGAGGAAAACTTCAACTCCTAGGCCGAAGTTTTTTTGGTGCAACATGATTTTTTAATTTAGGCAGTATAAGAGGAAAACTTCAGCCTCCTGCTAAAGTTTTTAAGTAATAACAAAAAAACTTCAGCTCCTAGGCCGAAGTTTTTTTGGTGCAATATGATTTTTTATTTAGCCAGTGCAAGAGGAAAACTTCAGCCTCCTGATGAA
Source organism: Nicotiana noctiflora (assembly GCA_032618575.1). Classification (NCBI taxonomy): domain Eukaryota; kingdom Viridiplantae; phylum Streptophyta; class Magnoliopsida; order Solanales; family Solanaceae; genus Nicotiana; species Nicotiana noctiflora. The sequence goes on along the minus strand of JASVEL010002468.1, from coordinate 133,550 downwards.
GTTTTTAAGTAATAACAAAAAAACCTCCTAGGCCAAATTTTTTTTGGGTGCAATATGATATTTTAATTTAGCCAGTGTAGGAGAATGACGGCTCTACTCCTGCTGAAGTTTTTAAGTAATAACTAAAAAAATTCCAGCTCCTAGGCTGAAGTTTTTTTGGTGCAATTTGATTTTTTTATTTAGGCAGTGTAAGAGGAAAACTTCAGCCTCATGCTTAAGTTTTTAAGTAATATTTAAAAAACTTCAGCATCCAGTGTAGGAGGAATTCATCATCAAATAGATTTAGAATTCAGCATATCAGTGAAGTTCGTCAAACAACTTCAATCAATCAATCAAAAAACATATAATTCAAAAACTATTTTGAATTCTCTAGATGAATTTGAATACTTACAATATATTTGAATTTGAATATGGAATTTGAATGCGAGACGCGTTCTCAGGAAGAACGGACTGATGGAGGAGATACGAAGGAGATCTTGAATTTGAATCTAGGAATACGGAGGAGAGACACACTTTTATATGTTTTGGAAGGGGTATAATAGTCATATTAACACGAATTTTTGGTTAGTTGGTTACGAAATTAATAGTTTTTAAAAATAAGCTATAGATTAAAATGTGGTATAAACCGCGTTGCAATCGTCAATTTTAACTATGTTAAATTGTTCACAAGTCATTAGTATCCCAAGGGGATGAAGCAACGACTTTAGGCCCCCGTAAGTTTGGAGGCCTCATTTTTATCAATTTAAATTTATGTTATTTTTTTTAAAATTATTTTGTTTTAATATACATAGTACAATATTTTTATGAAAAAGGAAAAAAAATTTACTTTATTATCGATGTTAACCATTATCATATTAGGGGATATAAATCCTTTTTCACCTCTCGAGTATGGAACGTTATTTGGGTTAAAGGTGAAATTTTTTGGGGATTAATTTTTTTCTTTCATATTTATATTCTTGCAACTACAATTACACTCTTACATTATTTTATCTTCTTTATCTTCTTCATCAAGTATTTATGATAAATAAAGCACACACAAGACTCTTGTCATTCTTCTTTGTGGAACAAAATTCAAAGGTGGTAAGGTCAGAATTTTTTTTCAGTTTCTCTACATATTCTGAATATAGAAATTTATGATTTTTGTGGTTCTTTTCAAAATTTTAAGCACAGAAGCAGCAAAAAGTTATTTTTGTATTAACTTATCAATTGAATTAGTCAATCAGATTCTATTGTCCTAACCTATTATTATATTTTATTTAAAACTTGTTTTTTTAATATTTCGATAATGTCTCACTAGAGATTCAATAGATTAGCTATTTTATCAATTGAAAAAGAATTGTTAGAAGAAATAGGTTTCGACATAAGATAATTTATATATATGTTTGTTTAAAAGTTGAGAATGTTACAAAGATTTTGATCAATTTGGGCGAATTAGGTTACAATCATTGTTTAACCCATCTTGACTGAGCTCATCTCAACCCAAGTAAAATTTGGGCAGGGTTGGGTGATGACTTATTGAATTAGTGTAACGACCCGATCGATTATTTTGTGTAATTGTACCATGTTACCCCTTTTATTGCTTCACATACGTGATTTTATGCTTTTATGAATTGCGAGGTTGATTGTTTCATTTTGGGAGGCTTTCGGGTTGATTTGGACCCTTGACTTTAGACTTAGAAGCTTTAATTTGAAAATGTTGATCAAACTTTAACTTTTATGAAAATGATCCCGTAACTATATTTTTATGACTCTGATAGCTTCTTAATGTAATTTTAGACTTGGGCGTATGCCAATGATTTATTTTGGAAGTCCGTAGGTTGATTTATGTTGATTTGCCGAAATTTGGCAATTTAAATTGAAAAGTTTGACCATAGGTTAACTTTTAGCAATTGAGCTCTGAAATTGATGTTGGGACTTGGAATCGATCTGTTATGGTATTTAGAACTTGTTTACAAAATTTGGCGTCATTCGGAGTTGCATTGATAGGAATCGGACGCGTAGCTGTAGTTTTAGAAGTTCTTGAAATTCTCTTTGAAAATCATGCATTTTAGAGTCCAATTCGTAGCTTTAGATATTATTTTTTGTATTTTTATCGTGCGGTTAAGTTTGTATTATGTTTTTAGACTTGTGTGGATGTTTGGTTTGGAGCCCCGAGGGCTCGGATGAGTTTCAGATGCTTAACATAGTGTGATTGGAATCAAAAGGTTGTCGGTTTCTGCACAGGTCTTAAATCTCGCAATTGCGATGTTCGAGTTCGCAATTACGAAGTTAAGCCAACCTGCTGGGTTCGCATTTGCGAGTCCAGTGCTCGCATTGCGAAAAAAGTTGGGACGGGGTCAGTTCACATTTGCGATCCCCCATTTGGATTTGAACGCCATAAGTGTCGCGATATCTATCATAGAAAAAATAGGTTTTGGATTGGGGGGGGGGGGTATTAAAGTCAGTCCTCGCCTTCCCTGGATGGGGAACCACCTCATCTAATGTCGAATAACTCTCGTCTTCCACCAGACCCTCCCCCTCTTCGATTAGGGGTATATTTTCTAGCACTAGAGCACCAATATCTGTATCAAAGTTGGAGTCTCCACTAGCCATCTTTTCTTTGGTTGAAAGATACAAGAATGGTGAGGGAAAAAGGTAATGTTCACAACAAATCCTAGCAGATGCAAGTGTGAGAAGCTAAAGAAGAAGAGTTACAAAGATCAAGCAATTAAGAAGCGTAGCATTCAAATGAAAGATCCTTTCCAATTTATAGAGATGTAAAATGCCCTGAGCGGAAAAGCCAAATGTCGCCGCTTTGAAAATGGCCATTGATAGAAAATGTGTGCCATGATACCGCATGATAAGATTTAATGAAATTCTGAACTGACGTGACGGTTTTATACAACTCCCAGAACTTCGTGTTGCTACCTCACCACGAGGTATTCGCCTATCGCCCAACGTGCTCAGATTTCTCATAAGATTTCTGATCGATGATGTCCGCCCATTGACTCGCCCAAAGGGGACCTTAATAAGTTGTCTCAAGTCCTGATACATCTTCTAGGCACCCGGATGAATAGAGTACCGCGAGCTATGAGCCTTATGAAGAATGAACTTACGCAAACCATCTACATTAGGCACACATAGCCTGACCTGCATCCTCAAAGCACTATCATTCCCAATAATGACCTTTTTATCATCAACGTGCTGGACCACATCCTTAATGTCACGACCCGGATTTCCCACCATCGGGGTCATGATGGCGCCTACTAATTGGAAGCTAGGCAAGCCAAATATTAACTACATCTCCATTAATTACCAATTTCTTATTATTAAAAACATATAAATTACAGTGGAATAATCAAAATTAGCGGAAGACTTAGTCAAATATGATAAAGAAAACTCAAACATGATACACTACCCAAGACTGGTGTCACAATGCGCACGAACTTCTAAGAATAATACATATAATTGTCTGAAAGAAAATATAAGCCGTTTATCTCGATTACATGAGATAACAAAATGAAAAGCATAGATAGAAGAGACAACGGGTCCTGCGGACGCCTGCAAGGCTACCTCGTAGTCTCAGGTAGTCGAAAAATCCACAAGTCGCTACTGTCGTTGCTGCTGTCCGTAACCTGTATCTGCGCAAAAAGAGCGCAGAGTGTAGTATCAACACAACCGACCCCATGTGCTGGTAAGTGCCTGGCCTATCCCAGCGAACTAGTGACAAGGCTAAGGCCAGGTCACCCACATAAACCTGTACAGTTGCAATATACATATATATACAATACATTTATAAGGAAAAACTCTGTTCTGAAATAACAGTCAATAACTCACGATATCCAGAATAATCTAATCAACAGAATAAATCTTACTTTCATGTCTCAATTCCTCTCTCATTTCATATCTCGTGGTAGGTGTACCACCCGCTCCCAACTATCACAATAATTATATCTTGTGGTAGGCGTACCACCCGCTCCCAAATATATCAATAGGCTACCGGCAACTATGGCCAATGCCAAGATTTAAGTCACTTTGTGGTCGGCGTGCCACACGATCCCAATTCAATAATATATAAGTGGTCGGCGCGCCACACGATCCCAATTCATAAATATATAAGTGATCGGCGCGCCACACGATCCCAATTCATAAATATATATATTACCAGCATTTAGCCAATAATCTCTATATCAACAATATTTATAATTACCGGTTTTTAAACCAATAATTGATAATAATTTCAATAATTTATCTTCATTACCGGCATAACACCAATAACTCTTAATCAACAATTTATTCATAACCGAATTCCTATTCCTACAAACTAGGATAGAACAAACACTTACCTCGAAAGTTTACGAATGATTCAATCCGTAGCAATGCCTTTTCCTTTCGAATTTGACTCCAATCCAATCGTATGTATACACAATTGATTTAATATCATCAATACTACTCAACAAACTAATTCCTAAGACCAATTACAACTTTTACAACATTCTGCCCGGAATAGTAATTTTCGACCTCGGGCCCACATGGTCGGAACTCGGGGTTAGGACCAAAATTCGGTTACCCATCCCCCCACGAGTTCATGTATATGATTTGTTTCAAAATCGGACCTCAATTCGAGATCCAATTTCCCAATTAATGAAAAACCCTATATTTTAACAAAACAAGAAATTCTACCATGAAAACCTTTGATTTCTATTGAAAAACATGTTTAATGATGTTAGGAATTGAAAGAATTAAGTAAAAAGTGACTTACAATTGTTTTGATGAAGAAGGAATCCGTGAAGAATCGCAAATGGGTGTTTTTGTTTTGTAAAAAGTGAAGAAATGAACTGAAAATCGTGTTTTACAGTCTCTGTGTTCGCATTTGCGAACATGGGTTCGCAATTGCGAACCCCGACCAATTTCTGGAGTTTGAAAAATAAGCTAATGCTGGGAAGTTCGCATTTGCGAACTTTTGTTCGCATTTGCGAAGCCAAGGCAAATCTGGGGCTTCGCAATTGCGAACATATGTTCGCAATTGCGAACTAGGCTGTTTCCAGGGACCTTCGCATTTGCGAACGTTTGTTCGCATTTGCGAACAAGGCTGGGCTGAGGGACCTTCGCATTTGCGAAGAATGCTTCGCATTTGCGAAGCATGCCTTTTCACCGGAGGCCTCGCAATTGCGAGGTTTGGTTCGCATTTGCGAACCCAAACGGTCCTGGGCACCCTTCGCATTTGCGACCAAGGGTTCGCATTTGCGAACCCTGCCTTGACCTGCCACCTTCACAATTGCGAGAAATACTTCGCAATTGTGAAGACAACAGCTGGGTGAAAAACCAGCAGTGCAAAAACTCAAAATTTCATCCAACGGCCTATCAAATCTTTACCCGAGCTCCCCGGCTCCAAACCAAATATGCACACTAACTCAAAAACATCATACGAACTTGCTCGCGCGATCAAATCGCTAAAATAACATCAAAACCAATGGATTGAGCCTTAAAACTCAAGAATTCTTTCAAATTTCATAATTTCCAAACTTTCCAATTTTAGGCCGAAATGCGTCAAACGATGTCCGTTTTCAACCAAACTTTACAGGAAGCGCTTAACCAATATATATGACATGTACCGGGCGTCGGAACCAAAATACGAGCCCGATACCAGTACTTTTTAATCAAAAATCAGTTTCATTTTCCTTAAACATTTTCAGAAAACAATTTAACAGAAAAATTCTTTTACCGGGGTTCTAGACCTCGGATTTCAATTCCGGGCATATGCCCAAGTTCCATATTTTTATACGGATTTTCTGAGACAGTAAAATCATGGATCCGGGTCCGTTTACCAAAAATGTTTACCAAAGTCAACCATATCAATATTAATATCAAAGTTCTTCAACTTTTTCACATAATTCACATATTTCAACATAACTATTTTCCAGCTTTGTGCCCGGACTATGCACGCAAATTGAGGCAACTATAAATGAGGTTTTCAAGACCTCAAAAGCTCGGAATGATTAATAAAACAAGTGATGACCCTTTGGGTCGTCACAATCTCCACCTCTAAAACAACCGTTCGTCCTCGAACGGACAAAAGAAAGAAGTACCGAGTCAGGAAACAAGTGTGGGTAACGGCTCCGCATATCAGACTCGGACTCCCAGGTCGATGCCTCAGGAGGCTGACCTCTCCACTAAACAAGCACAGAAGGATAACTCTTCGACCTCAACTGTCGAACCTGCCGGTCTAGAATGGCCACCGGCTCCTCCTCGTAAGATAGATCATTGTCCAATTGGACAATGCTGAAGTCCAACACATGTGTGGGATCGCCGTGGTATCTCCGAAGCATAGATACATGAAAAACTGGATGCACGGCTGATAAGCTAGGCGGCAAAGCTAATCTGTAAGCCACCCCTCCCACTCTGTCTAGAATCTCAAATGGACCAATATACCTAGGGCCGAGCTTGCCCTTCTTCCCAAACCTCATCACGCCCTTCATAGGCGACACCCGGAGCAATACTCGTTCACCAACCATGAAATCTACATCTCGAACCTTACGATCCGCATAAGTCTTCTGCCTGGACTGAGTTGAACGCAATCTCTCCTGAATAGTCTTGACCTTATCCAAGGCCTCCTGAACTAAGTCTGTACCCAACAACCGAGCCTCTCCCGGTTCAAACCATCCAACCGGTGATCGACATCGCCTACCATATAACGCCTCATACGGAGCCATCTGGATGCTGGACTGGTAACTCGTTATTGTAGGCGAACTCGCTCATCGGCGAAACCGGTCCCACGAGCCTCCGAAATCAATAACACGGGCTCGAAGCATGTCCTCTAGAATCCGAATAGTCCTCTCGGACCGGCCATCCGTCCGAGGATGAAATGCCGTACTCAACCGAACCCTGAGTGCCTAACTCCCGCCGGACCGCTCTCCGGAACCGCGAGGTAAACTGCGTACCCCGATCAGAGGTAATAGATACCGGCACTCCATGGAGACGAACAATCTCTCTAATGTACACCTCCGCTAACCTCTCCGACGAGTAAGTAGTCACAAACGGAATAAAGTGTGTCGACTTGGTCAACCTATCAATAATGACCCAAATAGCATCAAATTTCCTCCGAGTCAAAGGAAGTCCGATAACGAAATCCATAGTGATCCGCTCCCATTTCCACTCGGGAATTTCAATCCTCCGGAATACACCACAAGGTCTCCGGTGCTCATATTTCACTCGCTGACAATTTAGACAGCGAGCGACATACGCAACAATATCTTTCTTCATTCTACGCCACCAATAGTGCTGCCGTAAGTCCCGGTACATCTTCGTGGCGCCCGGGTGAATAGAATACCGCGAACCGTGGGCCTCCGCTAAGATTAACTCTCGAATCCCTTCGACATTGGGCACACAAACTCGACCCTGCAATTTCAATATCCCATCATCATCTAGATTTACCTGTGTGGCACCTCCCCGCTGTACTGTATCTCTCAACTCAAAATGAGGATCATCAAATTGCCTCTCACGGATACGCTCAAATAAGGAAGAACGAGCGACCGTGCAGGCTAACACCTTGCTAGGCTCAGAAATGTCTAATCTCACGAACCGGTTAGCTAATGCCTGGACATCTAGAGCAAATGGTCTCTGACTGACCGGAATGTATGCAAGACTACCCATGCTGGCATACTTTCTACTCAATGCATCGGCCACCACATTGGCCTTACCCGGGTGATATAAAATAGTAACATCATAGTCTTTTAGCAACTCTAGCCACCTTCTCTGCTCTCATATTCAACTCTTTCTGCTTAAACAAATACTGAAGACTCTTATGATCGGTGTATACTTCACATGCTACACCATATAAATAATGCCTCCGGATCTTCAATGCGTGAATAATCGCCGCCAATTCTAGATCATGCACTAGATAGTTCTTCTCATGAATCTTCAACTGCCTCGAAGCATAGGCAATAACCTTGCCATCCTGCATTAACACTGCACCAAGCCCAATACGGGAAGCATCACAATAAACAGTATAAGGTCCCGTACCTGTGGGTAAAATCAATACCGGTGCTGTGGTCAAGGTTGTCTTGAGCTTTTAAAAGCTCGCCTCACATTCATCGGACCATTCAAATTGAACACCCTTCTGGGTCAATCTGGTCAGTGGGGTTGCAATAGACAAAAATCCTTCTACGAATCGGCGATAATAACCCGCTAACCCCAAGAAACTTCGAATATCTGTGGCTGATGTCGGTCTAGGCCAGCTCTTGACTGCCTCAATTTTCTTCGGATCAACCTGAATACCTGCTGCCGTCACAATATGACCCAGGAATGCAACTGAACTTAGCCAAAATTCACACTTTGAAAATTTTGCATATAGCCGGCTATCTCTCAGAGTCTGTAAGGCCACTCTGAGATGTTGCGCATGCTCCTCCTGACTGCGGGAATATATTAATATGTCATCAATGAAGACTATTACAAACAAGTGTAAATAAGGCCGGAACACCCGATTCATTAATTCCATAAAAGCTACTGGAGCATTTGTCAACCCAAAAAACATGACCAGAAATTCATAATGTCCATACCGAGTGCGGAACGCTGTCTTAGGGACATCAGATGCCCTAATCTTCAGCTGATGATAGCCAGATCTCAAATCTATCTTTGAAAATACCTTGGCACTCTGAAGCTGGTCAAATAAATCATCAATTCGCGGAAGTGGATATTTATTTTTGATAGTCACCTTGTTTAACTATCGATAGTCAATGCACATTCTCATCGAACCATCTTTCTTCTTTACAAATAATACAGGTGCACCCCACGGCGAAACACTGGGTCTAATGAAACCCTTTTCAAGTAAATCCTGCAACTGTTCCTTCAATTCTTTTAACTCTGGCGGAGCCATACGGTATGGGGGAATGGAAATGGGCTGAGTGCCTGGAGCCAAGTCAATGCAAAAATCAATGTCCCTATCGGGCGGCATACCTGGCAAGTCTGAAGGAAATACTTCAGGAAATTCGCGAACCACAGGCACAGAGTCAATAGAAGGAACCTCAGCACTAGAATCACGGACATAGGCCAAATAAGCCAAGCATCCCTTTCCAACCATACGCCGAGCTTTAACATAAGAAATAACATTACGACTAGTATGACCTGAAATTCCTTTCCACTCTATACGAGGCGAATTCGGCAGAGCTAAAGTCACAGTCTTGGCATGGCAATCTAAAATAGCATGATACGGAGATAGCCAGTCCATGCCTAGTATAATATCAAAGTCCACCATATTTAGGAGTAATAAATCAGCACGGGTCTCGAGACCCTCAATTACTATAATACATGACCGATGAACTCGATCAACCACAATGGAATCGCCTACTGGTGTAGACACATGAACAGGAACACTCAGTGGATCACTGGGCCGAACCAAGTATGGTGCAAAATAGGAAGACACATACGAATATGTAGACCCAGGGTCAAATAATGCTGATGCCTTTCTATCACAAACCAAAATAATACCTGTAATGACGACATCAGAAGACTCAGCCTCTGGTCCGGCGGGAAGTGCATACCATCGGGGCTGTGCCCCACCACCCTGAGCAGTATCTCTAGGACGATCAGCTGCTGGCTGGTCTCTACCTCTATCGGTCCGAGCTCCACCTCTATGACCTCTACCTCCACCTCTATGTCCTCTACCTCCGCCTCTAGCCGGCTGGGCAGGCTGTGAGGGAACTGGGGCCTGAATCATGGCACGAGAACCCTGCTGGTGAGATCTGTCAGAAGCTCGAGGGTAATACTTTGCAATGTGCCTAAGATCACCGCATGTAAAACAAGCCCTCGACTGCTGAAAATAGCGAAGTGGTGGTGCACTGATAGGCTGCTGATCAGAGTAGCGTGGCTGAGAATTACGATCACCTGAAGCATCATGAGAAACCTGAAGAGCCGACTGATAAGGCCTAGGAGGATGGCCTCTATCATAAAAATCTCTATCTCCAGACGAGGTACCACTGAATCTACCAGAATTGCGGGGCCTCTTATCCAATCCATGACCTGCTCCTTGTGAGAGAGCTATCTCAATTCGGTGGGCTGCATTAGCCGCCTCCCGAAAAGTGATTTCAGTCCCTGCTCCTATAGCCATCTGCAGTCAAATTGGCTGATTCAAGCTATCAATAAACCTTCTCACCCTTTCTCTATCTGTGGGAAGTATGATAATAGCATGACGAGCCAGGTCCACGAACCTAGTCTCGTACTGTGTGACAGACATAGAACCCTGATGAAGACGCTCAAATTGTTTGCGCATAACCTCCCGCTGAGTTGCTGGAAGGAACTTCTCCAAGAATAATTCTGCAAATTGCTCCCAAGTCAAAGATGACGATCCCGCTGGCCTGGTTAGACAATAATCTCTCCACCAAGTCTTGGCGGAACCGGATAACCGAAAAGTAGCAAAATCCACACCATTAGTCTCCACAATACCCATAGTACGGAGAACTTCGTGGCAGTTGTATAGGAAGTCCTGTGGATCCTCTGAAGGAGTGCCACTGAATGTGGTAGTGAACAGCTTGGTAAACCTGTCCAATCTCCACAACGCGTCAGCAGACATGGATGCACTATCATTAGACGGAGTCGCAATAATAGGCCGAGCTGCCTCAACTAGCTGAATCATAGGAACCTGAGTCTGGGGAATCACTGGCTCCGGAGTGCGCATAGCAGGAGTCTGATTACCTCCTCCAGCCTGAGAAGTGGCTGGTGCTACCGGTAATAAACCTGCTCTGGTGATATGATCCATAAAACCCGCTATACGGACCAAAGCATCCTGTAGATCCGGTGAAAACACAGCTCCTCCTGGGACCTGAGCTGGGCCTACCGGAGCTGCTGGGGTTGGAACTTCCTCCTCGATATGAACATGAGGTTCTGCCACTCGTGCTGCTGCTCGGGGCTGAGCTCTGCCCCTACCTTGGCCTCTAGTACGACCTCGACCTCGGCCTCTACCCCTAGCAGGAGCTGCCGCTGCTGGGACCTCGGGCTGCTGGTCAGTAGATGAGGATGCACGTGTCCTTACCATCTGCGGAAGAACAGAGTAGAAGTTCAATTAACATTTAAAAGATCAAGTCGCACGACCGGAAAGAATAAAGGGAATATTTTCCTAACTCCGTAGCCTCTGGAGGATAAATACAGACGTCTCCGTACCGATCCTTCAGACTCTACTAAGGTTGTTCATGAGTTGTGAGACCTGTGCAACCTAGTGCTGTGATACCAACTTGTCACGACCCGGATTTCCCACCATCGGGGTCATGATGGCGCCTACTAATTGGAAGCTAGGCAAGCCAAATATTAACTACATCTCCATTAATTACCAATTTCTTATTATTAAAAACATATAAATTACAGTGGAATAATCAAAATTAGCGGAAGACTTAGTCAAATATGATAAAGAAAAACCAAACATGATACACTACCCAATACTGGTGTCACAATACTCACGAACTTCTAAGAATAATACACATAATTGTCTGAAAGAAAATACAAGCTGTTTATCTTGATTACATGAGATAACAAAATGAAAAGCATAGATAGAAGAGACAACGGGTCCTGCGGATGCCTGCAAGGCTACCTCGTAGTATCAGTATGTCGGAAAATCCACAAGTCGCTACTGCCGCTGCTGCTGTCCGTAACCTGTATCTGCGCAAAAAGAGCGCAGGTGTAGTATCAGCACAACCGACCCCATGTGCTGGTAAGTGCCTGGCCTATCCCAGCGAACTAGTGACAAGGCTAAGGCCGGTCACCCACATAAACCTGTACAGTTGCAATATACATATATATACAATACATTTATAAGGAAATACTCTGCTCTGAAATAACAGTCAATAACTCATGATATCCAGAATAATCTAATCAACAGAATAAATCTTACTTTCATGTCTCAATTCCTCTCTCATTTCATATCTCGTGGTAGGCGTACCACCCGCTCCCAACTATCACAATAATTATATCTTGTGGTAGGCGTACCACCCGCTCCCAAATATATCAATAGGCTACCAACAACTATGGCCAATGCCAAGATTTAAGTCACTTTGTGGTCGGCGTGCCACACGATCCCAATTCAATAATATATAAGTGGTCGGCGCGCCACACGATCCCAATTCATAAATATATATATTACCGGCATTTAGCCAATAATCTCTATATCAACAATATTTATAATTACCGGTTTTTGAACCAATAATTGATAAAAATTTCAACAATTTATCTTCATTACCGGTATAACACCAATAACTCTTAATCAACAATTTATTCATAACCGAATTCCTATTCCTACAAACTAGGATAGAACAAACACTTACCTCGAAAGTTTACGAATGATTCAATCCGTAGCAATGCCTTTTCCTTTCGAATTTGACTCCAATCCAATCGTATCTATACACAATTGATTTAATATCATCAATACTACTCAACAAACTAATTCCTAAGACCAATTACAACTTTTACAACATTCTGCCCGGAATAGTGAATTTCGACCCCGGGCCCACATGGTCGGAACTCGGGGTTAGGACCAAAATTCGGTTACCCATCCCCCCACGAGTTCATGTATATAATTTGTTTCAAAATCGGACCTCAATTCGAGGTCCAATTTCCCAATTTATGAAAAACCCTATATTTTAACAAAACAAGAAATTCTACCATGAAAACCTTTGATTTCTATTGAAAAACATGTTTAATGATGTTAGGAATTGAAAGAATTAAGTAAAAAGTGACTTACAATTGTTTTGATGAAGAAGGAATCCGTGAAGAATCGCAAATGGGTGTTTTTGTTTTGTAAAAAGTGAAGAAATGAACTGAAAATCGTGTTTTACAGGTCTCCGTGTTCGCATTTGCGAACATGGGTTCGCAATTGCGAACCCCGACCAATTTCTGGAGTTTGAAAAATAAGCTAAGGCTGGGAAGTTCGCATTTGCGAACATTTGTTCGCAATTGCGAACTAGGCTGCCTCCAGGGACTTTCGCATTTGCGAACGTTTGTTCGCATTTGCGAACAAGGCTGGGCTGAGGGACCTTCGCATTTACGAAGAATGCTTCGCATTTGCGAAGAATGCTTCGCATTTGCGAAGCATGCCCTTTCATTGGAGGCCTCGCAATTGCGAGGTTTGGTTCGCATTTGCGAACCCAAACTGTCCCGGGCACCTTCGCAATTGCGAGAAATACTTCGCAATTGCGAAGACAACAGCTGGGTGAAAAACCAGCAGTGCAAAAACTCAAAATTTCATCCAACGGCCTATCAAATCTTTACCCGAGCTCCCCGGCTCCAAACCAAATATGCACACTAACTCAAAAACATCATACGAACTTGCTCGCGCGATCAAATCGCTAAAATAACATCAAAATCAATGGATTGAGCCTTAAAACTCAAGAATTCTTTCAAATTTCATAATTTCCAAACTTTCCAATTTAAGGCCGAAATGCGTCAAACGACGTCCGTTTTCAACCAAACTTTACAGGAAGCGCTTAACCAATATATATGACCTGTACCGGGCATCGGAACCAAAATACGAGCCCGATACCAGTACTTTTTAATCAAAAATCAGTTTCATTTTCCTTAAACATTTTCAGAAAATAATTTAACAGAAAAATTCTTTTACCGGGGTTCTAGACCTCGAATTTCAATTCCGGGCATATGCCCAAGTTCCATATTTTTCTACGGATTTTCTGAGACAGTCAAATCACGGATCCGGGTCCGTTTACCAAAAATGTTGACCAAAGTCAACCATATCAATATTAATATCAAAGTTCTTCAACTTTTTCACATAATTCACATATTTCAACATAACTATTTTCCAGCTTTGTGCCCGGACTATGCACGCAAATCGAGGCAACTATAAATGAGGTTTTCAAGACCTCAAAAGCTCGGAATGATTAATAAAACAAGTGATGATCCTTTGGATTGTCACACTTAAGGACAAGCAGATGAGGGTCATCATACTGACGCACCATGATACGATCATAAAAAGAAGACCGAGAGACCACACAAGCCAATACTTGACTAGGCTCCGAAATATCCAATATTATAAACTTGCTAGCTAAGGCCTGAACATCCAATGCCATGGGCCTCTCTGTTGCTGGTAGATAAGCTAAATTCCCCAAAGTCTCTGCCCGGTGCTCAAGGCACCAGTCACCACATTGGCCTTCCCCCGATGGTAAAAAATAGTGATATCATAGTCCTTAAGCATCTTAACCACCTCCCCTTACATAAATTAAGATCCTTCTACTTAAACAGATGCTGCAAACTCGGTGATCAGTATAGATCTCACAAGGGACACCGTACAAATAGTGTCTTCAATTCTTCAAGGCATGAACAATAGCAGCTAACTCAACGTCATGGACATGATAGTTCTTTTCATGCACCTTTAGCTGCCTGGACGCATATGCAATCACCCTACCGTCCTATATCAATACCATATCGAGGCTAACTCGCGACGCATCACAATAGACTATATAAGACCCCGAACCTGTAGGCAATATCAATATAGAGGCTGTAGTTAAAGTTGTCTTGAGCTTTTGAAAGCTCTTTCACGCTCCTCTATCCACTTGAACGGAGTACCCTTTTGGGTAAACCGGTCATAGGTGCTGCAATATACGAGAATCCCTTAACAAATCAAGGTAATAACTCGCCAACCAAAAAAACTTTAGATCTCAGTAGTTGAGGACGCTCTGGTCCAACTCTACATCGCTTCCACTTTATTCGGATCCACCCCGATCCCTTCACCTGACACTACATGACCCAAAAATGCCACAGAATCCAACCAGAACTCACATTTTGAGAACTTTGCAGATAATTTCTTTTCTCTCAAGGTCTAAAACATTGTCCTCAGGTGTTGCCCATGATCTTCCCGACTCCGGGAGTACACCAGAATGTCATCAATAATGACAATGACAAATAAATCAAGATATGGCTGGAATACACTGTGCTTCAAATGCATAAATGTTGCTAGGTCGTTGGTCAACCCAAAAGACATAACAAGGAACACAGAATGACTATACTGAGTCCTGAAAGTATTCTTCGGGATGTCTGACTTCTGAATCTTCAACTAATGATAACCTAAATGCAAAATCAATCTTGGAAAACACTCAAGAACCATGTAACTGATCAAATGGGTCATCAATACGAGATAAAAGATATCGGTTCTTCACCGTAACTTAGTTCAGCGAGCGATAATCAATGTACATACGCATAGAACCATCTATTTTCTTCACAAAGAAAGACAGGAGCACCCCAAGGTGACATACTGGGCAGAATAAAGTCCTTATCAAGCAATTCCTGTAATTGTTCCTTCAACTTCTTCAACTCAGGAGGGGCCATAAGATAAGGAGGAATAAAGATGGGCTGAGTGCCCATCAACAAATCAATGCCAAAATAAATATCTCTATTAGGCGCCATGCCCGGAAAATGAGCTGGAAACACATAGGGGAAATTCCTCACTATTGGGACTGAATCAACTGTAGGGGTATCAATACTGATATTTCTCATATAAGCTAGATATGCATCACAACCCATCTCCACCATTCGTTGAGCTTTAAGAAATAAAATAACTCTGCTGGGATTGTAATCAAAGGTACATTTCCACTCTAATTCGGTAAACCTAGCATAGCCAGCATCACGGTCTTGGCGTGACAATCCAGAACAGCATAATGGGGCGACAAATAGTCCATGCCTAAGATAACACCAAAATCTACCATGATGAGTAATAATAAATCGGGTCTGGTCTCAAAACTACTAGGAGAAATCAAACACGACCAATAAACACAGTCTACAACAAGAGAATCTCCCACAAGAGTAGACACATAAACATTGGAACTCAAAGAATCCCATGATACGCCCAAATGCGGGGCAAAATAAGAGGACACATAAGAATAAGTGAAACCTGGATCAAATAGAACCGATATATCCCTATGATAAGTCGGAACAATACCTATAATGATAGTATTAGAAATAACAACCTCTATACGAGTAGGAAGGGCATATGATATGGCCTGGCCTTCCTTTTTAGGGCACCTCTACCTTATCGACCTGGACCTCTAGCTGACTGAGTAGGTGAGGTGGCAGATGGTGCTGTAATCATATCATGGGAACCCTATGGAGCACGTTGTGGCTGAGAAGTCTATGGAGGTGCAACCCTCCTAAGCCTGGGACAATCCCTCACCATATGGCGAGTGTCGCCACACTCAAAACAAGATTTGGGAGGGCGTGGCGGCTGTGACTGGCTTAGGCCAGGTCTGCTGGACTGAACAATGAAAGCACCCCGTGCAGGGGCACACTAGATATTGGCAATGCATAATAAGGCTCCTAAAGTCTAGGAAGAGCTAGAATACCACTAGTGGTTAGAAGAGCTGAATGAACGGGGTGACTCACATAACACCTACTATGACGAACTGCGGTTAGGGCATGAGAAAAGAATAATGGCCCAGTCTTGAGACCTCTTGGCCACTTTCTCCACCCTATTCTGAGCAAGCATGCCCTCTACTCTCCTATCAATACTTACCACCTGCTAATATGTGATATCCATCTCTAACTCCCAGGCTATGTTGGACCTGGTGATGGGAATGAGCCCTTAATATACCCGCGAACCCTCTCTCAAGCTATAGAAATCAAGGCCGATGCATGTCTAGCCAAGTCACTGAAACGGATAACATACTCTGAAAGTATCATAGTATGTGGTGCAACTGCTCAAACTATACGCGCCATGCGTCTTTGAGGCTCTGATTGACATACTCTCTAAAAAATATGTCAGAGAACTGAGTCCATGTAAGGTAATATGCCTTAGCTGGACTGTCCAACTCATAAGTACGCCACCACTGATAGGCTGGCCTTTGAAGCGGGACGGAAGTGAAAGAAACCCCATTCGACTCTGCTATTGCCATGGTGTGGAGGATACGGTGGCACTCCTCCAGAAATCCCTGAGCATCCTCTAATTCTAGACCACTAAATGTAGGATGGTGATACTTGTTATAACTCTCAAGCCTCCATTGCTCATCCTCTGAAGTTGTTGCCCTACCCTCGGGCAGAACTGGGGCTACAAGTGGTATCAGTATAACCTCTTGGATCAGATCGACCTGAACCTGCTGTTCTAGGGTGTGGGCGGCAGGAGTTTGTGCTCCTTCCTCGGCCTCAGATGTGACTACAGCAAAGGGAATCAACGTTGCCCGAGCTAGAGTGCTCTATATGCTCATGAACTATGCAAGGGTCTCCTAGAGAGCTAGAGTAGTAGTAGTAGGCGTATCAGGTGCATATGCTCCAGCTAGAGCTACTTGTGACATTGGCTCCTCTGTAGCCGCTCGTCAGGTGCTCTGGCTGCACCACATGCGCGTCCTCAGCCTCAACCCCTACCTCGGCCTCTAGCGGCTCTTGTAGGGGGTGCGGGTGCTTGGTCATCACCGATAGCACGTGTCCTCACCATCTGTGAGAGAATAGAAGACAAAAGTTTAGAATTTCGAAGTCAATAATCTCGTACGACAAGGAATCAAATGAAGTGGAATTTTCTTAACAATTCTATAGCCTCACAAAGATAAGTGCAGACGTCTCTGTACCGATCCGCGAGACTCTAATAAAACAGTTTGTGACCCATGACTCCTATGAACCTAGAGCTTTTATACCAACTTGTCACGATCTTAGTTCTTCCTATGTGAACCGTCGTGAAGGAACCTAGTCTCTACGACTAGGCAAGCCTAATATTGCAAAAAAAGGGACGAAAACATAAAAACTATCAACTGATAAGTAAGTTTAAACAAAGAATGCGATGCTGCATGGCACATACAATAATTATTTTTGAACAGTACTTTAACTCTCCCAAAACTCGGAATGTCATAAGTCACAAGCTACAGAAAAAAAATAGTTCTCCTAAACTCTAGAATCTATCAACAACGAAAAATACAAGAAGTCTTTAACTTGAGGAAGAATAGATAGGGACTCCTAGGTCTGCGGACGCAGTAGATATACCTTGAAGTCTCTATATCTAGCTCACCTTACTGGTAATGCAACTGATGTGAGCTACCTAGAGCAGGAAAGGGCATGAGTACACCATAATGGTATCTCATAAGTGCCAAACCTAACCTCGATCAAGTAGTGACGAGATCAGGTCACGGCCCTACTAGTATATATATATAATAAAATAAGATAAAATGATATATTACAGTAAAGATAAATACTAAAAATTTAACAAGAATGAAATCATAGAAAAACAACAGTTTAGTACACAGATATAACAATTGGGGATCTCTCAAAATACTGTCCCGTATTCCCAAAGTAAATATGCAGCTCAACTAAACAAAGATAACAATTACAACAAGAAAAACACAATTTAGGCTAAGCTCGAGTCAAGGAAGAATAGGAAATTTCACTAAAACATGTTGCACAGAGTTCAGATATGTAGTTAAGGTAGTTAAGACACTTTAGGCACGTACGCATGCTTTCCTATGCTAAACAGGATAGTTACATATACTAGTGTTTCTCAATTGAAGGAAGACATATATTTACTTAATGAAAATAGGATTTTCCGACAAATAGCTCATGTACGCACTCATCACCTCACGTACTCGGCACTCATATATCAAATAGTACCAAATCCTAATGGAAGTTCCCCCACACAAGGTTAGGCAAGCTACTTAAACCAATCTCAAATCCATCCGAAATAATGGTCTTTCCACGAATATCTGGCTCCAAATTTCCCAAATCTAGCCAAATCAATTACATAACGTAAATATAGCTACAAACAAATAATTTAGCTAATAAAATCAAAGTTAAGGCAAGAAAATTGAAAATTCCCAAAAATCCTCCTTGGGCCCATGTCTCGAAATCAGGTAAAAGTCACAATTATGAAGAACCATTCACTCACGAGTTCACTCATACCAAAATTGTTCAAGCGCGATGCCAAAATCCCACTCAAAACTCAAAAATTCGATTGAGGAACTTCTTCTCCCTTTTCCTAACTTTCTCATTCAAATTCCTTGATTAAATGAATAAAAAACAATATATTAATTAAATTTAATCAAAATAGGATTAGGAATCGTTACCCAAGATTTTCTCTGAAAAACTCTCGAAAAATTGCCTTCCTTCGAGCTTAAAATTGAATTTCATGCAATGAACACAAAACTCTCAAATTCTCTCTTTTCTCCCAGACAAACTGCACATGCATAACCTTTTTCACACCTACGATGCCGCACCTGCGGTACTGTACCTGAGGGTATTCCATCGCAGGTGCGGAATTCACTTAAGTGGGTTGAGACCACATCTACGAGCACTGGGCCGCACTCGTGAGCCCGCTCCTGCAATCCCCAACTGCTTCTGCGGATTCCTTACCGCATGATCATGCCCAATTATGCCTTATAAAAAGAACAATCCGGTCGCAACAAATATAACCCAAGTATTACGCTCGGGGTCGAATCTTCAGAGAGTTAACCTATCAACTACTATCTTCAATCCCACAAACTCTTCAGAATCGGCTTCCCAAATATTCAAATCTCCATTGAGTGTTCCTTAATAACTACTTTTGAAGAAAACTAAATAATTGTAAAATAACTAAATATGTTGTAAATAATAATTAGAAAGAACTAAGGTAATGATATCCCCTATTGATGGAACCCCTTCTGTTTATGCTCATACAAATTTACCAATATCTCTTTATCAATCATGAACGCTAATCTTACCGTAAATCTCTCCCGAGTAATCACAGTAATTTACTATTGCACTCTCCCAAGTTACACTAGCTTACTTAAGTTAACACAGTTCACTTTAGATTACACCCAAGACTTCATTATCCCTAATCCCTCATTTAAACCCGCAATTATAGATTACTCTAATAATCTAAGAGTGGTGTTGTTCAATAATAACCTAAATATTTACTCATTTCCAATTTATGCACACTAAATAGGCACAGGTAATTGAGGATCCTATCAATTAACTACAACAAATACGAAGTTGAACAAATAGAGATCAACTAACAATTTGTATTCACATAAATCAGAAGTTCATCACCCAATAGGTTCCATCAAAACCTTAGATAAGAATTTAGCTAATCATGACTAGGGAAACATAAACTAAATAGAATTCATCATAAAAATTCAAAAGAAAAGAAGAAAGATTTTTGGAGAAATCTCTCACTATAGGTTTCCATGCAAAAGTACTCTAAAAATCAATACACGCCTCCTTTGGGCGAATCCTAATGTTTTATATAGGGTTTAGGTCTAAAAAATCCCGTTTTTACACTTTGGCTCCTCAAGTTCGCATCACCTGCCGTGATTCTGCTGCGGTCACAGTAGAATCGCGGCCAAACACCTTCTCTGATTCTTTGAGATTCCGCAGTAGCCTTCCACCGTGATTCTGTCGTGGTCGCGGTAGAACCGCAGCCAACCAATGTCTTTGAATCTTAAGGGCTGGAACTGCATGGCCTCAATGGGAATTTACACAATTGGCCTCTTTTCTCCTGTTTTGACTAAAAAATTGCTCTTTAGCCTTCCTTAGCCATTTATCACCTACAAATCATGAAAAATACTAATAAGAGCATTTTGTATCATATATATATCATCAAAAATAACATAAGAATGTGATTATTTAAGGCGTGAATATAGTCAAATTTACCTATTATCAACACCCCACACCTAAACCTGTGCTCGTCCTTGAGCAAATTTAATCCCACTTCTAGGCCTAACTTTTCAATGTATTGCCCCAAAATATGTCACGCTCACTGTTATCAATTATTAACCTAAGCAGTGCAACAATCCTTACTCAACTGCAGACTCTCATGCCAAGACACACTATTATTCACTCTAATTACTCTAACAGAAGTGAAGACTCATTTTTTTCTTCCTGAGTCACATGCCCTCACAATAACAAAATCTAAGAGAAGTCCACACACATATAATTTAGCAACAAGGAACTATATATAGAAAGAATTCACTCACTCTCAGCAAAGAGCATTCACATGCCACACAGACACACCATAAGTTTGTCCCTAGTGTAATACTCTACTAATCGAGCCATTCAGTCAAAGATCAAGAGGTATTTAAAGGTTTTAATATAGGCTAAGGGACGGGTAGGATATATTTGGATATAGTGACTAACCTCCCCTAAGCACTTTTAATACACACTTCCTTTTTATTTCACCTTTATGCTCAACCCAACCTTTATTCCACATTTTTATTCACTTGTGACCCCCACTTTTCTTTAGGTGCAACTGGCTTCTTTTCTTTTCTTTTTATTTTTTTTATAACATTTACTATACAATGCCAGTTCACCAATTTAACCGTTCATTCTTGATTCCCTTTTTCACTAACTCTTTATTACCCCACACTTTAACTTTTGCATCTTCTTTAGTAATTCAAGTGCTTCTAGGAAGTAAAGGTTCAAACATTTAGCTTATTTAACATAGCTATTTAGATCATTATAGGGTCATCAAATAACAAGCTTAAAGCTCAAAGAGGTTAACTATGGTAGTATGTACATGTGGATTCACAATTTTATAGGGTTGCACAAAGAAATGCCTCTATCATCTCTAAAATTAAATGACTACTATTTCACTTTGCAAACACACAGGGTAAGTTCTAGGTATCATATGTAAACACATAATGCAAGTAACAACTCACACACACTTAGCATGTAACGCATTTCGAATCAGTTCATCAACAGAATCATATGAGTTTTCAAGCAAGACAAGTTGTGCAAAATTAAGGCATATATTATGAGCCTACAATCAAGCTTAGAAATCACACTCTCAAGTTCTTTTTAGTTATTTGCAAGTGTGCCATTTGGGGTTACATACTAACATTCACCCATCTAATCCTAAAAACTAGAAAAAGAAAATCTACCTAACCCGATTCAAGAAAACCCCTTGTAAAAGAATTGTGGTCAAAAGAAAAACCTAGGGGAAGGTAATACTACCTAAAAGAGAAAAATAAAAACAGAAAATATACATGGACTACTTTCCTCAAGAGTACTGTCCAAGTAGTCTGTCATTAGTAAGAGTCCTCTACTTTTGTTTCTGGGTTATATATATATATATATATATATATATATATATATATATATTTTTTTTTTTTTTTTTTTTTTTTTTTTTTTTTTTTAGAAATTCCGACTTTGACCCTCAAGAAAACCTTCGACAAGTGTCCGTCGTTGGGCCAAGTCGGCTAATCCTAATATAGATTTACTCCAATATATACAACAATAAGTTACACTACATTACAATTATATACAACATACAAACAGAGTAAGTCTCCCACCCCACACTTAAAATGATGACATGTCCCCATGTCATATAAACAGGATAAAGATTAGAGGGGTTAGAAGACTTCCGTGAGACTCACTCAGAGTCGGAGACAATGCTGGGATCGACATGGCATGCTCTCCCTAATGCACGAAACCAAACCATGAATCGACTCTTAGTCCTGGACTGCCTTTGGGACATTTCATCCATTCTTGTGTGCAATCCATCCACCGTGGAGCAGAGATCCGCTACCTCTTCCTCCAAAGACCGTAGCATAGGTCTGGTGGACTACGATCTGGAAAGTCCTGCCCCAGAGTATGTGACCCTAGATGGACCTGCACTGTCTGTGGACCTCGTGCATGGGGCAACATGGACCGGGTCATCATCCTCGTCATCAATGTCAATTGTTGTTCGGCCACCTCGTCCAACCCTAATTCCAGTGTCTTTGAATGGAGCTTTTGATGGCAAATCTCCATCAGTAGGGTATGTGGGTGTATTCCTCATCAAACACAATATGGTGACTAATGAAGGGAAATATAATCCCTTTGTCTTCAGTGGACCCTGGAGTATTATCTCGTCTCCAATTATCCGTGCTGCGTCAAACTCCTTCTGAGTGACAAAACACCAAGTCAAGATTGCCCTGTTGAAGTTTACATCCGTTGTGTTGCTGGATGGGAGGAATCTGCTGCAAATCACAGTCAGCCAACATTTGGCCAAGTGCGTGAAGGATGTGGAGTTGAGGGTGATTTGGTCCATTATCCATATAGGTCACCCCATGTGCATAGTGCCTCTATCATAACCTCCCATGTGACATTGGGCCTATCGTGATAATAGTCCATGTCACTAGTGAATGGTGGCAACCTCAACACCTGGAATATCGTCGAAAACTTGGCAATGACTCTTCTGCCACGAAAAAACACCTCCCTGCTCTTGTGGAATGCGCAGTTGGCATAAAATTCACGTACTAACATCTCGTTGACAGGAGCTGTGTCCTCGAACAAGAATTCCATCTCCCGTCTCCTAATCTCCTTATACATGTCCGCTTTCTTAGCACGGAGAGCAACCTAGTCGATCGGAATCTCATGCAAAAAACTCTTTGTAGCCTTGGCATGGAAATCATCCTCAGGCACTTTCGATTCGAACCGGGATTCATTATAAGTTGGTTGCCTAGAGGGCTGTGCTGATTGTGTTGACCTTTTGGGATCCATAAGTCCTGCAAAGAATCAAGCAAACTATATCAAAATATGCCCTTAAAAATAGTCAGTCAGATGGTTACTCAGACTTCACCACCCGATGACACCAAATACACTCCCTCAATTCATTCTTACTACGTCCACAATAGTCACACAATTTTCCAACCGCATCCGGCATAGAACACCCCACACTTACACCATTCAATGATAAATATAGGTTACAAAGCCACCATATATTATTACAACAACATCACCCATCCACTACAACACCACAACCAATCAATTACACACATACTCCAACAAATACAACACCCCAACCCTAAAATGGGCATAAAATACCCCAAACATATACAACACAATGTCAATTTTCGGGCCAATACATGGCCCAATAACATATTTCCACCACAAACATATAATTTTAGGCCTTCAAGCCACCAAAATCACTTCACAATTAAACAATAATGGAGACCGAATTAATTTTTAGCACCAAGAAACTTCAAGAACATCATCTACAACAATGGCAACTTTAAAATAAAGCAAAAATTCAAGTTTTACACTAAGCCTAACTAGGGTTTAAGTAAACTACACATTAACTAAAATACACTACTTAAAGTAGAAAGAAATTAGAGAGAGAAGAGAGAAAACTTACTTGATGTGAAGAAGATGAAAAATCCAAGGTGCTTTAATGGAGAAAGATGGAGAAGGAAGTGAAGGAGGAAAAAGAAGAGGATAAGAGAGAGATTGGGGGAGGGTTTTAGAGAGAAGGGAGAGAAAAAGAGGGATGGGGGCGGCTGATATTGGTAAAGAAAAAGGAGGGGGGTTTATTTTAGGTTAAGAATTGGGGGGGGGGGAATTAAAAACAAATGAAAAATTAAAACTTACCTGGGCCGTGCCAGGACTCGTTGCGGTTCTGCCGCGGTTGCGGTAGAATCACGAGCGATGAGATTCAGAGAGGGTTCACCACCGCGATTTGACCGCGATGGCAGCACAACCGCGGTGGATGAACTTCAGAGAGGGCTTTTGACCGCAGTTTAAACGTGATCGCGGTGGAACCGCGGTCGGCTGTTCTCTGATTCTAACGCCCCATTTTTTGATATAGCTAAACTACAACGTTACACTTACAACAATTTATGGGTTGCCTCCCACGTAGAGCCTGATTTAACATCGAGGCACGACTCATATAAGCGTATTTTAAGGTTCACTCGACCTCTATGGATCATTTAAATGTATCTCGGACATCTCCTTTGGCTCGTCCATACCCATATACAATTTCAATCGATGACTGTGAGCACGTGATTTTTGCCTTACTTGAGAAGTACTCCCAGAAAATTCAAAAATAAAAATAGTTTCGTGTTGGGTATGATTTTTGTGATTTTGTGTTATTTTATCTTTTGTGTGCACGTTTATTTATTTTACAAAAAAAATATATATATGCTAAGTTTTGCATTTTTAGTGTTTGATATCGAAGTCATGTGATTTACATTTTTAGGTGATATATAATTGAGTGGGATAATTGTATGCATATATATATATATATATATATATACATGTACATATATATATGTGTAGTAATGAGATCAAATCGGGCCATAGTTTAGTCCAGGAAAACCAGGCCCAAACGAATTTCCCCCAATCCAGCCCAAATGCCCGTCCAAACTTCAGCCTGGGTAACGCTTGATCTGGACCGTTGGATTTTATTATCCAACGGCCCAGATTAATCCTTTAATCCCAATATACACTCAGACTATGATTTAACCAAACGACGTCGTTTGGTTTAAGTGAGGGGCCAAGATTAAAGAGCTAATTTTAAGCATACCAATACCCCCATCCCCGTTTTCATTCCCTCCCCAACCCTTTCTCGTCTCTCTCAGTAACGATTCAACGCCGCCGTGAGCCACCGTGCTCCGCCTGGCGGAAATCGCCTCACGGCGGTTCCGGTAGGCCAATGGCCACCATCTTAACACCAAATCTTCCCCTCGCCTCCCCCATCACGGATCCGGCCTTCGCTAACCTCGAATCACCACCCAACGGCTCGAATCTTCATTCAAAGATTCGAGTCAAAACCCAAACTACGCCAAACTTCACCAAATTCACACCACAGTCTCCTCACACCTCCCCCACACTCCCATTGACATTGGTGTGGTTCGAATCTAACCAGAAATGCAAAAACCCCAAATCCGAGCCCAAGAACCCTAGAATTCCAAGATTAGGGATTTTGTCCGAGTTTAAGAATTTGGAGTCAATAGGCTCTAATTGGAGTGTTTTTCGTTCGAAAAACACTTCAATTAAAGCGTGTTCACTTCAAAAATGCAATCTCAAGTCCGTGGAAGCCCGAGTTTGTTCGAGTTCGGATTGTCTTCATTAGGTATTTCAATCTTCTTCTATTTTTAGTGGTTTGTGTGTTCTTTGTTAGTTTCAATTGGTTTAATTTTCTTCTTTGCCGTCCTTAGTTGTCATTTCTTCTCCAAGACCTTTTGTTTTGGTCAATTGTTTTCTGTATCGCTTAGTTGAATGTGTTAGTTATAGGATACGAACTCGCGTCGATTAGCGTCGTCGAATAGTTAACTTTGCATATGTCCGGCATTCGTTGAAATTTCAGAATCATTGTTAGCCAATTAATCTGTTATCATTGCTATGTGTTGTAGTGGATTAGATGTCATCTTCTAATTACCTAGGTTGAGTTATTTGAATTACCACACAGTAATTAGCATTCCTGGATTGAATGGGACTGTTTGATTGATCTGAAGATGAAGTTATGATTCAAATTAGCTAACTAGGGAATCGGGGTTCAACACTTAGAGTATTTGGTGCCCTGCACATGAGGCTAGTCAGTGGAATCCACTGTCACAGCAGAGCAGCCCACCAGTGCCCTGCACTTACCAATTTTTAATTATGAAAACCCCATACTTAGACATAGTTTAGTGGGTTGGACAGAAGGAGGATGGGCAAGGGGCTGTTCTGCAGAATCTGGGTGTCCTAGGTGTTGTTTGTGGTTATAAATAGATAGGTATTGATACCTAAAAGGAGATTCAGATAGACAGTGATAAACAGGAGAGTACCTAGAGAGCAAACACAGTCATAACTAGAGAACACTTAGAGAAATATAAGCAGCAAAGATCCATTCTTGAAAACCAGAAAAGAAGATAGATAGAAAGAACAGAGAAAGGCTACTGTTTCATTGGTTCCGGGGTCACTATTTTGTGAGTTTTGATGCAGTGGCTGAGCTATTAGGCTTTCGTGTGTTGTGGTTGTGTTTTGCTGTTGGTGGTAATGTTCATTTGGTACTGTTGGTCAGTAGTGTTGCTGTTCTTGGTCGTTTGTTTTGCTGGCTGGTTGATAGTTGTTGCTGCCCGGGTTGAGTTGTTGCTGTTAGGCATTGGTTGTTGTTGCTGTGCCATTGTTGTAGCTGGTTCAGTGGTTGAGGGCTGTGGTAATTCCAGTGATTCGAGTTGTTGCTGTTAGTCTTTGTGTTGTTGCTGTGAGTTGTTATTGCTTGGTCAAACATTGTTGCTGGTTCACTTGATTGTTGCCACTGTTAGTGTTTGCTATTGGTTTAGTTGAGGGCTGCCATTAGTGGTTGTGGCTGTGGTGTTCATTTGGTGTTGTTTGGTCAGTAGTGTTGTTACTCTTGGTCGTTTGTGTTGCTGGCTGGTATGTTGTGTTGCTGCCTGGGTTGATTTGGTGCTGTTGTTCCATTGTTGATTGCTGGCTGGTCTATAGTATTGCTGCCTGGGTTGGTTGTTGTTGTTGTTTCATTATTTTTGTGGGCTGTTGGTCTATTTGATTGCTGGTCTATTGGTTACTGGTTTACTGTTGCTGTTACTGTTACTGCATTGCCATTGCTCACTCTTCTTTGTTCTTCCGCATTCCAGGTACACACCTCTGTTATTGTAGTTCCTTGGTTCGAAAGAATGAAGTTTGAAGCTTATGCATAAAGCCTATTGAAACATGTAGTCGCCTAAAGTTCTTATGTTTAAGTACATTCTGTTATTCTCCAATTAAGCTTGTATTGCTAGTCTTGGTTATGGAAAAGTGTAGCTAGGCCAAAGATACACTGTCGTTAGATAAGCACGTAAACCTGAATTAGTCCGTTGTATCTCTATTCAATCTTCTCTGCTCGTGTGTGTAATCTCCAAATCTGTTAACGTTAGACCTTATGCTAAAAGCAAGATTAGCTAGGGAGTTGTTACTCAACGGAATGATGTAATTAGATTAAAAAGAGTCGGGGCGCATTTCATGTGACCCGACCCCAATTTTGGGCAAGAGTAAACAAAGCGTGTCAGGAACCACAGGCGCATTTCATGTGGTGTGGTTCGTAGCGAGTTTTAAATAATTTGGAATCAACTCTTAAGTAAAATACAGTGGGATGTAGTTCGCTTTAGATTTGAATCAAAGGTGCGCCTCACCCAATAGTTACATTAGTCACACAGCCTTCATAAATGTACATATAAAATACTTAGATTTTGAGACGCGTCGTTTCTTAACGAATATCACGCCCTTCTCAACAGTGTAAATAAGTAGTCGATCCGGGCGCATATTTTAGTTCTATCTTCTTAAATACGGGTGTGCATTTCATGCGACCCGAATCCAAACCCCGAAGTGTTGAATAAAGATATGTCGAGGATCCGGGTGCATTTCATGTGACGTGATTCGAAAGCATATTTTTAAGCAACTTTCTCTTTCGTAAATCATAACCAATAATAAAGCGGTAAAAAGATATTAACTTGCACTAGGTACATAATTGTAAAAAGCAGATAGATAAGCCAAACACGACGGTTGAGCGACCGTGCTAGAACCACGGAATTCGGGAATGCCTAATACCTTCTCCCGGGTTAATAGAATTCCTTATCCGGATTTCTGGTTCGCGGACTGTTAAATAGAGTCATCCTTTTCCTCGATTCGGGATTTAACCGGTGACTTGGGACACCATAAATCTCCCAAGTGGCGACTCTGAAATAATTAAAATAAATCCCATCTCGATTGTCCTTTAATTGGAAAAACTCTTTGCATCCTTGCGGGTGCGTAAAAAAGAGGTGTGACAGCTCTGGCGACTCTGCTGGGGAATTCTTTAGAATTCGAGCTCGGAATAACTGTTGTATTTGGCATATTTTATTATCTGATTTTTTTACATGTTGGCATCAATGTGCAAAATGTTGTTTTACTGCTTTGATATTGTGTGAACTGTGCATATAAATTGTGCCGGAACCAATCTCCTCTCTGAGTCTTCTAAATCATGAAGAAGGGTGCACTTCGTGTGACTTCTTTTCCGTATAGTGTCTAATTCCCATTTTAGAACGAGGTTTGGATAAGTTGCAAAACCGGTGAAGCTTATGTATTCCCGGGTTGCTGCCTCCTCCTCGGCTCGAGCTGTCCGCTCGGGTAAGCCAAGTCTAGAACAGATAAACCCAGGGTTTTTAAACCTAGAATAACAAAGCTTCATGCCGGATCCCTAGTAGGAAACGTTTATTTGCATCATGTCGCATTTGGCTTAGGGGACTCAACACGGGGGTTGGGTCCGTCTAGGACAGGTGACCTGAAATGAACAGACTATCCTGCTGCATCCTGTTTGTCTTGCGCATTTATCTGTTATAGACTTGCATGCTGACCGGCTTTTAAAAAAAAAAAAAAAAAAAAAAAAAAAAAAAAGAAAAATGTGTTTTGTTCTTAAGATAGAAATAGCTTATTTGTTTTCCTTTAGTAAAATGAATAAATAATGTCGTTTGTTTCGTCAAAACCGAACTACGCAGGTTTGATTCTCACCACTAGGTGAGATACGTAGGCAACCCGCATCGGGTTCAACCACCTCTTTAAAAAATCAAAAAAAATGTGTGTGTTTAATTTTGTCAATAAATCGAAGTGACGCTGTTTTTGAAAATAGCCGAATGTTCCGAAAGGACACCGGAAGGCTGTTTTTTGCAAAAATAGCCACTTTGAATCATCTTTAATAATTTGCGGGCACAACCTCGAAATATTCCTTGTGGAAATGTTGCAAGGCCATAGCCGCAAAATCGAGTCCGGGTTCACACCCTTTTTGCAAAAATAACCAAAAAATGTCAAAATTTTTATTTTGTTGTAAATAAGTCGGGTAATGCTATTCTTGCTTAAAATAAGTCGAATGTCCCTTAAAAGGACGTCGGAAGGCCGTTTTTGCAAAAATAGCCACTTTGAGTCATTTGTAAATAATTTTGGACACAGCCTGAAAATATTCCCTCGCGGAAATGTCGAAAGGCTGTATCCGCAAAAAAATCAAGTTTTGAGTCATCACTCAACTTTACAAAATAATCACTTTATCCAATAAGCCATTACATGGCCGGTCCTTGCATAAATAGCCACTTTTGGCATTTGAACTTCTTCGGTCTTGTATTGGCCTGTGTCGGTGCTGAATGATGCCCCATAGGCCCCAGGACTAAATTTTGAATTTATATCTTCTTTATAAAATTTTGCAAAAAAGAGCCACTTTGTCTGAATAAGCCATCGTATGGCCAATTTATGAAAATATTCTTGTGTTGGTTTATGGTGATGCCGGACGATGCCCCATGAGCCACGGAATGAAAAAAAATTTTTTTTTTAAGTTTATCTTTCTTAAATAAATTTTGCAAAAATAGTCATTTTTGGCAAATAAGCCATTATGTGGCCAATTTTGTAGAAAGTCATAATTGACACCAAAAATATTCTTATTCTTGTAGAAATCTCCTACACAAGTTTGTAGTTGGAGTCGACTTCTATAATTTTCCTTCAAAGAATCAAAAAAAAAATCAAAAAATCAAATAAACATCTCTTTATTTCTTGCATTAATTTGCAAGAACTACGCTCGGTCCGATTCATGCGGGGTCATGATACGTAGGCAATCCACATAGGATAAAAAAAAAAAAAAAAAAAAAAAAAAAAAAAAAAAAAAAAGAATGATCGATAAGCGGGATACCTTAATGCTGACATGCTGGCTTTGTTTTGTTGTGTCCATTTCCAGAAAGGTGGTTGGTTGTGGTTCTGAAATAACTCTTCCCCGTAAGACGAAGTCAGAGGACAATGGCAGATAATCTCAAGACTGAGTGGGTTGGTACAGGCACCCGACAACAGCTGGTTGAACGGAACCACGGGTTAGTAGAGGAGGTCAAGATATTGAGACAACACGTGGCTGATATGTATCGGGCGTGGATGGATGGAAAAGCACCACCTCCGCCACCACCTAGCTTCCTGGACTCTGTCCTTACCCGTACCATGAACCCGATGCCGGATGATCTCCCGCACTCTCCATATATACCCGCCTATCACAACTTCTCCAGCCATTCGAGTAACTCAATTACTCGTCCCCCAACTATGTTTTCACAACGCTACTCCCGTCCCCAACACCACTACTCTCCCCGGGACAACCAAAATCGTACTTCACCTTCCAGGTACCCAGCTCCACAAAAGGCTTACCAACCCCCACGAACATACCGGAAACCCCCCGGGTCAGGTTTCAAGCCAAATAAGGCGTTTAGGGAGGAAAGGTTGCTGAAGCGAGAAAAGGCGCTCACCCCTATCGGAGAGTCCTATGCAAGTCTGTTTGAAAAGTTAAAACATGTCGGCCTGATTACGCCGCTCCCCGAATACACTCCCGATCCACGTGCGAGAAGCTTCGATCCTACTGCACGATGTGCATACCATTCCAATGTCAGAGGGCACGATATTGAGAGTTGCCGTACCTTGAAAAAGGAAATAGAAAGAATGATTCAAAAAGGGTGGTTGATTGTGGTCGATGATGATGACATGGGGCACACAAATCCTCTGGGGGTGTATTGACTGGAGCTAAAAATGTTGAAGCAGATGGCAGCCTTGGCAATATTGATGCGGATCTTAGTGGCTAAAATGTTGTGCTTGGTAATTGGGAAGATACTCCATCTTTTGGTCAGCTAGATGGAGCTTTGGTGTTTCGTTTTGTCGTCATTTTTGTTGTCCGAGTTATTTTCAGGGTTTTCTTGTGGTCAAACCCTTTTTGTCCTAGCAGTTTGCTTTGGTCTTGCCCAGTTTTGTTTCAGGGTTGTACTCTAGTTTGTTTTGCTTGTTTTGTCATTGAACCATTTCGTCATTAGTTTAATGAAGCTTTCGGCCTTTTGTTACTTCCGGTCATTTTATTTGTTTAGTTCTTTTACCCTTTAGATTTGTCTTGTGCTCAAACGCCGAATCTAGTGACACGACATGTGCACACATAATTATGGCTTAATCCTAAAAGTTAATCATTAAGCAATTGGAAGATGATCGGGTCATCTAAAGGAAACAAAAACAACTTGAGACTATTTGGATCCCGAGTCATCCGAAACCGGGGCAAGTAAAAAGAAACAGTCAAAGGCAAGCTGGCCAAAATTGACATGGGGTCGTTCATAATGAGAGTGTTGCCCGACAGTGCTTTAAAGATATGATGAATATTAATTGTGTTACGCTTGGCATGTTTTGAAGATTGGAATGACGAAGGCATTTTGTTCTGCTATCTAAACACTTTATCCATCGTCAACCCTTTGAGCCTTATTTTAAATTCTTTCATACCCCTCCTTCGGAATTAGTTGCAAAGACTAGAAACACAAGTTTGAAAGGCAAAAGAAGAAAGGGATAAAGAAAAGTAAAGAAAAAGAAAACAACAAAAAGAGATAAAGAAAAGAAAAGAAAAAATGTGTGGAAAAAGAAATTTGAAAAAGAGGAATTGGGAACTACGTTTGACCTGATTCCTTAAAGAGGATACGTAGGCGCTTCACAGCTCGGTCATAGTGTAAATAAAGAAATAAAAATCCCCAAGTATAAAACTGGGGCTAAGAAAAATTGTGTTTATTGTAAATAAATTTAGGTCCGAAGGTTGTAAATTTTGAACCCAAAATCGATTTTGTTTTGAGCCTTCAATACCCTTTCTTTCTAGCCCTATCCAAATCCCACATTACGGTCCAAAGAAAGACCTTCCGATCAGTCTTCAAAAGATGCCGCGTCAGGCGAGGGATAGAGTCCTATCATAATATAACACGTTGATTCTCGGCAGAAAAGACGTTGATTCTCAGCAGAAAGGAAATACGAGAGAGTCTTGGCAGTGACACCCCAATCCCCAGCTAAAAGTGATACAAATGAGAGAATCTTACCGGTGAAAACCTTCACAGGCACCATAAGACGACGAAAGCTGAGAGAAAATCAAAATGAGAGAGGCTTGAAAGTGAAAACCCTTCGGGCACTACAGGTCGAATAAAGGTGATAATCAGATGGAAATCACGAGACAGAAATCGTGAAAGACGAAGGATAGACCATATGTGCATGTCATGACCAATGGAGTTGGTATTCGCGTTTGATAAGTTTTGTAGATATTTCTTGCTAGAGAGTCATTTTCTTTTTCCTTTGTCTTCCTATTTTGTTTCTTTTTATCTTTCTCATTTTTATCAAGAATTCCCCATCAAAGTCTGTCTAGTCCGAACAAGTGAGAAATGACTTCAAAACTTGCCACCAACTTTCCAATTATTATGCAAAGCAAGGAAATGCCATTGACGGCAGAGAAGTAGGATGCGAAGAAGATTATTAAACTGGGGCAGAAAATTTTCTTTTCGGTTTGAAAATTTTCTGGAAGTCAATACCCACTTGGGGAAGAAGGAAAGTCTTAAGGGAAATGGTCTTCGAACTAGTGTCATCCTCGACAACCTTCAAGAAGAGTGAAACACCAATTTTGAGGAAATGAAAATCTACCGGCAGTGTTATCTTCAGCAAGTTCCGAGGTGGTCGGACAACACAGAGTGGTAAAGGAAGAAAGGAAATCTCATCTTCAACAAAATAACCCCCAGGCAAGTTGAGAAACACAGAACGGGGAAGGGATAAATGGAAAAACCCATCCCCGACAGGAATATCATCTCCAGCAAATGAAATCATTCCCCAACAAGTTTTGGGAACCCCGAGCAAGGGAAAGGGGAAAAGGAACAATCCCCAGCAGGAGCACCACAACCAGCCACCACATTTTAAAACTAACCAATTTTTCTTTGATTTGAAACAGGGAAAAAAGGGGTTGTCGGCAACAAAGCATGCCACGAAGAAGATTCTCAAACTGGGGCAGAAAATTTTCTCCCGTTGCGAAAATTTTCTCGAAACCAAATACTTGGTTAGGGAAAGAAGCTAGATAACGCGCGGAAATGATCTTTGAACCCGGTTATCCCAGCAGATTTGAAAGAAAGAAAACAACAAGCTGTGATAGATGAAATTATACCCCAAACAGACAGGACAAGACGAGGAAGCTTGCGTTCAGAAAGGCAAGAAGCCGGTATCACCCTCAGCAGTCCTCGGAAAATGAAACATTGATTTCGAGATTTCACCGGCAGCATTATATCCTACAAGTTTTTCAAGGGAGCGAAGCGCGAGCCCCGAAGGAGGTTTGGAAAGAGGAAGAAGGAAAGGGGATCCCCGACAGGGTAATCCCCAGCTGATGACACTTCAATCCCCAGCGATCTCGAGAGAGAATAAAGGTTCTGAAGGAAGTAGAAAAGGAGGAAATAAAGAAGATTTTCCCCGGCAGCATTACCCCAGCAGGTAAGTAATTAGTTCCAAAGACATCCCCAGCAGTCAAGAGAAAAATAACACAACCCGGGAGGAAAGCAATTCCAAAACAAAGTAATTCGGAAGAAAGGATGGCCCAAGAAGCGATGCAGGAAGAAGAAAGTGGTGGAGGAAGCAAAGGAAGGCGACATGGATGGGATGGAGTTAGTGAGATGTTGTTGAAGTCAGGAGCCCGCCTGAAGAGAGGAATGGCGATCTATTTTCGAAAGATGTTGTTGAAGTCAGGAGCCCACCTGAAGAGAGGAATGGCGTTTAATTTTCAGAGTTGATGATTGAAGTCGGGAGCCCGCCTGAAGAGAGGAATGGCGATTTATTTTCAAAGGATGTTGTTGAAGTCAGGAGCCCGCCTGAAGAGAGGAATGGCGATTTATTTTCAAAGGATGTTGTTGAAGTCAGGAGCCCGCCTGAAGAGAGGAATGGCGATTTATTTTCAAAAGTTGATGTTGAAGTCAGGAGCCCGCCTGAAGAGAGGAATGGCGATTTATTTTCAAAAGTTGATGTTGAAGTCAGGAGCCCGCCTGAAGAATGGAGTGGCGATTTATTTTCAAAGATGTTGTTGAAGTCAGGAGCCCGCCTGAAGAATGGAGTGGCGATTTATTTTCAAAGGATGTTGTTGAAGTCGGGAGCCCGCTTGAAGAGAGGAATGGCGATTTATTTTCAAAAGTTGATGTTGAAGTCAGGAGCCCGCCTGAAGAATGGAATGGCAATTTATTTTCAAAGGATGTTGATGAAGTCAGGAGCCCGCCTGAAGAGAGGAAAGGCGATTTATTTCCAGAGTTGATGATTGAAGTCAGGAGCCCGCTGAAGAGAGGAATGGCGATTTATTTTCAAAAGATGTGGTCGAAGTCAGGGGCCCGCCTGAAGAGAGGAATGGCGTTTTAATTTGCTAAGATGTTGAAGTCAGGAGCCCGCCTGAAGAGAGGAATGGCGTTTTATTTTCAAAAGATGTTGAAGTCAGGAGCCGGTACAAGAAGCAGAGGAATGGCGTTTAATTTTCGGAGTTGATGATTGAAGTCAGGAGCCCGCCTGAAGAGAGGAATGGCGATTTATTTTCAAAAGATGTTGTTGAAGTCGGGAGCCCGCCTGAAGAGAGGAATGGCGATTTATTTTCAAAAGATGTGGTTGAAGTCAGGAGCCCGCCTGAAGAGAGGAAAGGCGATTTATTTTCAAAAGATGTTGAAGTCAGGGAGCCCGCCGGAGAATGGAGTGGCGATTTAATTTTGAAGTAGTAGTTGAAGTCGGGAGCCCGCTCGGAGAATGGAGTGGCGATTTAATTTTGAAGTTGTAGTTGAAGTCGGGAGCCCGCCCGGAGAATGGAGTGGCGATTTAATTTTGAAATAGTAGTTGAAGTCGGGGAGCCCGCCTCTGGAGAATGGAGTGGCGATTTAATTTTGAAGTTGTAGTTGAAGTCGGGGAGCCCGCTCTGGAGAATGGAGTGGCGATTTAATTTTGAAGTAGTAGTTGAAGTCAGGGAGCCCGCCTGGAGAATGGAGTGGCGATTTAATTTTGAAGTTGTAGTTGAAGTCAGGAAGCCCGCCTGGAGAATGGAGTGGCGATTTAATTTTGAAGTAGTAGTTGAAGTCAGGAAGCCCGCCTGGAGAATGGAGTGGCGATTTAATTTTGAAGTAGTAGTTGAAGTCAGGAAGCCCGCCTGGAGAATGGAGTGGCGATTTAATTTTGAAGTTGTAGTTGAAGTCAGGAAGCCCGCCTGGAGAATGGAGTGGCGATTTAATTTTGGAGTAGTAGTTGAAGTCAGGGAGCCCGCCTGGAGAATGGAGTGGCGATCTGTTTTAATTGGGTAGAAGAAAGCGGTAGAATGTAACAGAAATCTCCGGCATGAATCCAAGTTCATAAGAAGAGAAGAAGCATCAGAAGGAACGCCAAGTCAGACAGGATGGCGAGGAGCGCGACAAGATCAAGTTAAAAAGGATAGATAAGAACTTGTAGCACTGTAACTTAGTCTAGCTTCTTGTTTTTCGTTGCCTAGTGCGGTGTAACAAGGAAATCAGCTGAGCAGTGGTAACAGCAGTAACAGCGGCAACAGCAGTAACAGCGAGATCGCAACAGTCATGGTAGTCCCGGCTACCAGAACTTCCCGAACTACATTGACCTGATTCCCTTTTAGCCAGGGATATGTAGGAGACCTTTGAAGCAAGGTTCGGTCAAAACTTTTCCAAAATGCTTCATACGGAGTGTTCGAATGGGCAAAAATCGCTTATATCCGCTCATTTATCTTTGCACGAAAACTCTGCGTGTTTACGCGCAAAGAGGGGCAGCTTGTGAGCACGTGATTTTTGCCTTACTTGAGAAGTACTCCCAGAAAATTCAAAAATAAAAATAGTTTCGTGTTGGGTATGATTTTTGTGATTTTGTGTTATTTTATCTTTTGTGTGCACGTTTATTTATTTTACAAAAAAAATATATATATGCTAAGTTTTGCATTTTTAGTGTTTGATATCGAAGTCATGTGATTTACATTTTTAGGTGATATATAATTGAGTGGGATAATTGTATGCATATATATATATATATATATATATATATATACATGTACATATATATATGTGTAGTAATGAGATCAAATCGGGCCATAGTTTAGTCCAGGAAAACCAGGCCCAAACGAATTTCCCCCAATCCAGCCCAAATGCCCGTCCAAACTTCAGCCTGGGTAACGCTTGATCTGGACCGTTGGATTTTATTATCCAACGGCCCGGATTAATCCTTTAATTCCAATATACACTCAGATTATGATTTAACCAAACGACGTCGTTTGGTTTAAGTGAGGGGATCCTGATCGTTGATCGTAAATGATCCAACGATCAGGATTCAATCTCATCTCCGGTATATATTCCTCATTCCATACCCCGCCCCCCAAGCCAGACCCCCCCTCTCCCTTCATCTCCTTCAGAAGCTCTCAAAGCCCGGTGTAACGCCGCCCTCCTCCGCCGCACTCCGCCTGCCGGAAATCGCCTCACGGCGGTTCCGGTAGGCCAATCACCACCAAACCAATGCCAAAACCTTCCCCTCACCTCCCCCATCACGGATCCAGCCTTCGCTAACCTCGAATCACCACCCAACGGCTCGAATCTTCATTCAAAGATTCGAGTCAAAACCCAAACTACGCCAAACTTCACCAAATTCACACCACAGTCTCCTCACACCTCCCCCACACTCCCATTGACATTGGTGTGGTTCGAATCTAACCAGAAATGCAAAAACCCCAAATCCGAGCCCAAGAACCCTAGAATTCCAAGATTAGGGATTTTGTCCGAGTTTAAGAATTTGGAGTCAATAGGCTCTAATTGGAGTGTTTTTCGTTCGAAAAACACTTCAATTAAAGCGTGTTCACTTCAAAAATGCAATCTCAAGTCCGTGGAAGCCTGAGTTTGTTCGAGTTCGGATTGCCTTCATTAGGTATTTCAATCTTCTTCTGTTTTTAGTGGTTTGTGTGTTCTTTGTTAGTTTCAATTGGTTTAATTTTCTTCTTGGCCGTCCTTAGTTGTCATTTCTTCTCCAAGACCTTTTGTTTTGGTCAATTGTTTTCTGTATCGCTTAGTTGAATGTGTTAGTTATAGGATACGAACTCGCGTCGATTAGCGTCGTCGAATAGTTAACTTTGCATATGTCCGGCATTCGTTGAAATTTCAGAATCATTGTTAGCCAATTAATCTGTTATCATTGCTATGTGTTGTAGTGGATTAGATGTCATCTTCTAATTACCTAGGTTGAGTTATTTGAATTACCACACAGTAATTAGCATTCCTGGATTGAATGGGACTGTTGGATTGGTTTAAAACTGAAATTATGATTCAAATTAAGCTAACTAGGGAATCAGGGTTCAACACTTAGAGTATTTGGTGCCCTGCACATGAGGCTAGTCAGTGGAATCCACTGTCACAGCAGAGCAGCCCACCAGTGCCCTGCACTTACCAATTTTTAATTATGAAAACCCCATACTTAGACATAGTTTAGTGGGTTGGACAGAAGGAGGATGGGCAAGGGGCTGTTCTGCAGAATCTGGGTGTCCTAGGTGTTGTTTGTGGTTATAAATAGATAGGTATTGATACCTAAAAGGAGATTCAGATAGACAGTGATAAACAGGAGAGTACCTAGAGAGCAAACACAGTCATAACTAGAGAACACTTAGAGAAATATAAGCAGCAAAGATCCATTCTTGAAAACCAGAAAAGAAGATAGATAGAAAGAACAAAAGAGGCTACTGTTTCATTGGTTCCGGGGTCACTGTTTTGTGAGTTTTGATGCAGTGGCTGAGCTATTAGGCTTTCGTGTGTTGTGGTTGTGTATTGCTGTTGGTGGCAGTGTTCATTTGGTGCTTGTTGGTCGTTTGTGTTGCTGCTCTTGTTCATTTGTTGCTGCCTGGGTTGGTTGTTGTTGCTGTTAGACAGTAGTTGTTGCTGTTAGGCATTGGTTGTTGTTGCTGTGCCATTGTTGTAGCTGGTTCAGTGGTTGAGGGTTGTGGTAATTCCAGTGATTCGAGTTGTTGCTGTTAGTCTTTGTGTTGTTGCTGTGAGTTGTTATTGCTTGGTCAAACATTGTTTCTGGTTCACTTGATTGCTGCCACTGTTAGTGTTTGCTATTGGTTTAGTTGAGGGCTGCCATTAGTGGTTGTTGCTGTGGTGTTCATTTGGTGCTGTTTGGTCAGTAGTGTTGTTACTCTTGGTCGTTTGTGTTGCTGGTTGGTATGTTGTGTTGCTGCCTGGGTTGATTTGGTGCTATTGTTCCATTGTTGGTTGCTGGCTGGTCTATAGTATTGCTGCCTGGGTTGGTTGTTGCTGTTGTTTCATTATTTTGTTGGTTGTTGGTCTATTTGGTTGCTGGTCTATTGGTTACTGGTTTACTGTTGCTGTTACTGATCCTGCTACTGTTACTGCATTGCCATTGCTCACTCTTCTTTGTTCTTCCGCATTCCAGGTACACACCTCTGTTATTGTAGTTCCTTGGTTCGAAAGAATGAAGTTTGAAGCTTATGCATAAAGCCTATTGAAACATGTAGTCGCCTAAAGTTCTTATGTTTAAGTGCATTATGTTATTCTCCAATTAAGCTTGTACTGTTAGTTTTGGTTATGGAAAAGTGTAGCTAGGCCAAAGATACACTGTCGTTAGATAAGCACGTAAACCTGAATTAGTCCGTTGTATCTCTATTCAATCTTCTCTGCTCGTGTGTGTAATCTCCAAATCTGTTAACGTTAGACCTTATGCTAAAAGCAAGATTAGCTAGGGAGTTGTTACTCAACGGAATGACGTAATTAGATTAAAAAGAGTCGGGGCGCATTTCATGTGACCCGACCCCAATTTTGGGCAAGAGTAAACAAAGCGTGTCAGGAACCACAGGCGCATTTCATGTGGTGTGGTTCGTAGCGAGTTTTAAATAATTTGGAATCAACTCTTAAGTAAAATACAGTGGGATGTAGTTCGCTTTAGATTTGAATCAAAGGTGCGCCTCACCCAATAGTTACATTAGTCACACAACCTTCATAAATGTACATATAAAATACTTAGATTTTGAGACGCGTCGTTTCTTAACGAATATCACGCCCTTCTCAACAGTGTAAATAAGTAGTCGATCCGGGCGCATATTTTAGTTCTATCTTCTTAAATACGGGTGTGCATTTCATGCGACCCGAATCCAAACCCCGAAGTGTTGAATAAAGATATGTCGAGGATCCGGGTGCATTTCATGTGACGTGATTCGAAAGCATATTTTTAAGCAACTTTCTCTTTCGTAAATCATAACCAATAATAAAGCGGTAAAAAGATATTAACTTGCACTAGGTACATAATTGTAAAAAGCAGATAGATAAGCCAAACACGACAGTTGAGCGACCGTGCTAGAACCACGGAATTCGGGAATGCCTAACACCTTCTCCCGGGTTAATAGCATTCCTTAACCGGATTTCTGGTTCGCGGACTGTTAAATAGAGTCATCCTTTTCCTCGATTCGGGATTTAACCGGTGACTTGGGACACCATAAATCTCCCAAGTGGCGACTCTGAAATAATTAAAATAAATCCCATCTCGATTGTCCTTTAATTGGAAAAACTCTTTGCATCCTTGCGGGTGCGTAAAAAAGAGGTGTGACAATGACCATTGACTCTAAATGTGCGAGAGTCATCTTTAGTAGCAACATCCACAGCTCCGGATTGAAATACTTCAACCACGCAAAATGGTCCAGACCACCTTGACTTTAGCTTACTCGGGAACAATCGTAATCTTGAGTTATAAAGCAATACCTTGTCCCCAGACTTGAAACTTCGCTCAATGATGTTTTGATCATGCAACCGCTTCATTCTCTCTTTATATAGCCTTGCGCTTACAAACGCCAAATACCGGAACTCCTCTAATTTATGTAATTCATTGACCCTTGCCGTGCCCACAACTTCCAAGTTTAGATTCAGTTGTTTCAATGCCTACCAAGCTTTATATTCAAGTTCAACCGGTAAGTGACATGACTTGCCAAACACAAACTTATATGGTGACATGCCAATTG
The DNA here is from genome assembly GCA_032618575.1 of Nicotiana noctiflora. Classification (NCBI taxonomy): domain Eukaryota; kingdom Viridiplantae; phylum Streptophyta; class Magnoliopsida; order Solanales; family Solanaceae; genus Nicotiana; species Nicotiana noctiflora. The sequence goes on along the minus strand of JASVEL010002468.1, from coordinate 93,109 downwards.
GTGTCTTGAAAGCTGTCCTGTAAGCCTATAGTGCATCATCGAGTTTTCTTGACCAGTCAGTCCTTGTAGCATTCATTGTTTTCGTTAATATGCTCTTGATTTCTCTACTGGACACCTCAACCTATCCACTACCCTGCGGGTGGTATGGATTAGCCACCTTATGGAGCACATCATATTTCGCCAACAACTTCTCAAAGGCCCTGTTACAAAAATGAGTGCCCCTATCGCTTATAATTGCATGTAGTGTCCCAAAGCGGGTGGATATATTCTTCTTAAGAAACCCAACCACCACTTTAGCATTATTGGTGGGTAATGTTGTAGCTTCCACCCATTTGGACATATAATCTACAACAACAAGAATGTACTTATTACCGTAGGAGTTGCCGAAGGGACCCGTGAAATCTATCCCCAGACATAAAATACTTCCACCTCCTGGATTGGGTTCATAGGCATCTCATGATGTCGGGAGATGTTCCCGATGCGTTGACATTCATTACAACCCTTGACCCACACGTGATCATCTTTAAAAACTATTGGTTAGAAAAATTCGGCCTCTAGTACATTAGCTGATGTTCTAATCCCTCCAAAGTGCCCGCCATATGCCAAAGCGTGACAAGCCTGCAAGATAGAAGATTGCTCGATCTCGGGGACGCATCTCCGGATCATGTTATCAAGACAATTTCTAAACAAGTAGGGCTCATCCCAGTAATAAAGTTGGCTTTCACGAAAGAATATTTTCCTCTAGACCGATGACAAGTCGTGAGGAACAATACCACTGGCCAGGTAATTAGCATAGTCTGCATACCATGGCGCTTCGTGATGAGTGGTAGCGAGAAGTTGCTCGTCTGAAAAAGTTTCTAGAATTTCTTCAACTTCTACAACATTTTCAGCTCCTTCAAGTCGTGATAAGTGATAAGCGACTTGATTTTCAGTGCCCTTGCGGTCATGAATTTTAAGATCGAACTCTTGCAGTAGAAACACCCAACGAATCAGCCGTGGCTTAGAGTCTTTCTTTTCTATTAAATATATAAGAGTTGCATGGTCAGTGTATACGATTACCTTGGATCCTATCAGATAGGACCGGAACTTGTCAATAGCAAATACTACAGCAAGCATTTCCTTCTCCGTCACTATGTAATTCAACTGGGCTCCACTCAGCATTCTACTAGCATAGTAGATTAGGTGCATCAATTTGTCCTTCCGCTGGCTCAACACTGCCCCCACCGCATAGTCACTAGCATCACACATTAGCTCAAATGGTTGCTCCCAGTTGGGGGCAACAATGATTGGTGTTGTGAACAACCTTTTCTTCAACTCCTCAAAAGCTACCCTGCAATCATCAGAAAATACAAAAGGGTGATCTTTCTCTAATAACTTACAGAGGGGGTTGGCGATTTGGGAGAAGTCCTTAATAAACCTCCGGTAGAAACCGACATGTCCAAGAAAGCTTCTTATGGCTTTGACTGAAGTTGGTGCAGGCAGCTTTGCTATGACATCAACCTTTTCTCTATCAACCTCTATTCCTTTGCTTGACACCCGGTGCCCCAAGACTATTCCTTCTTGTACCATGAAATGACACTTTTCCCAATTTAGAACCAAGTTAGTCTCGATTCACCGTTTCAGCAAACGCGTCAGATTTACTAAGCATCACTCAAATGAATTCCCCACTACCGAGAAGTCATCCATGAACACCTCTATTATATCTTCTACCATGTCAGTGAATATGGCCATCATGCACCTTTGGAATGTGGGGGGTGCATTGCATAGGCCAAATGACATCCTCCTGAAGGCATAAATGCCATATGGGCATGTGAAAGAGGTCTTTTCACTATCCTCGGGGGAAATAGAGATCTGATTGTACCCTGAGTAACCATCTAAGAAGCAAAAGTGTGACCTCCCTGCCAACCTATCTAGCATCTGATCAATGAAGGGAAGTGGGAAGTGGTCTTAACGGGTGGCTAGATTCAACTTCATGTGGTCCATGCAAATCCTCCAGCCTGTGATGGTTCTTGTTGAGATAAGCTCATTATTGTCATTCTTCACCACCAGCATGCCCCTCTTTTTAGGTACACAATGAACTGAGCTAACCCAGCTACTGTCAGAAAATGGGAAAATTATCCCCGCAACCATTTTATCACCACCTTATTCACCACTTCCTTCATATTTGGATTCAGCCTCATCTGATGTTCCCTAGAAGGTTTGTGCCCTTCTTCCAGCAGAATCTTGTATATGCAATAAGCGGGGCTGATCCCCTTGATGTCTGCCATGGTCTACCATATGGCAGTTTTGCACTCCTTTAGTACATGTATAAGTTGTTGAGCCTACACATCTAACAAACTAGACGAGATAATAACAGGTAATGTGGAGTTGGAATCCAGAAATTCATACCTGAGGTGGGCTGGTAATGGCTTGATTTCTAGCTTAGGTGGTTCTTCAATGGATGGTTTTACTGGAGGGGTCTCTTCTATCTTTTCTAAATGTAAGGGTTCGAACTCAATATTTCTTTCCCATGACCCTATACCTCCCAATGCTAACACCCATTCCGCCAAATCCTCCCTATTTACTTCATCTAAGTTCATTAAACATGCTGCTAGGGGGTCCTCAGCCATCAACACCTCATAATCTGTATCTACAATAACATCTATTACATCAATAAGGGAGCAATTTGCAAACTCATTCAGACGCCTCTTAGATTTCTGCACATTGAATATGATTTCTTCATCATTTAGCCTCATCTTAAGCTTTCTAGTTTTACAATCAATCAACATTCTCCCAGTGGCCAAGAGTGGTCTTCCTAAGATTATAGGAATTGCTTCATCCACCTTGCAGTCCGAGATCACAAAATCTACGGGGAACACAAATCTCCCCACCTGAATAAGTACATCATCTAGATTCCCAAATGGACGTTTCACAGTCCTGTAAGCTAGCTGCAGCAATATCGAGGTGAGGCTAGCTCTCCCAATGCCCATCCTCTTATAAATCACCAGGGGCATAAGAATGATACTAGCCCCCAAATCACAAAGTGTCTTAGTAAAGGCATAGTTCCCTATAGTGCAAGGAATTGTAAAGCTACCTGGATTAGATAACTTTTTAGCTACAGGTCTACACACCACTGCACTACAGGTTTCGGTAAGATTCACCGTGGCCAAGTCTTGGAAGTCGAACTTCTGATATATCAAATCCTTTATCATTTTAGCGTATCCATGCATCTCTTTTAAAGCTTTAACCAAATGAATATTTACCTGGATTTGCTTGAGTATTTCAAAGAACTTCTTGTATTGATCCTCCTTTTGGTGCTTGGCCAACTTTTGTGGGAGTGGTGCAGGAGGTCTCTTCTTCCCAATCACTTAGGACTTTTCTTTCTCAGCTACATGTTCGACTATTGGCTCTTCCCCTGGCTCAGCTACTTTCTCGGTCTCCTGCTGCATATCGTAATCTTTAGGTGCGGGCTGGACTGTAACTTCTGTCAATCCTGTAGACTCATCCAGTTCAATGGGTACTAGAATAAGTGTCTTAGCCTACAAATTACCTCGAGCTCTCGCTTGTTCAACATCAAGATCCCTACCATTTCGAAGAGTCGCCGCCATCAGCTGCTTTGGGCCCTAATCGTTTGGGTTGGTTTGTGTATCTGTTGGTAATGTCCCTTGAGGACAATTGTTCAATGACATTGCAATCTGGCCCACTTGTACCTCAATATTTTGAATGGCTGCATCATGTGCATCCACTCTTTCATTAATCTTGGCGTTGGACCCAATAACCTGCTGCATCATAGCTTCCAATCTTGCAAACCCATCTTCTTGTCTACCACCATGGTGTTATTGAGGTGGATGATACTCTTGCTGCTGATTGTTGAATGCATGTGGTCTAGGATATGGTGCCATATTATTGGGGGTCTCATACCTCCCATGTTTCCTGCATTATATTGTGGCTGAGGCGGCCTGTACTGTTGTTGAGTCTGCTGACCCGAATTTTGATTTACTTGTCTCTGACCCCCACAGTTAGCCACATTGTTCATATCTTCATGTTGATAATGACGTTCATGCTCTGCTGTCCATAGATTACCCATTGGTTGGCTAATGCATAAGCCCACATTCGTAGTGTCTGCTATATGTACCTGCTGCTTAACTCCTGATTCCTCCACCTTTTTGGTGAGGATGCTCATATGTGTCAAGAGAGTTGCCACATTTTCAGCCATAGTGTTCGAATGATCAAGAGGCACTGAGTGCACCACTGGAGTGATAGGTGCATTCCTAGTTGTGCCATTTTGTCTTGCAAATTCTGACCTTCTCTCCAAGTCTTGCTAAGAAACGCCCCACCTGCTGAGGCATCTACAATATTCTTCATGCTATCAGACAGCCCCATATAAAACCTTTATCCCAATATCTGTTTTGGAACACCGTGGTGAGAACACATGACCAACATTCCCTTAAACCTGCCCCATGTCTCATATAAAGTCTCCATTGGTTTTTGCTTGAAGCTCACAATCTCATCAATTTGTTGAGCACTTTTGTTGGGCGGGTGGAACTTGTTGTAAAATTGTTTGACTAACTCATCCCAAGTTTCTATAGAGTTGATAGGGAGTGAATTAAGCCATACCTGTGCAGCTCCTGTCATTGAGAATGGAAACAATAGCAGCCTGATTGCTTCCGGAGTCACGTTTGGTTGCCTTTGCATTTTGCATATGGTTAGGAAATTCTTCAAATGCTACTGAGGATCTTCTATTTGCGTGCCAGAAAATTGTCCCTTGTTTTGCAACAACTGTAGCATATTATTTGTAATCTGGAACGATATCACTTGTATTGCGGGCACAACAATGGAAGTGGACAAATTGTCAACAGTGGGTTATGCACAGTCATACAGTGCACCCTCAGGCACAGAAGGTACCTCTTCCCTAGCATTTAAAGCAGCTTGCTGATTCAAACCGATTCAGTTGGGATTATTCACGTCGCCTATGTCAATTTCGAATTTTAGTATTTGTTGGGATTGTTGAATTTGTTTGTTTGCACGGTTCAATGTCCGGAATGTTTGCTCTGGGTCTGAGAGTCCTCAAGTAGTTCTCCAGCCCTTGTAGATTTTCTAGGCATGCACCTGAGCAACCAAGTCAACAACCGTCAAATTTTCAATCAAAAGTTGGGTAGAGAGAAAATTGACTACAATAAGAATCATTGTGTTTCCATCAATGGCAATTAATAATTCTGTTAACTCCCCGGCAGCGGCGCCAAAATTTGATCACACCCAGCTATTCCTTATAAAAAGGTCAATGCGGTCGCATCAAATATGACCCAAGTATTACGCTCGGGGTCGAATCTTCAAAGAGTTAACATATCAACTACAATCTTAAAACCCACTAACTCTTCAGAATCAGCTTTCCAAATTCCAATCTCCGTTGAGTGTTCCTTAATAACTACTTCTGAAGAGTAAAGTAACTAAATATGTTGTAAACAATAATTAGAAAGAACTAAGGTAATGATTTCTCCTATTGATGAAATCCATTCTGTTTATGCTCATACAAATTTACCAATAGCTCGCTATCAATCATGAATGCTAATCTTACCATAAATCTCTCCCGAGTAATCATAGTAATTTATTATTGCACTCTCCCGAGTTACACTAGCTTACTTTAGTTAACACAGTTCACTTTAGATTACACCCAAGGCTTTGTTATCCCTAATCTCGCCTTTAAACCCGCAATTATAGATTTCTCTAATAATCTAGGAGTGGTGTTGTTCAACAATAACCTAAATATGCATTCTTTTCCAGGTTATGCACCCTAAATAGGCACAGCTAATTGAGGATCCTGTCAATTAACTACAACAAATACAAAGTTGAACAAATAAAGATTAACTAACAATTTGTATTCACATAAATCACAAGTTCATCACCCAATAGGTTCCATCAAAATCTTAGATAATAATTTAGCTACTCATGACTAGGGAAACATAAACTAGAATAGAATTCATCATAAAAATTCAAAACAAAAGAAGAATGATGTTTGGAGAAATATCTCACAATAGGTTTCCTTGCAAAAGTACTCTAAAAATCAATACATCCCTCCTTTGGGAGAATCCTAATGTTTTAGATAGAGTTTAGGTCTAAAAATTCTATTTTTACACTTTGGCCCCTCAAGTTCGCGTCACCTGCCGCGGTTATGCCGCGGTCACGGTAGAACCGCAGCCAAAAACCTTCTCTGATTCTTTGAGATTCCGCAGCAGCCTTCCACCGTAGTTCTGTCGCGGTCGCGGTTCTAATGTCTCTGAATCTTAAGGGTTGGAACTGCGTGGTCTCAATGGGAATTTACACAATTGGCCTCTTTTCTTCTGTTTTGATTCCAAAGTTGCTCCTTAGCCTTCCTTAGCCATTTATCACCTACAAATCATGAAAAACACTAATAAGAGCATTTTGTTATCATATATATCATCAAAAACAACATAAGAAGGTGATTATTTAAGGCGTGACTATAGTCAAATTCACCTATTATCCCCACATCTATGGACCCAGCTGGCCTCGGCAAAATTTCGCTTTTGTGGTTCCTTAGCCACTTCTACGGCTCCACATTTGTTGTCCAAAATGCATAGGTGCGAAAATACCAAGTGCAACAACTTCAGCAATTTGCCTAAGTTGCAAACTGATTCGTTAAGCACCTGAAACTCACCCAAGGCCCCGGGACTTCAACCAAATATACCAACCAATGATAAAACACCATAAAAACTTAGTCGAGCCCTCAAATCACAAAAAAATCACTATTCACCCTCCGATTCAAATTTAAAGAACTTAGAACTTTCAAATTCAACAACCAATGCCGAAACTAACCAAACCATGTCTGATTGACCTCAAATTTTGCACACAAGCCATATTCAACAGTTACAGACCTATTTCAACTTTCAGAATCAGATTCCACTCGATATCAAAATTTTCTCTACCGGCCAAAAACTCAAAAAATTCGACTTTCGCTATTTCAAGCCTAAATAAGATATGGACCTCTAAAATACAATACGGACACGCCCTCAAGCCCAAAATTATCCAACAGAGCTAACGGAATTGACGAAACTCCATTCTGGATCCATCTTCATATTGTTCCGATTACGGTCCAAATTCTAAGACTTAAGCTTTTATTTAAGGATTAAGTATCCCAAAACACTCTGAAACTCAAACCAGATCTTTCCGGCAAGTCACAATAGCAGAATTAGATACGAGGAAAGTAGTTAATAGAGGATCGGGGTATTAATTCTTAAAATGATCGGTCGAGTCGTTACAATAGGCATGAGACGGGTAGTGCACGCATAAGATGCGACCTAGAATTGAATTAAAGCACTTTTAAGTAATAACTTTAAGTAGCAAGAGATGATAGTATGTGCCCTCTGAATAATATGAATAGCTCCTACCTTAAGGGAGTTGCGAAGTACTCCCTCCGTTTCAATTTATGTGAACCCATTTGACTGGGCGCGGAGTTTAAGAAAAGAGAGAAGACTTTTGATCTTGTGGTGTAAAATGAGGCACATTTATTTTGTGTGGCTATAAATCATTGCATAAAGGTAAATTGTTTCCAAATAAGGAAAGGGGTCATTATTTTTGGCACGGACTAAAAAGGAAATAGGTTCACATAAATTGAAACGGAGGGAGTATTATTTATATTGTACGAGGTAATTCTTTAGGCTAAATAATTAGGACCTCTCCCCCCTTTTCTTTATATTATTGCTAAAGGGACTTAGTCATTAAATATAGATCGAGTAGTTGTATCCTCTAAGCCTTGTACTGGTTATTTATATATTTTAATTCTTCTGTTGTTTTCTTTACACTTGTGATAATAGACCTTCAAAATTCCATTTTTGTGACCACTTAGTTTAATTATAACTCAATAATCCACATAGCGAAAATTTCAATCGGGGCCCATCGTTGTGAACCTCGAAGAGTGCTTAACATCTTCTCTTCAAGGTAATTTGAGTCTTTACCCGAACTTTGGTGATCTAGACTAGTCAAACAGAGTTATTTGCAAATAGGTGCTCTAATAGACCTTAAAAATCATGAGGTGGCGTCTCTTCTCTTTTAATGCCCGCTTAAAAGAGTTGTCACACGTCGAAGCCCACTTTCGCGAAAACAGGTGCGACAACGGTACACACCCTATTTCTTAATTTTTTGTTATTTGAATACAATTGAATTCAGTATAGTGAAGTTGAATACAATTGAATTCAATATAGTGAAATTGAATACAATTCCATATGCGCTTTCCATTATTAAACACTCGTAATCACTATTCTTTTGATGGATTACCTTACTGTATTTTATAAATATATTCACGCGAATACATGAAATATAAAATTAAACAGGTGTAATCCCTATTCTATTTATAAATACAGTCGTGCGAGTACATGAAATACAGCACAGTAGAAACAAAATTTTGTAGAATTGATTGTGTCGAGTTAAATTAGGAATGGTATACGCTAATTAATCCGATTTCCATTATTAAACAGCTAGACTCCCTACTTATTAGGCGAGTTTCGCGACTGTATTCATGAATATAGTAGCGCGAATAAAGTTGCACAACTAGACTCCCCTATTTTTCAGGCAAATTCCGATGTTGTATTCATGAATATGGTAGCGCGAATACAGCAAATACAATCGCATAACAACTAAATAGTAGCTATAAAAAGTAATTATGTATATGATAACTATTGGAAGTTAATAGCCTCTGGTATCTAAAATTCCTCATTACATAATTTAAATCTATAAATGTAACACCTCAAAACACATTTTACATTTACAAACTTACCATGTAACAGCACCCCGATAACCTAACATACTTCACACTACATATTCAAAACAAACATCTTATATCATGTTGTCAAAAGAAAGTACCCCTATTTTTTTAATAAAAGGTCATGTCCTAGGGGGGTTGGGGCGGTGGCGAGGGTAAGTAGGGGGGTAGGGAGAGGTTCTGTGGGTAGTGCGGGAGGTAAGGGTGGGAAGAAGGTAGCGGACGCTCATAGATTAAGGATCGGGTCGTGGAACATAGGCATTGTGACGGGTAAGTCCATTGAGTTAGCGAAGATTCTTCAGAAAAGGAGGGTCAACATAGCCTGTGTTCAGGAGACTAGGTGGAAAGGGTCGAAGGCGCGGGAGGTAGACAGGTTTAAGTTGTGGTACTCTGGGGTCATGAGGGGTAAGAATGGAGTGGGCATCCCGGTGGATAAGGACCTTAGGGAGTCCGTGGTGGAGGTTAGGCGAGTGAACGATAGGTTGATGTCTATTAAGTTGGCTATCGGGGGTTGCGTCCTCAACGTCATCAGTGCCTACGCACCGCATGCGGGCTTAGATGAGGAGGTCAAGAGGTGTTTTTGGGATGACTTGGATGAGTTGGTGCGTAGTATTCCCCAATCCGAGAAGTTGGTCATTGGAGGGGACTTTAATGGCCATATTGGGGCAGATGCTAGTGGTTATGGTGAGCTGCACGACGGCTTTGGCCTCGGGGTTAGGAACGGAGGAGGCACTGCATTGTTGGATTTCGCTAGGGCTTCCGAGCTTCTGATTGCTAACTCGACATTTCAGAAGAGGGAGGAACATTTGGTCACCTTCAAAAGTTCGGCGGCGAGGACTCAGATCGATTACCTCCTTCTCAGAAGGAGCGATAGAGGTCTGTGCAGGGACTGCAAGGTTATTCCAGGAGAATCCCTTTGTACCCTTCATAGACTCCTAGTGATGGATGTCGGACTCTGGGTGAAGAAGAAACGGAGGGGTGCTCGGGGTCGACCGCGAATTAGATGGGGTGCTATGACTAAAGAGAAAGCCCAGGAGCTGGAGAGGAAGTTAGTTGATGGTGGAGCTTGGAGAAGTTCCGGGGTAGCAGACGCAATGTGGTCAGAGACGGCGAATCTGGTTAGGGAGGCAGCACGAGATGTGCTTGGGGTAGCCAAAGGCTATCTAGACAGACATCAGGGCGACTGGTGGTGGAAGATGTAGTGCGAGGAAAAGTAATGGTGAAGAAAGCAGCTTTTGCGAAGTTGGCAGGGAGCACAAGCGAGGAAGAAAGGCGGGTGAACAGAGAGAGCTATAAGGTGACAAGGAAGGAAGCGAAACTGGCAGTCACGGAAGCTAAAAACGCGGCTTTTGGTCGCATGTACGAGTAATTGAGGGAGAAAGGCGGGGACAAGAAGTTATTCCGGTAAGCCAAAGTAAGGGAAAGGAAGGCGAGGGACCTGGACCAAGTTAGGTGCATCAAGGATGAGGATGGTAGAGTCCTGATGGGGGAGTCTCAAGTCAAACAGAGATGGCAGGTGTACTTCCGAGACTTTCTCAACGAGGAGGGGGGCCAAAACATAGAACAAGGGGAGCTGGGGCATTCAGAGCGTCATAGCGACCTAGGGTACCGCAGACGCATTAGGGAGGAAGAGGTCGTGGGGGCTTTGCGTAGGATGAGCAGAGGTCGAGCGACCAAGCCAGACGAAATCCCAGTGGAGTTCTGGAAATGCATGGGAAAGCCAGGAGTGGAGTGGCTCACCAGGTTGTTCAATGCGATCTTTAGGACTAAAAGGATGCCGGAAGAGTGGAGGTGGAGTATAGTGGTGCCCTTGTATAAGAACAAAGGGGATATCTAGTGTTGCAAAAACTACAAGGGGCATCAAATTAATAAGCCACACCATGAAGGTCGGGAAGCGGGTGATCGAGGCCAGGGTGAGGGAGTCGACATCTATTTTCGTGAACCAGTTCGGTTTCATGCCGGGTCGGTCCAATACAGAAGCTATCCACCTTGTCAGGAGATTGGTGGAATAGTTCAGGGATATGAAGAAGGACCTGCACATGGTGTTTATCGACTTAGAGAAAGTGTATGACAAGGTCCCTAGGGAGGTGCTATGGAGGTGCCTGGAGGCTAAGAGCGTTCCGGAAGCCTACATCAGAATAATCAAGGACATGTACGATGGAGCTAAGTCTAGGGTCAGGACAGTGGGTGGCGACTCAGACCATTTTCCGATGGTTATGGGGCTCCATCAAGGATCTGCGCTTAGCCCTCTCTTGTTTTCCTTGGTGATGGATACTTTGACGCGACATATTCAAGGGGATGTGCCTTGGTGTATGATATTTGCTAATGATATAGTCCTGGTAGACGAGACGAGGGTCGGTGTTAACGAGAGGCTAGAGGAATGGAGACAGACTCTCGAGTCTAAGGGCTTCAAACTAAGCAGGTCTAAGACAGAATATCTGGAGTGCAAGTTTAGAGCTGAACCGAGCGAAGTAGGAGGGAGCGTGATGATTGGATCTCAGGCCATAGCCAAGAGGGATAGTTTCAAATACCTTGGATCGGTGATTTAGGGGGACACGGAGATAGACGGGGATGTTACCCACCGTATAGCGGCGGGGTGGTCGAAGTGGAGGCTTGCATCAGGAGTCTTGTGTGATAAGAAAGTGCCATAGAAACTCAGGGGAAGTTTTATAGAGTTGTGGTTAGACCTGCCATGCTGTATGGGACGGAGTGTTGGCCGGTGAAGAAATCTCATGTTCAGAGGATGAATGGTTGCGAAGATGAGGATGCTTAGGTGGATGTGCGGGCTCACCGGGTTAGACAAGATTAGGAACGAAGTTATTCGGGAGAAGGTGGGGGTGGCCCCAGTGGATGAGAAGATGCGAGAGGCGAGACTTCGGTGGTTCGGGCATGTGCGGAGGAGAAGCCCCGATGCCCCGGTGAGGAGTTGTGAGCGGCTAGCGGTGGTCGGTGTGAGGCGAGGCAGAGGGAGGCCTAAGAGATACTGGGGAGAGGTAATTAGACAGGACATGGCCAGGATGCGGATTTCCGAGGACATGACCCTTGATAGGAAAGTCTGGAGGTCTAGTATCGGGGTTGTAGGATAGGGGCTTCTAGATTTTTCATACTCCTTTCCCGGGGAGGGTGTGGTGTAGTAGGGCCACCCATAGAGAATTAGTATGCGTTCTCTTATGGTAGTCATTTCTGGTAGTTATTGTTTTAATATTATTGCATGCTGGTTTATTTATGGTACATATGTCTCTTATGTTTAGTTAATTATTCATGCAATGTATGCTGGTGTAACTAATGTTGTTTTTTGTTTTTGTTTTTGTTCGCCTTTCTTTCCCCTGCACCGAGGGTCGATTGGAAACAACCTCTCTGCCCTCTTGGGTAGAGGTAAAGCCTATCTACATATTACCCTCCCCAAACTCCACCTTGTGGGAATATACTGGGTTGTTGTTGTTGTTGTTGTTGTTGTTGTAGTATTTTTTTTCTATTATATAGAAAAGAGAAGGGAGGTTGACCAAGGGTACTATGGTCACTTAAAAAATATAACCATATTATTTACTTGTATAATAGGCTTAAAAAATTGATTTTGGGTTTGTAATAAGGGAAAAACCCAAAAATAACATAGCCCAAACCAATGAATTCTTGTGAACCTATTTCCCATTCAACCTTAACTATCTTTTTCTTTAAATGCACTACTTAATTAATGTTACTCTTCAATTTGTTTAAACGCATACTATTTTTACTTTATTTTTTCCCCTAATTAGTACTTTTAATTTAAAAAAATATCTGTTTGATAATTTTATAATTCAACGTTCATTATACAATGGCTACATACATTTATATATAGAAATTATATTATCTCCTTAAAAAATATTATTTCATTTATTTTATTTATTTATTATATTTTAACAAAAAAAATGGAAATAAATTACACAAATTTTTATTAGGGTGTTCTTATATTAGTGTCAATTGATATTATTTATACAAGTCCTTATTAAATTACAATTTTAATTGGAACACTTTATAAAATTAGGAAAAAATATTTAAAAATAAAATATAGTATCAAGTTCTTTTTTTTATTATAGAATATTGAATATTGTTTATAATGATTCCCTCTATACAAAATTAAGTAAGAATAATCTGAAAAATATTAGACAATTAATTTGGGATTCTTTATTACATATTATGCAACATAAGAAGTATCATTATGCAGGATTGTACGTTTTCCTCTATGATTAAAGTTAATTGGGTACTTCATGTGTATTAAATAAAGAATTCAATATAATATAAATATTAAAATACATAACTATTAAATTAACTATTTTAAAAAAATCTCGACAAATAATTATGGTAAAGAAAGTTATATTACACCCTAGAGTATCTCAATCATATAAAATGAAACTAGAAAACGATTGTAATACTTCTTTAAGGTCAATTTTATATAGAAAAGAGAAGGGAGGTTGACCAAGGGTATTATGGTCATTTAAAAATATAACCATATTATTTACTTGTATAATATGCTTAAAAGATTTATTTTGGGTTTGTAATAAGGGAAAACCCCAAAAATAACATAGCCCAAACCAATGAATTCTTGTGAACTCATTTCCCATTCAACCTTAACTATCTTTTTCTTTAAATGCACTACTTAATTAATGTTACTCTTCAATTTGTTTAAACCTAAATTATTTTCACTTTATTTTTTCCCCCTAATTAGTACTTTTAAATAAAAAAGCATATGTTTGATAATTTTATAATTCAACGTTCATTATACAATGGCTACATACATTTATATATAGCAATTATATTATCTCCTTAAAAATATTATTTCATTTATTTTATTTATTGATTATATTTTAACAAAAAAAATGGAAATAAATTACACAAATTTTTATTAGGGTGTTCTTATATTAGTGTCAATTGATATTATTTATAAAAGTCCTTATTAAATTACAATTTTAAATTGGAACACTTTATAAAATTAGGAAAAAATATTTAAAAATAAAATATAGTATCAAGTTCTTTTTTTTATTATAGAATATTGAATATTGTTTATAATGATTCCCTCTATACAAAACTTATGTAAGAATAATCTGAAAAATATTAGACAATTAATTTGGGATTCTTTATTACATATTATGCAACATAAGAAGTATCATTATGCAGGATTGTACGTTTTCCTCTATGATTAAAGTTAATTGGGTACTTCATGTGTATTAAATAAAGAATTCAATATAATATAAATATTAAAATACATAACTATTAAATTAACTATTTAAAAAAATCTCGACAAATAATTATGGTAAAGAAGGTTATATTACACACTAGAGTATCTCAATCATATAAAATGAAACTAGAAAACGATTGTAATTCTTCTTTAAGGTCAATTTTATATAGAAAAGAGAAGGGAGGTTGACCAAGGGCATTATGGTCATTTAAAAAATATAATCATATTGTTTACTTGTATAATAGGCTTAAAAGATTGATTTTGGATTTGTAATAAGGGGAAAACTCAAAAATAACATAGTCCAAACCAATGAATTCTTGTGAACCCATTTCCCATTCAACCTTAACTATATTTTTCTTTAAATGCACTACTTAATTAATGTTACTCTTCAATTTGTTTAAACCTAAATTATTTTCACTTTATTTTTTCCCCCTAATTAGTACTTTTAAATAAAAAAGCATATGTTTGATAATTTTATAATTCAACGTTCATTATACAATGGCTACATACATTTATATATAGCAATTATATTATCTCCTTAAAAATATTATTTCATTTATTGATTATATTTTAACAAAAAAAATGGAAATAAATTACACAAATTTTTATTAGGGTGTTCTTATATTAGTGTCAATTGATATTATTTATACAAGTCCTTATTAAATTACAATTTTAATTGGAACACTTTATAAAATTAGGAAAAAATATTTAAAAATAAAATATAGTATCAAGTTCTTTTTTTTATTATAGAATATTGAATATTGTTTATAATGATTCCCTCTATACAAAATTATGTAAGAATAATCTGAAAAATATTAGACAATTAATTTGGGATTCTTTATTACATATTATGCAACATAAGAAGTATCATTATGCAGGATTGTACGTTTTCCTCTATGATTAAAGTTAATTGGGTACTTCATGTGTATTAAATAAAGAATTCAATATAATATAAATATTAAAATACATAACTATTAAATTAACTATTTAAAAAAATCTCGACAAATAATTATGGTAAAGAAAGTTATATTACACCCTAGAGTATCTCAATCATATAAAATGAAACTAGAAAACGATTGTAATGCTTCTTTAAGGTCAATTTGAGTAGTATTTAGAGTGATTGAAAAATAATTTTATTTTTAGTAAATTATTCGGGTATGTCATTAAACTAGAATAAAATATAAATTTCTTGTAAATTTTTTTGGTAACTAAAAAATACGATTATTATTTCATAGAACAAAAAATCGTCAACTATTTGAAAATAAAATAAATATGTTTAATTATTCAAATTTTGATTAATATAAGAAGAAAAATCAACACATTAACACTATTGAAAATACAAAAGAGTAGAAGCATATATATTCAATTAAAACAATGAAAAAAATACATCATGAATTATTTTTCAATTGACTTTTCAATCATTTTTTACCATCAATTTTATGTTTGGTGGTGCATAGATATGTGTAGAACCTACGTAGAAATACTCTATATTGTACTTGAAGTATTGTATAATCTTTGTACAACAAAGTGTTGGACTTCGACAAGTATAACAAAGTGATATAGTAATACGATTTCATAAAAATTAAAATACACATAACGCAATAGATTAAAAAAAATACAGGTAAATGTGATTCTATACATTATTAGATAAATGTCTGTTTTCTTTTTTCTTTTCATAAAGACGAATAAAGTGTGGAATTAACAATAGACCAAAATATATTAAGAAGAAAATAAGAAAAAGGAGCAATAATTGGGTCTGTGCATCGCACAAATATGTCATCTAGTTTCTCCAAAAAAAAAGTACCTGTTTTTAGAATACACTTTTTTTGTTTTGAATGCTTTTGATCCACTTAACTGACTAGATGAAAGCTCTTCCAGGTGCATTATGGATTCTGAAATTTCAGCCGCTTTGGCATGATGTCTCCTATTGGAACAAATATCGTAAAGCACTGTTTGGACATGAATTTTACTTGGAAAAGAAGTTCTAATTATGTGTGTAAAAAGTATCTTTATATATGGAGACTGAATTAGAAGTTTTTTTTTTTTTTTGGATGGCCTTTCAGCGGGTTTATTCAAGACCGAATCGAATTGTTAACCGAACAGTAAAAGTGACTTAAGCGCTTATTGGTATCGGGTTATGGGATTAACGATTGGTGAACTGATTAAAATTTTATAATTAATACTTTTTCGGTTTGGGAGCGGATTACTTAATTTTCTTATCAGATAAACCGTTAGACCGTTAAGAGTTATTATATTCATATTTTTACCCATTATGAAGCAACTTCTTAGCTGCTAGAGCTTCACCGTCATCATAACTTGTTTTTGGGGTAGGATTAGGCAAATCTAGATAGTTTGATATCTTTCTACTCAAAAAATCATTTAACTTGGTAACTGAAGCAAAACTATATCTAGAATTTATCTTAACTGAACTTCTATTACTGGTTAAGAATCCCAATTTGTATTTTAGCTTGCTTATAGTAAAAGAATCAAAGAACAAGAAACTGCCATTAACAATGAGAGCTTCACTAGCGTACTGGAGTGTGATTATGATTGGATTGTCTATCTATTGTTTAATGTCTTGCTTATTTATGTAATTTTTATTATCCATTTGATTTAGCCGATAAACCGCCCGCTAATCGCTAATCCGACACTAATCCGTCCATTATTTTATCGGGTGGCTAGCAGATTAATACATTTACAAGCCGATAGCCGATAAGCAAACCCGTTAAGCGTAAATATCTGCACAATCTACCCGATAAGCAGCCCTAGCTTTCGGGGGATTACATAGGGCGAAGCGGCGACCTCATTCATTCATTCTACCCGATAAGCAGCCCTAGCTTTCGGGGATTACAAAAAATACTAGGGATAACGAGTTGATCAAATTGAAGTGTTAATAACCTGACCATTTATAATTCGGTTTATAAGCACTTTTGATGCTTACCAAACGAGTGTATAAGTGAAACTGTGCTTATAAGTTGCCAAAAACACTCCATATATACAGATCAAACTGAACATTTTATTATGTACATTCTTCCAATCCAGTTTCCCACATTTTGCTGAGTACATAGCAATGCACAACTCATGTCATCTACTGTAAATCTAAACATGTGGTTCTCCTAACTCCATCTTCTCTCAAAGTCTTGAACAAAGATATTTCTAAGTACAAGTATTACACAATACACACAGAAACTCTCAAGAAAGAGAAACATAGAAATTTAGCAAGTAAGCAGAGCTAACTAGGGACTGAGTTATGATTTTCTAGTATGAAGAGGATCCTAATGCCTTAAGAGTGATTGGACGACAGATGGAAGATAATGGATCGCCGGACCATGCTGAGTTAGCTAGCAACATATTCACAGCTTCAGTAGGGTTATATAAATCCCACCATACATGATTTGAAGCTTGGTGGCACGCCATATCTGGTGACAGGCAGCCTTTCATCCCACCATATTTGCCTAGTCCACAACAAGCATTCTTTGCATCCTCAAATCCTGCAAATATTTTCACAGCAGATTGCGACAGTTGATAACGACAAATCAGAACAGCTAGAGATTATAGTAGTTTTAATAACAATAACAACAACAACAACAAAAAAAAACCCAGTGAAATCCCACAAGTGGGGTCTGGGAGTGTAATGTGTACGCAGACCTCACCCCTACCTAAGAAGGTAGAGAGTATAGTAGTTTTAATATAACCAGAAAATATATGAACAAAAATCCAGATTCTGGACAAGCAAAATAGAACACGATGTGATCCATTTTTACCCGTTTAGGATCAAAACCTTAAAGCAAGGATGATGTAGAGAGAATAACAAGAGGAAAGAAGGACTATGGGTGCAGACAGATAGAGATGAGAAGTTATAATGAAATACACCAGGCATAGTGGAATAACCAAATCGAATGTGAAATATTGAAGCACAATAAAACTCCAGATCGTATGTGGGATAACCTAATATGAAATCCTTAAACAAATTTGCTTCTTTTGAGTGCAGAAGGCAAGTAAATTAACTATCTAAAGATATCGTCCAGTATGCAATGAGAATATGATGTCCGTTACAGAAACAACATCCAGTCCAGTTTGAGGAACCAATAATCAACTTTCGGGCATGTTCAAAGAAAATTGATTGGTACGATCCAGCTGATCACGTAAATGAAAATTGTCAACAATCAATTCTCTCAATGAGATTAAAAATCAGAGATCTAGCAACCAGCAAAACATTTATGCAGAAAGCAGTGGATCTTGTACTATTCCAATGGTTAAGCAAATTATTAAAAAGGCTCTTATTTTGAAAATTTTATGAAGCAGTAATCATACCATAGGCTTGAGGATGAAAAATGAATTCCATCATTGCTCGATAGATATCACAGAATATGACTTGGGCACCTCGCATTTTGAGGTTCAGGTCAAGAATCTTCTGCTCTAGCCTTGTATTGAATTCCAAAACTAGCAAGTTGACATCATTCTCACAGCCCAGCTTATCGCCAATGGTTGAATTGTGCCTTATGCTCATTACGCTCGGTGAGCATCCCAAAGGCAGTATGCCCATGCAAACAATCTTCCTTGCATTTGCATCATATAGATTCTCAATGACATTTATCATCTGGTCAACCAAAATACGGGTGAAATTTAGACCATCGTATCCAGGACTTGTAGCAGATTCATCATCAACTAAGTAGTTGATCAGATCATCTTTTCCAAAGGACAGGTAGAAAAGGGAGGATTGAATTAGAGTTTTGCCAGTTTCTTGGCCAAGCTGAAGCTGCAGTAACTGGATGGTCTCGAATGTTTGGCGTAGTTGCTGGTTGAGCGACTGATAGCTTCGACTTCTAGGGTACATGATTGTAGCTTGTGCAGCACCAAAATTCACTCCATTTAGGAGTTCCTCAATCGATCCATTCTGACTGTAGAATGGTTTAACATACTGCAACCCCATCTTCTTAGCTGCAACCACAAAGACCATTTACATCAAACGTCGGCATTTAAGCCGGACAAATTGTGATACTAAAGATAACTCAATATATCAAAGACTTTAGATATAAAAAAGACAAAAAAAGAAACAAGATGCACAAGCAAAGGCATTACGAAAAGTGTAAACCTCCAAACTTCATCATTTCTGTGTAACTTTATTATAGCAGAGCTACAATAAAGTATGTATCTGAGAAAGAGAGAATGAAATTGATCATACCCTTAACTTGTACTGGGGCTCTCCAATCATTAGGATATTAACAAAGTTCCAACATTATTATAGAGAAGCCCATAGGAAAATGTATCAAGAAGTCAACACCCGAACCAATTTCTTGAAAATTAATATTCTACTCAATTTCAAACTAAGCCTCATATTAATGGAACTTAAAATAGAAGAAAGACTTTCCAGCATATATGCAGTTTCCAAAAGAAGAACAAGAACACCAAATTTGCACCTTTCCATTTCAGAAAAGAATTAGCTAAGCTACCCACCCACACACACACACAACACCCCCCCCCCCCAAATCCCCCCAACCCCATAAAAGGGGAAAAACAGAAACACAGTGAAGAGCTAGAAAAGAAACAAAACTGGAACTTCAAGCATTTCTTGAAACTTCTTGCCAGCATAACGCCCAATACAAGAAAGTATCACAGAAAATAACATACAACAAATAGAAAAACAAAAAGGCAACTAGAGGGATAGAGAGAGAGAGGGAGTACCAAGAAGCTGAGGAAGGAGAGTTTGATCAGAGCCATTACAAGGGTGTAAAGAGAGATTTTGGTGAAGAATTGGGTAGAAAGGAGTGTTATCTCCACAATCGACTGAAGAATCGCCCATTATGTACATGCCCGTCACCGTTGGCCACCATGAACTATTATTTGATAACATCATTTCCTCATTTCCCATGCACAAATCCATCATTACCACCAAACCCACATACAAAATTGATCCAAGAACCCATCTTCTTCCTTTCAAGAACCGCATTGTGAAAAAAAATAAATTGGATTTCTGGGTTCGTTTCTTTTTCCCGGTTTCTTCCTGAAATACAGCTTATTAAGAGTTTAGGAGCAGTGTTTTCTTGGAAAAGTTACACTGAAAAACTATCTTTGCCCCTCGCATTCTTTTTTTTTAAAAAAAAAGGAGTTTAATAGCCGCCAAACTTAAATACTTACCTTTTTTTTTTTTTTTACCACCCGGTGTCCGCTACCCACATTGAAACCCGACTATATCCGGATTCGCGCCGCGTAGGGCCCCTTGCGGGAGGAAGCGGTCCCTACCAAGGATTTTTTCATACACAGGGCTCAAACCCGAGACCTCTGGTTAAGGGAAGAGCAGTCTCATCCACTGTACCACATCCTTTGGTGGTACTTAACTACTTACTTTTTCAGCCGGTATACATAAATTTTATATTTTCTCCGTTTTAATTATACAAACATATTTGATTGGGCACACAATTTAAGAAAAAATAAATACTTTTAAAATTTGTGGTCCTAAACAAGTTAAAAAGAGACGAGAATATTTGTGTGTTTATTAAAGCTTCTCATTAATTAGTAGAATTGTAAGTTTAAACTAAACTGTTTTCAAATTTAGGAAGATGTTATTTTTTTTTGAACGAATAAAAAAAATATATATTCACATAAATTGGAATAGAGGGAGTACTGGTTATACATATATGTATATAAATATATTCATTAATTATTTTTAGTTTAAGTGATTAAGTAAGATGTTATTCTGGTCAATTCTTTTTTCTATTACATGAGGTTAGGATTAACTATTTAGGAAGAAATGAGAAGGGAGTAGGGGGACGGTAGCAATTGAGTCATTCTACCCCTTTAACCATAAATTTTGGCTGTTTGTTTTATTATTATTTTTCAAAACAAAAGAAGATAATATTTGTTTATTTTTTTAAGTTTTCAAACAAAACTTCAACTTTCAAAATTTATATTTCATTACAAACTCATTTTTTTAAGTTTCAATTATATTTATGTCTCAACGCTAGCTTAGTATTTATAATATATTGATGAAGTAATTTTATTGTTATTATTGTTTTCTTCTATTATTATCGCTTTATACCTATAAAAATTAAAAGTGGTTTTCAAATATTGAATCTACTTTCAACAAGTGTTTTAGTTTTAAGATTGTGAATCTTTTTGTTATAGTAATCTGTTCATTATCATGTGTACGATTTCCAAGTATTACTTCTTAAAAATTGATTGAGCATTCACATATGAAACCAAGCATTTATTCTTTTTGAAAGGTTTTAACGAAGACTCTTGAAGCAAAATTTATGTGAACCACCTGTTTTTCTCCCATAACAAAGGCCATACACTTTATTTTTTTTCCTTTTTGTTTATATTTAAGCACAGCACGTTTCTTTCCTTTTTGGAATGTAACTTCCTTTTAATTTTTTTTGGTCGTCAAAAGAACTTATATTAGTTAAGTAGTAATATTACAAGGAGCTAATTGCATACTATTATAGAAGGAGTTATCAAAAAGTTACTGCATGGGTTGTTCAGTTGTCAATGCAAGAGTATCGTAAAGAAGATCTGTTGTATTGTCGTGTTTGACAATATGCTGATAGACAGTCCCTGCTTGATCAGCTAGTAGTTGTTCTAACAAAAAATGCGGTGGCTGAGTGAAAATAGTTGCATTGTCCTGAGTTTGAGTAATCGAGCTACGTTACACCAGATAATGTGCTGCATAGTTTTGCTCCCTGTATGTATAAGTGATGGGCGGATTACCGAGTTGCTAGAGTAATAACCTACATTCCACTAGAGAGGGTGAGTAATAAAGATTATCTTTAGAAAGCATTGCCATTACCTCTATAGAGTCCACATTAACTTCCAATGGTATCAGTTGGTGTTGTTGTGCAAGTTGTAAACCTTCTAACAAGGCTTTTAATTCCATGCATGTAGAATTGCGTGTTAGTGATGAACCCATGAATCCAATTAAACATTAGCTTTCTGAATTTCTGAAGATTTCCCCAAAATCATTGATAGTAGGGTTTGTTTTGGCCGCTCCGTCTGTATTAAGCTTAAATGTGCCCATATGGGGGAGGGGCATTTAATACACATTGGTGTAACCTTGTGATGTGTCGTCTCTTCTTTTGCATTTTGATGAATAAGTTAATAGAATTCCACTGTTTGAGAGAAGATCTATTTGGTCGAGGGTGGTTGTTTATTATTTTGATGATTAAAAATATAGTAATTTCTTAATTTTCAAATTTTCCACACTATATGAGGAATGAGTGTGACTGGAGGTAAGTTATAAGTAAGGTCTTCTGCATGTTGGATTATATAGTGGATTACTTGAATAGGTGGTAAGCTCTGATTGTTACATTGTTGAATGTATCTAGTCAACCCTAGTTGATTTTATATAGCATTTGTGCGTGGGCAGTGGAATAGAAGATGGTTAATAATTTTAGTGTGTTGATAATATAAAGTACCGCATTAGATAAGATAACCTTTATGTGATATAGATATGAGGCAGTTTGTAAACATTGATGTGATACGAGCCAAAGAAATTAAATTATTTTTGGTGGTAGCTTCAGTTTCCATAGCCAATGATTATGGTATGGTGGAGCTGGTTCTTGTAGAGTTATGTATAGTGATTTGACTGTAAACTGGCTATTTGTGATTAATCCCCATATGATTTTATCAGTTACTTATGTTGTTGTTAACTTTGGAATAAATATTTTTGTTATTAGAGAAATGATATTGTCTGGTAAAGTGAAAGTTAATAAGGATGTGTCAATTGCATTAGTGCTGATGTAGTGGCTTAGGGTGTTTTGAGCCTCATTGTGCTGCAGAAATCCATGGATTAATTTACGAAGAGTTATATTATGTCCTATTCATAAATCGTGCCACATATTGATATTAGTGCCCCATGTAATGTGCCAAAGAAACCTGTTTTGACATAGGTTCCATCCTAATAAAATATTTCGCTAAGTGTGGGAAGCATGAGTTCCAATTTTCCTTGAAAGATAAATATTTTTTAGGGTGGATACCCATAGAGACTGTGTGTTAGTAAAAAAGCGCCAAGTTAGATTTTCCAATAAGTCTTTATTCTTTGTAGTTAAGTTTTGAATGCCTAGTCTCCCATCCTTTTTGTGTCTTTGAACTACTGCCCATTTCACTGGATGAATTCATTTTTTTTTGTTCAGTAGTACCTCGGAGAAAGTTTTTTTGGTAACGATTCATTCTGGAGATGAATGCGGAAGGTATTTTAATGTATTACATGACATGGTGTGGTAATGTATTTAATGTAAAATTAATTAATATAGTCCGACCTGCCATGGATAGAAACTGAGATTTCCAACCTGATAATCTTGTTTTGAAGTTATCAAGTATATATTGGAAATCAGTTACAGAGGGTTTCTTTACAAATAAAGGTAATCCCAAGTATTTGCCAAAGATGTTAGCTTCCTTCATATTAAAAGACGAAAGGACAAATTGCTTGTCTGACGGGGTAGCGTTTTTCGAAAAAAATATTTTAGATTTTTGAAAGTTTATATTTTGACCAGGCTTCTGAGTGTAGAGTGTGAGTGTATCAACTATAGAGTGAACAGCGAAGGTGGTTATATGAGATGTTAATGTGATATCATCCACAAAGAAGAGATGTGATAATAGGGGCCCTTTTAGGGGAAAATTTGATTGCTTTCCATTGTTGGTAATCCATCAGTTGGTGTATTTGCCTTGATAGTCGTTGACATAATATGAATATACATGGGAATAGCGGATCACCTTGTCGAATACCCCGAGTTCGTTGGAAAAATGGAGAGTGGCATCCGTTTAAAAGGATTGAGATGGAACTAGTTGTTATACAAGACATAATGATAGAAATTATTTTTGTTGGAAATCTTACTAGTCTCTCATGAACTCGATTAGCAGGATTACGTTTATTAGTCTAAATGTATTGACTACCTCTAAACCCTAGGTCCATCAAGTGACAATAGTCGAGACATCTAAGGAAATTATCACATCTAGATTTATTAATTGGATTTTCACCATATTTTTCGTTAGCTCTTGTAACTTCATTAAACCTCCCCCCCCCCCTAATTAAACACGACAGATTAGTATTATCATGCAAGTGTTATAACTGTTCCCATAAATAATTTCTGGCATGTCTATTTTTTTTGCATAAATGACAGAAAGTAGCCAGCATGGAGGGTTAGGTGTTACCTGGGCGATAGAATGGATGGCTTGTGAGTTAACTTCAGTTTGTTCAAGATTTAAAATGTTTCCTTGCCATAGCAGCGTGATTCCTATGGATTGGCCTTGAGTGGGTGCCTCTGCTAAAAAGTGAATCCAAAATCATCATTCAAGTGAGCATAACTCTGAACATGGGTCTCCAGTAGAGCCACAAAAGCTGGTTGATGGTAGTTGAGAAGCGACCTAAATTTTCTCTTAAAATCTGTGGATTGAGCTCCGCGACAATTCCAGATGAATGAATTGCATTTGATTACAGTGAGAGTGTGGTTGTGGTGGAGTTGATGGGGCTCCATGGTAGTTGTGGTTGTTCCGCTTAGTGATGTATCAGAACTACCCCGTATTTTCCCACCTCGGGGTTGTTTGTAGGTCGAATGTTGAATGAACAACTTTGAAGATCCTTGGGACACATTATGACCATTTTTCTTGCATATTTCTCTTTTAGGTCGTAGTGTTTGTTATTGTTAAGGAAGCATAAGATGGGTCTTGTTTCCCTGTCCTCCACCATGTCTTCTCCCATTTCCAGTTGACCTATTTCTTTGAAACCGTTGAGAGGATATTGCTGGAGTTGAGATGGAGTTGGTTGGTAAGGAATGGCCTGTGCATGCAAGGGTGAGGGAATGTATAATGCTTCTCTTTGTTGTATCCATGGTACTATTGAGTTTGATGGCATCTGTGGCGGGTAGAATGGAAGCTCCATCGAAGCAGTTTGGTTGTAGTACAGCAGAGGTAGTGGAGTGTGTGTTTGGACTTGTTGCATGGAGGAGGGTGGGTGCATGGCCCATAGAAATTTATTGAATAGGTCTACTCCCATCCACATACCATCCATTATTATTTGAGCGATGTCTGTCAGGTTTTGTATCACAAGTATCACTTCTTGTCCTTTCACCTCCATCATGAATTTTAATGCATGGTCGTGAAGGTTCATCTCTAACCAGGATTAGGGGTACGCTTGCATGGGGGAATACTGTGTGATGTAAAGTGGTGATAGGTGTGGTGTTAGATTGTTTCAAGGATGGTTGGTTGAGAGATTCATTGCAATGGGATGCTGAAGAAGGGATGTGTTGGAGTATGCCCTCGTTCTTTTGTGTTGGTGGTTTAATCCCAGACGATTCATGTGTTTTAGTATTAGTAGTAGTAGTAGTAGTATTAATTATTTATTTACGTGTGGGAGTGGTATTAGGAATTGTAGGGTGTATTAATGAGTGCAATTCAGTTGAGAGAGACAATGGAATGGCTAGACATGGCGGTTGATTTGAAATAGGAAATTATGGCTATGGACTGAGTGTGGAGAGAGGTTGCTCTGATGGTAAGCAACCCCCACTTCCAACCGAGAGGTTGTGAGTTCGAGTCTCCCCAAGAGCAAGGTGGGAAGTTCTTGGAGGGAAGGATGCCGGGGGTCTATTTGGAAACGGCCTCTCTACCCCAGGGTAGGGGTAAGGTCTGCGTACACACTACCCTCCCCAGACCCCACTAAGTGGGATTATACTGGGTTGTTGTTGTTGTTGTTGTTGGACTGAGTGTGGAGAGTGATTCTTGAGGTGTGTGTGCTAGGGTATAGGCTAGTGGAGGAAGAGATGTTAATTGGTTTGGGCTTGTAGTGGTAGTTATGTTAGGGCCATTATTAGATTGGTCGGAGGAGTCCATAGAATGTGTATTTGGGGCCTGGTAGGCCTGAGATGGTGAGTTGGCATCTGCATGGATTGGTGAAGCCACGTGGTAGTTGATATCAGTTGACTGGGCGGACGTGGAAGGAAGAAATTTGAGTGGTGGCTAATAGGTGCAGTCGGTGTACTAGGTGTAACTTGGGCTAGGCTTGTGGTATGTGTAAATGGATTTGTGTTGTTGGGATTGGGCTCTACGGTCAACTGCATTAGGCTTGTGTTTGTAGTGTTAGGATCTGGTGTAGAAACTTTAGATGATTCCTCCGTATTGGCATTTAGAAGGTCTAACATGTCTTTTTCAAAAAATTTCCCAGGGGTAGTTATGTCAAAAGTTGGATTGGAGGGGAGGGGGTGGGAGTGATTCGTTAGAAGGCATATCTGTGGGGGCCATGCATCTTTGTTGGTGTGGCCTTGTTTTCTTGACTTGGCAATCTTGAAGAGGATGTTGTAGTGGTGTATGAGTTTTAGGAACATATTCTGCTTTACTTCTAACTGGGCTAGGGTTTTTTCTTCGAACTGGAAAAGACACAGTGTGCCATTCGTGAGTGATGGGATTATTTGATGTTGAAGGAGTATCAGAGGGGTGTGATGTATTTAAGGGAGAGTGAATGTCCTGATGTAGAGTCTGGGGACTAATTGATGAAGGTGACGGTGTTGGAGGGTTGTGTGGATAGGTACATAGGTTCTTATTGTGCCATAATCGTCCACAAAGAGTACAGAGCATAGAGGTCCCTTCATATGTTATTTGTTGGCGGTGGTTACCTATAAACACATGAGATTTCACTGGTTGTTCAAGTGGAACTTCAATACATATCTTTGCGTAGCAACTTCTGGTGGTCGCCGATGTGCATGTATCTATTTTAAGTAAAGTTCCAACCTTGGATCCAACTCTTTGTAGTATATCAAAATCATAAAATTCAGTGGGCAGTTTTGGTAGACATATCCAAACTGCTGAGTAGGTGAGTTGTGCATTAGAGGCTATGAACTTAGGCTCCCATTTACGAACGGATAAGAAATGGTTAAAGATGAACCAAGGCCCTCTATGTAGTTCTTTGTGCATATTTTCTTCCTGTTGGAATTTGATAAGGAAGAAGTCACAACCTAGGTCTCTAGGTGATATGTCCTCCATAGGTGGCCATAAAACAAGCAGTTTGTTTTTCAAAATTTGGTGTCCAAACAATTTCACTATGGCTGAGTACTTCCAGGGTAAGTAGAGTCGAGTTTTGTCTATGGAGGTGAGTGGTATGAAATAGTCATATTTGAGGTCATTTTCTGTTTCGTCAGATAAATCCAAAGGTGTTTATTGGTTGGCAACAATGTTGTTTTGTTGAGGAAGGAGCTTTTGGTTTAGGAATGTTTCCTTGAAAGATATCTTTACATTGGATAAGTGATGTGGTAGAGAGTCAATGCGCATACTGCTTAAGTCAGGTGGTTTTGGAGGACAGTTAGTGGTGGATATGGTTGTTGGTTCCATGGTGATACTGTGCTACAAAGAGGGAGAAGAAGAACCGGATGTAGAGAGAATGAAGAGTTTCTCTTTCTAACCCATGACGTTACCTTGTCACTTACCATCCGAATATAACTAAACATCATAGTCCAATTAAATATGTCATGACATCACTATTATTGTAACAATTTATCATTTTGCACAATATGTGAAACTTGAAGAGTTTGCAAATATAGAAAGATGTCTATCTCTTCTTTACAGACTAAAAAGAAAGAGTAATATAAAATAGAGTGGTGAAAGTATTAACAAATCGATTGGGATCTTCCAGGTTCGTGTAACCCACAGATATGAGGAAAAGAAAGGGTGAAACCAGAGGCGGACCCATGTTGAGGCTTGAGGGGTCACGAAACCCCGTTAGCCTCGCAAAAACTATGTATATATATTGCTTATATATCTCTTTGCCTGCAACTATGACCCCTTAAATATATTTCAAGTGCCCCCAACTCAAATAGGTGAGCTAGAGGAGTGGTTTTGCGGGGAACTTAAGTTTCCACTCTCCCCTTCTTTTGAGTTTACTTCTTTTAATTCAACTAATCTATACACATAATAGTTAACTTAATTTTTCTTCTTCTTCAAATCTGTAACTATTGGCACATCCTTAATTTAGATTTGTTTAGTAAGTTTTTTGATAATTTTTGAAGTTTGAACACCTTTTTTATCATAGACCCCTTATTTAACTGAGAAAAAGCTAGAAATTTTAAAATTAGAAATAATCTTACCTTCGCATTTCGTAGCACCTTTTTGCGAATAAATCTCTCTCTCTTCCATGATTTTTATTTCTCTAGAATTTTAATTTATTTATATTTGGATGATAAGTCATCGTAATCATTGACTTTTCAAAGGATTGCCCACCAAATTTTATCGCTAGTAATTATCATACAATGGTGCCCCGTCATACTCGAATCCTGGGTCCGCCCAGACAAAGGCCTTACAATAAACGAAATTACAACTCCCCAAGGCTCCAAGAAGTAATTATCATGAACTGTAACAAAAAGAAACTATAAAAGGACCACCCCCTCTTTCCCATCCCAACAAAAAGCTTAAGAAGAGAAACACAAGAAAATGAAACTGCTTTTATTTCAAGTTTCATATGACAATGAAATACACAATGACCATTCTTACACAAAGAACCCAGTGTTTCGTTAAACCCCGGAAGTTTGAACCATCTGGTAGAAATGCATATTGCAGCAAAAAGAGCTTCAATTAACCTCCAATAATGTTCTAAATATATAAAAACGTCTTCCAAGCAAGTTGGTCTTCACTACAGAACTAATCCAGTTTCTTACCAGCGTCTGGGCATAGGACAGTGTTAAGATGACCTACAGCCCCTTTAACAGAACATTACAAGTCAACATCAGTTTTTTCGCCCATCGAAAAGATGTCAGAGAGAATAACAAATTATAGCAACGGATGAAGAGTCTGATTATGTGAATGTCAATGTAGTAGTTAACATGAAAGAAGATACTGAAAAAGCTGTTAGTAACACCAAAAGCAATGAAGATGAACTGGTATAAGACCTCAGGCTGTTTTACAGGGTAAAAGGTGAATAGATTTGTTAAAATCTTAGTACAGAAAATGGATATGCTCTTCTGTATCCAGTACTGGGGCGAGTATCATAGAACAGCCAGTCTGCCATTGTTCCCCATCGGATTAAAAATCCCAATTTAAAGATTTCAATATATGTTAGAGCAATACAAGAATCTGCAGGCAAGTTATATCAAGTTGAGCAACAACCGCAGATGATAAATCTGACTTCTTCTTGTTTATTATTGATAATATATCTGACTTCTTAATTGCCTCTTGCCAAGTTTTTTACTATACCTGTCCAAAATGTGACTTCTTAATTGCCAGCATGAACTAAAAACAGGAATAGAGGCTGATAACCATACCAGAAAAGAAACAATTTACATAGTAAATATACCAGGAATTAACACTGGTAGGACCCTTGTCAGTGACATAACACGAAATCAACCAAATAAGGAAAAGGTTGTCAAAGGTAACAGCTTGTTCCTTCAATTTAAATGCCAATATAAATCAGAAATGGGTAAAACTACAGAAATGAGCAAAACATATTTAGGAATTATTGACAAACTGCAATGGTTTCTAGATCTTCACCTTTCCAGTCAACCTATGCTTGTTGCGCCAGCTGTTCCTATCACCATTCATTTGATTCTTCTTAGCAGCAACTGAGCACTGATCAGCGCGACTACCTTTACCAGTCATTACAGACTGAAGTTTACGCCTCCTCATTCTGTTCTCTAACCTTAGCCCTCTTAATGCTCGAACTCTCTGCTCAATCTCCAAAGCTTCTGAGAAGTTCCAGATCCTAACAACACCTTCTTCTCCAGCACACACAATACTATCAGGACCAACATCCACAGCAAACAGATTGCTCCCAAATCCATGTAGCATTCTTTGAGGTGGCTCTACATTTTTAACGCAATTGTCAACCTTCCCAGTCTTCTCCATCACATAACTCTGCTTTGTCCTCAACAGCTTTCTCACATCAATAAGTGATAGTTTTCCATCACTAGAAGCTGAAACAAGCCAAGGGAACTCAAAAGCAAGAGAATAAACAGCCCCACTGTGAGGAATCCATGTCGCCACACGCCTGACATGAATCTTAACATTTCCAATGATCTCGAACATGTGTATAGCTCCATCTTCCCCTCCACTGAATAGGAGCTTCCCTGTGTGACTTCGCGCTAAAGAAAAAGCATTACCAGCATGAACATTGGTGACAATAGCACGTTTTGATCCACTATTAGTGTCCCAGACATAAAGATCTGAACCAGCAGTGCTCGCCACTGTTGTATCATGGGGAGCAAGGCTCCAAACCCAGTCATCATGCATTAAAACTTCCAAACATTTCAAAGAAGATCGATCCCAAACACGTATGCTCATGTCCCATGAACCACTGTACATCTTATTTAAATCCAATGCAAGACATGTTACTGGGCCTTCATGTTTCCAAACTCTGAATTCCATGTTCTGGTTCTGCGGTGATCTAAGATCAAAGAGGTGTGGATTTCCATCCACTGTTCTCCAGCCATGTATAAATCCATCTGTTCCCCCTGCCACTAAGAGCCTTGAATCAGCTGCAACCGCACGAATTGTGCAGCCAAGAGGGCGAGATGATGCAATAGATAAACCTTCTTCCAGGTCCCACATTCGCACTATCTGATCATACCCTGAAGTAAAGACAAGCTTCTTTGAAGATAAAACAACAACAGTTCTAACAGCCTCAGTATGACCATGCAATGTATCAATATTATAGCGTCCCATGAATGTTTTACTACGGCTTTCCCTCTCCATAAAAAGTTCCTTCCACGACTTCTCATCCGCATGATCTGCGCCCAAAGGTGCCAGCAATATTGGCTGCCCCCACCTCTCATAATAGAACTCCTTCCACACATGGTGCTCAGAAGCCAGACGATACAATGACGTATTCACACAAGAAATAATGCCAAGTTCCTTCGGTTCTAAGCAATTAAGTATTTCTGAGATCAATGCCGGAGGAAGGTCAGTAATAGACCGACAATCAAGCAGAACCTCCTTAACAGCGAGCGACCCCTCGCGTTTCAAACTCAAACTATCACCTTCCCCATCCAATCTCCACAGTGATTTCTGTTTCTCTGAGTCAAAGGCGAAATTCTTACGGTTCTTTGAAGGTTCAATAAAACTAGAATCAGCTTTCCCTTTGCAGGGGTAGTCTACACAATCTATAGAACAATCTTTCAAACCAATTTTAGTACCTCTTTGAAATTCAAATTCCATAAAAGTGGTTCCCCTAAACCTAAATATTCAACAGAGGAGCCCTAAAACAAATTTGTTTAAAAAGCGGTATAAACAGATCTAAGCAGGAAAAATATAACGAATATCTTAACACACTACAAGGGGGAAAAAATGAATCAAACGATATATAAAAAGTACCTTTAAAGAGGAAGAAGAACAATGCCTTCGAAATTTGCTTCGAATATAGGGAAATTTGGGTTTAAAAAAAATTAGGTGAATTAAGAGAGAGAAAGAGAATTGGAGATCAGGTGCCGGTACTAGCTAAAGTGACTTGCGTGGGCTAGAAGTACCGAGGAAAATATGAGCAATTTATGAAGCCACTAAGCTTAAGAGCTCGTTTGCTTCTTGTAAGTGACTTTTAACCAAAAGCCTTTTTGGCTTATTTTTCGTTATTTTAACTTGAAAATAAGTACTTAAAAGTATTATTTTACTTTATTTAAATACTACAAAATAATTTATTTTGGCTTTAAAGTACTTAAAATAAGCTAATTCAAACAAGCTATAAGCTCATTTGAAAAGTAATTATAATATATACGGGGCTTTTGCATCTATAACTAGTTTTGAAATTATAATTGAACTTATAACCATTTTGTAAAAAAAATTACAAGTCTACTCACTTTATGTTCAACTTCAGACTTTATCGGGTCAGAAGTTTAAAAAAAAAATTTAGTCTAAAGTAAAAAAATTACAACTTAAGGCCAAATAGGTATAAAGTGCAACAAATGGTTTTATGCACTTAAGGCCAATAAGCGTGCAGTGAAAAATTACACTTCAAATACATTTAAGGTCAAAAAATTTGAAGTGCAACAAATATTTTCATACATTTAAGGCCAATAAGCCTGAATTAAAAAATTGCACTTTTAGATGCACTTGAGGCCAAATAGGTCTCAAGTGAACAAATGATTCATGCACTTTAAAACCAATAAGTCTGAAGTGAAAAATTGTACTTTATATGCACTTAAGGCCAAAATGTCTAAAGTGCAACAAACGTTTTCCCACACTTGCCAATAAGTTTGAAGAAAAAAATTTAACTCCATATGCACTTAACGCCAAAAGGTCTAAAGTGCAACAAATGCTTCCCTAGACTTAAGGCCAATAAGTCTGAAGTGCAAAATTACACTTCAAATGAAATTAAGGCCAAAAGGTCTGAAGTGCAACCAACATTTTTATGCACTTAAGGCCAAATAGGCCCTAAGTGCAAATTGCCCGAAAATTTATTCTTCGAATTTTAAAAATCCAACATACAATTTGTAAGCACGTGATTTTTGCCCTATATATGAATTATTCTATTTCAAACAAAATGATTTTTCTTTATTTTTATAATTTTTGTGAATTTTGTGTCATTTTTTGGTAATTGTTACATTTTATCTATGCATCTTAATTCGTACGAAAAATATAAAAATACGCATTTGCATTTAGGATATAATTTCATATTTTAGGGTTAATTAAGTGTTAATTTTTTATAGAACAAATATGAAGAAAATAACAAAAATTAGTTTATTTTGTGTTTTAATTGTGAATTTGTGACGACCCAAAGGGTCATCACTTGTTTTCTCAATCATTTCGAGCTTCTGAGGCCTTAAAAACCTCATTTATAGTTGCCTCGATTTGTGTGCGCAGTCCGGGCACGAAGCCCAAAATTTTCTATGTTGAAATATGTGAAAAATTTGAAGAATTTTGATATTAATATTGATATGGTTGACTTTGGTCAACATTTTTGGTAAACGGACCCGGACTCGTGATTTAACGGTCACAGAAAATCTGTAGAAAAATATGAAACTCGGGCGTATGCCCGGAATCAAAATCCGAGGTCTAGAACCCCGGTAAAAGAATTTTTCTGTTAAATTATTTTCTGAAAATGTTTAAGGAAAATGAAACTGAAATTTAATTAAAAAGTAATGGTATCGGGCTCGTATTTTGGTTCCGACGCCCGGTACAAGTCATATATATTGGTTAAGCGCTTCCTGTAAAGTTTGGTTGAAAACGGACGTCGTTTGACGTGTTTCGGCCTTAAATTGGAAATTTTGGAAGTTATGAAATTTTAAAAGAATTATTGAGTTTTAAGGCTCAATTCAATGATTTTGATGTTATTGTGGCGATTCGATCGCGTGAGCAAGTTCGTATGATGTTTTTGAGTCAGTGTACATATTTGGTTTGAATCCCCGAGGGCTCGGGTGAGTTTCGGATAGGCATCGGGATGGTTTTGAACTTGAAAATGTAGCAGAAATTCTGCAATTTTTGCACAGGGATTTTCTTCTATGCGATCGCATAGGTATAGCTGCAATCACATAGAGCAAAGATTAGGGGTCCGAAAATCCTTCTATGCGATCGCAATAATACCCATGCGATCGCATAGCTTCAATTATCCCTCATATGCGATCGCATAGTGTCCTTCGCGATCGCATAGAGTAAATATTGAAGCCCAGAATTCCTTCTATGCGATCGCCTCTGCAACCTCAAAATACCATCCGCATCTAAAGTCACCTTCGTGGCACCTCCATGCTGCACGATGTCTCTCAAGACACACAAATGAGGATCATCAAACTGCCAATCACGAATACGCTCCAATAATGAAGAACGAGCGACCGTGCAAGCTAAAACTCAGCTAGGCTCAGTAATGTCCAACCTTACAAACGATTGGCCAAGGCCTGAATATCTAAAGCAAGTGATCTCTAGCTGACCAGAATATAAGCAAGACTATCCATACTGGCTGACTTCCTGCTCAGTGCATCTGCCACCACATTGGCTCTCCCTGGTTGGTGCAAAATAGTAAAATCATAATCCTTCAGTAGCTCCAACCATCTCTGTTGCCTCAAGTTCAACTCTTTCTGCTTGAATAAGTATTGCAGAATCTTATGATCAGTGTATACCTCATATGTCACACCATATAAGTAATACCTCCAAATCTCCAAGGCATGAACAATGGCTACCAACTCTAGATCATGGACTGGGTAATTCTTCTCGTGAATCTTTAACTGCCTCGAAGCATAAGCAATGACACTGCCATCCTGCATCAATACTACGCCAAGCCCATTGCGAGAAGCATCACAATAAACTGTATAAGGCCCCGAACCTGTGGGTAAAACCAATATCGGTGTAGTAGTCAAAGCTGTCTTGAGCTTCTGAAAGCTCTCTTCGCACTCGTCTGACCACCTGAACTGGGCACCCTTCTGGGTCAACCTGTTCATCGGGGCTGCTATAGATGAGAATCCTTCCACAAATCGACAATAATAACCGGCTAACCACAAGAAACTCTGAATCTCAGTAGCTGAAGTTGGTCGAGGCTAATTCTTGACTGCCTTAATCTTCCTCGGGTCTACCTGAATTCCCTCTACTGATACTACATGACCCAGAAATTCAACTGAACTAAACCAGAAGTGGCACTTTGATAACTTGGCATACAACTGGCTATCCTTCAGAGTCTGAAGAACCACTCTGAGGTGTTGCTCCTACTCATCCTGACTGCGGGAGTACACAAGAATATCATCAATGAAGACTATCACGAACAAATATAAATAAAGCCTAAACACTCGGTTCATCAACTCCATAAATGTTGCTGGGGCATTGGTCAATCCAAATAACATGACCAAAAACTCATAATGCATGTGCCGATCACGAAATGATGTCTTAGGGACATCAGACGCCCTAATCCTCAGCTGATTGTGAGCACATGATTTTTGCACTAAGCCTTTAAATTCCAAAATTAAAATAAATATGCTTTTGAGTGCAATTACTTGCTTTGCTTGAAATTAGTTTTATTTTTGTGTGTTTGAATAAGTAAAAAATTAGAAAAAAATCAAAAAAAATAGTAGTAAGTAATTTGTTAGTCTAGTTAATTAGGAAATTAGTAAAATAGCCTAAGTAGTAGAAATTAGGAAAAAATAGCAGAAAATTACCAAAAAAATACTAGGAAATTAGAGTAAGTAGTAAATTAGGATTTATAATTTTTCATAAAAGAAAAGGAAAAAATATATAAAAGAAAAGTACATAAAAATAATTAAAATATTAGAAAAATACAAAATATATATAAGTGTAATAAGACTGGGCCAAATACAGTCCAATTGGTTAGCCTAGTCCTTAAGCCCAAAGGCTAAGCCTGATCCGTGAAGGGAGGTGCAATCTCAGCCATCCGTTATGCTCGATCCAATGGCTGAAATAATTAGCGAAGTTATTTGGTTTATTGAGATGTAAGGATCAATCTCAACCGTCCGTAGGAGTTGATCTAACGGAAGAGACCTTTGGTCTCTTTAGTGATGGAACGGTGCCGTTTCGTAACGCCTGGTCTTGACCGTTGATCATCAACAAATCAACGGCCAAGATCACCTGGGATATTTGCCCTATAAAAATGGCTTGTCTGAAGCGGCTGTCTCATTTTGCCAAAATTAAAACCCTAAGAGACAGCCGCCCTCCTCTTCGTCTCCCTGTATCTCTCATCTTCTTCTTCATCATCAGCGGCCATGGCGGCCACCACTCCTACGGTGGTCGCCGGCTTGTCTTCTTACTACCCCCCTCTTCTCCTTCTTCTTCTTCACTCAAAACACACCCAAGAACCCAGAAAAAAAACCCTTGCTCTTCAAAACCCCGGTCACCGGAGTTACACCGGTGACCACCCAAACAATGAACCACTCCTCAAAACTAATGCCAATCTCTTCCTCCTTTCCTGATCTATCCACTCATACCACTGGTCACCCTCGAATCAAACCGGAACGCCTCGAATATCCCGAAGAAGGTCGCCGGAACCCTAACTCCGGCGACCCCAAATCCAACCTCAATCAAGACCTCACCTTTACCACCTCCAAAACACCTCATGCAACCCAGAATCCAAAAAAGGCCTCGTCTTTAGGCCTGAACGAAAAAAAACAGAGAAGGAAAAAGAAAAAAAAGATCTGGAAAAGAATAAGAAAAAGAAAACAAGAGTGAATAAAAAGGAGCTTGAAGGTCTGGGAGGGTCTGAGATTAAAGAAAAGAAAAGAAAAGGGAATAGGAAGCTCGGGGGACCGGCCCCGCAAGCTAAGTACCCTCCCCCTGTTTTATATTTCTTTGCTTTTTCCTGTTTGATCTATGTGTTTCTTGTCTTGCATGTTTCTATCTGCCCTTTTCCTCGTGCTTCACATGATTAGTTTTAGGGTTTAATTTGTTCATTTGTGCTCCATGTTTGACTGTTCATCTTCTTTTGTTTCTTATCTTTTATCGTATATATATATATTACATCTGTTAGTTTGTCATAAGAATTAGGGTGTCTTTCGTCAAAATTTTGGCCTGTTTCTCTGATTTAAAGATATGTTCTTAATATCCCTTATTCTTTTTCATCTTTTGTTTCTTTCTCTGTTGGTTTTTGATATCTCTTCTACATTTCTTATTTGTTTTCGCATGTTAATTTTAGGGTTTTGCTTTGCTTTCCTTTGTTTTGTGTCTGTCGTCTTGATATTTTGTTTATCCCCTGTGCTTCTTCATCTTCTGTAGTTCCAGTGTTTTAACTTGTTTATCTTCATGTTTTTTTTTCTTGATTTGTATGTTTCAATCATGTTCAGTTTCCTTCCTTTTCGTTCTGCTGTGTAATATGAGTCCAGACCTGTTTACTTTCCACAGCATGACCGTTCCTTTCTTCATGATTCTTCACATGCTTAGCTGTCCAGTCATTGTTATTCATATCTTATACTATGTTTGGATTTTGGTTTCTGATTCTCTGATTTGAAGATTTGAACCCGATATCTTTCCTCTTGTTTGTCCTCTGCTAGTATTAGGCTTCTCCATTCTGTTTGCATGTTTTCTCATTCTCTCTTAATCTTCCCTGTTAGTTCTTGACAGTTTGAATGATCCTTCTCTTCTCTTTGTCTCATGCTTAAGGATAGAATTAGCTATGGGTCCCTTATATTAAGTTTGAATTAGTCTTTTCATGTTTAGTTATACTGTTAGGACTAAATATTAGTTTCATATCTGAGTTGGCTCTACTCCAGTTTTCCATGTGTTCATTGTTTTCCTTTTAGAATAATTTTAGAATTAGCCATTAGACTCTCATGTCTACTTAAGGGTTAC
This sequence comes from Nicotiana noctiflora, assembly GCA_032618575.1. NCBI lineage: Eukaryota > Viridiplantae > Streptophyta > Magnoliopsida > Solanales > Solanaceae > Nicotiana > Nicotiana noctiflora. Next base: position 55,970 of record JASVEL010002468.1, on the reverse strand, counting down.
TACTTCAAATAGCACCCTCACATGCATGCCCATGATCTTTCTTCTGTCACTTTTGCATAATAGATTTAGGGATGTTATTCATTGCTCCTTCATGTCTTTCTGTTCCTCATCTTCACTCTTAACATGCATATATCAAGCTAGGGTAGCACTTAAAAATGAATCCTAATTACCCTACTTAGATTAGTTGAACCATGCTTACTGGTTTCTGGGAATTCAGTGTCTATATCCATAAATGCTAAGTGTTGTAGGGTTTTTCAGTATATCATTTAACATGAAATGACTGTTGCTTAGCCTAATTGATGTTAATTGCCATGTGGCTGCATGATTTCAAGTTATGTAAGTTGATTAGTTGAGATTCAACATTATCAAACCCTACTTCTGAATTTTGATTGATTAATGAACAATATTTGACTTCATGTGTTTATATGTGCAATTATATGTTGAAATGGTTAAGTTTGCAATAGTTTTATGTTAGGCATGAATACTGTTAAATGCCTTTCATACTTTAAGGGGATTGGTTATAGCTGTAGTTCTAGGTTCCATAAGTGGTTAGTTTTTAAATAGGTATAAATTGAAAATGAACAAAATAGGCTACAAGTTTAATAATTGGCCTAAGAATGGTCAACCTTGCAAAAGGTTGACCAATTCTGTGAGCCCTAACACACAGCTCACTGTTTAACAGTGGCTGGTTGTGCAAAGGGCTATGTCTGCAAATGCAGACTAGCCCAGGCTCTATATTGAGCCCTGAACAGCAAAGTGGCCAAACCTGTAAAGGTTTTGGGCCTAGCTGTTCAGTATATGGCTTTAATAGCCCAAGCTAAGTCTCAACTTGAGACTGGCTAACTTTTAAATAGGTTAAACATAATAACAAAACAGGCTATGCCTGCAATTAGCTTTAATTAGGAATAAATTGGTCTTAATTGATTGAAATTAGTTTAAAAGTGGCTAAAATTGAAATAGTTCTTAAGAATAAATCTGGCCAGCCCTTAAATACTAATGCCAGGGCTGGCCATTAGTTAAATAGGTGCAAAATTAGTTGAAGTATGCCCTAGGCAAAGCTAGTAAATCAGCAGTGCCCTTAGGGGCACAATTGGGAATTGAAAAGGTAAATTAGTAACTAGTAAGAACTTAGGAGGGTAATAGGGACATTTATACTCCTGATTTCTGCAATTTTGCAGAGATTTAGGGGTATAATGGTCTCCTAAAAATGGGAAATCTGTAAAAATCTCAAACCCCTAAGGTTATACTAGTAAAAGGCCATAAAAGAGAATCTTTAGAACCTTCCAGCACATGCTGGAAGGGTTTTAGTAACTGAAAATGGGACTAAAGTGTAGAATAGGTAATTTTAGGAGGGGGAAGTGGGATTAATCCCATTACTTCCTCCCCAAGTATTCAGCCCTAAAAGGTTAGCTATAAATATCTCAAAAGAGGGGCTGAAAAAGGAGGGATTCCAGGATATAACAATCTGAGCTAATATTTGGGGTTCCATTGGAGAGTAATCTGAAAACTTAAGCTGAAATTCATACAAAAGCATTGAGAGATAAAAGAGCAATAGAACAGTAGGATTTTTTTTCTGGAACTTCTCAGTAGAATTCACTGGTTTTCGTTGGTTTTCTGCCGTGTTCTTCTGTTCAAAATTGGATTGGGTTTCTTCTGTTACATTGTTGATTCGCACCTGTTGTTGCTGTGTTGTTGGGCTCGTTGATATTCAAATCCTCTACTGTTGCATTGCCTTGTTTGATCCTTGCTGTACTTACTCGCTTCTGTCTCCCTTAGACTCATTGGTTCTTTCTATTTGACCCAGGTACACTTCTCTATTTCTGATGAAGATGTAGATGCTGAAATGCTGTAATGAATGAAGTGCCTGTTTAATCCATTTGTCATTTTGTATTCTTTAATTAATAGTTTAATTATAGTATTATGTAGTAGTTGAATAACAGAAAGACGATACTAATGCTGTAATAATGTAGTACTAGCAGTAGTATAAGTAGTAATATAGTGTAGGCAGCTTGTCACTTAGTTTAATTAGGAAAACTTAAAACATAAGTTAATCCATAATACTTGCAAAAACTGATAAGCACTAAGTTCACAAACACCTGACCGTATAGTTAATTACATTATCACTGATTTGCATTTAGAGTGAAAAGCGTTAGGTCAAGCAGTGATTTGTTCATGTTTTGGGTAATAATCTGATAATAAAACGAGTTATAAGGGAATCAGCAGTATAATTATGCACCAGTCTTAGAGTCATTCATCTGTAGATGTTTAAAGTCGAATCATGGAATAATCAGATTGTATAATCACTGTTAATATAGTTAGTCTAAATTCGAAGATCAGGAATAAAATCTGTAGCAGGCTAAGGAAAGAGGTAACTGGATATTGAAGCTGTTTAATTCAAACCAAGTTTATAGTGTTAAAATGTTTAGCTAAAATGCAACGATGAGTATAATCAATCCAGATTCACAGTTAATTGGGTTAGTTTTCCTGTAAATCACCTTCTCAGATTCAGTATTGACTTCAAACATTAGTATAATAAGAAGTAGCCTATTAGTCCAGATATTTGAAAACCAGTAATTGATTTGTAATTGATATGTGATGAATTGATGTATTGATCTTTTACTGAATAAATAAATTGCTTTGTTTCAAATGAGTGTCTCTGTTCTTTTACTTCACTGTAATCGTTATTTATATTAAGCTTAATGTATATTATGGGCCCAAATCGTTATATCAAGTTAATAAGGCCAGCAAGCTTAAGCCCAAAACAACCTGGAGACTGCCTGGGCCTTAAAGGCCTGGACCAATGCTGATCCATGCTAAGCGAAACGAAAAGAAGACCAGGCCCAATAAGTAATAAGAATTCGACGGGCCTGGATTACTATAGAATTAGTATTACGATTAAGGCAAAAACAAATATAGAAAATTTAGCCAAATATTAGTACCCTTTAATAAATAATTTGGGACGAGCCTCGCCCGAATAACACCGGGGCCCCCATTTAGTAATAATATAAACACGAATAGACCCGGGAAAGCTAATAGCTAATTCCATAGCTTCTCCCAAAAGATTTAAAAGCCGATAGACGTTACTTTAGGGCACGATTTTAATTTATCTTCCTATGAACGAGTGTGCACTTGGTGCGACTCAAATCCAAATCTCGGCAAAGCCGAAATACTCCAAAAGTCATAGGCGTACTGGTTGCGGTATGACTCGAGGCGTGTTTCCGCGATGTCGCAAAATTCCTAAAAATAATATTTAACGCGAAAAGCACATTATGTTGTTAAAATCTATAACTGAGTCAAATAAAAGTCAAAACGACAGTGGAGCGACCGTGCTAAAACCACGGAATCCGGGAGTGCCTAACACCTTCTCCCGGGTTAACAGAGTTCCTTATCCGGACCTCTGCTTCGCAGACATTTTATAAGAGTCAAGATTCCTCGGATTCGGGATTAACCGGTGACTTGGGACACCATTGTCATTCCCAAGTGGCGACTCTGATTAATCTCTAATAAAATCCCGAACCGATTGTCCTTTAAATGGAAAAACTCCTTCCCCTACGTTATTTTAACCGTTTCGGGTAATTGAGCGTCGGGGTATACCTCACAAGTGTATTTATACACCTTTACGCATGTACGGGGTAGTAAAAAGGGAGGTGTGACAGCTCTGGCGACTCTGCTGGGGACCCAACCCTGAATTTCGATTTCAGGGTTTAAGAACTCGAGCTCCTTAGAACTGCCGTTTGCGTTTTTGTTTGACTTCATTATATGATTTGAACAACATGCTATGTGTTTTATCGCTTTGATATTATCTGGACTGTGTATATAAAATTGTGCCGAAAACCCTTCTCTCTTCTCCCCCGGGGATGTGCTTACTGGTTGAGACTCCCCTTTCTGTTAAAAGTCACCTTAAATTAAGAAAACAGAGGCCGGATAAGTTACAAAGCCGATTGACTCCGCGGGTCACCGGTACGTAGCCCCTCCTCGATTCGAGTTGTCCGCTCGGGTACACGGTCTAGCAATCCATGAAACCGTAAGATTTTGAACATAGGTCTAGGACGATTATTTGCATCATGTCTGACTTAGGGGACTCAACACAGGGGTTGGGTCCGTCTAGGACAGGTGACCCGGTATTGAAAAGACCGAGCATACTATGTGTTGCATTTTATTGTCCTTGATCGTTATGCGGACCGGCGGAAATCCCGAGATTGGAAAATTGTTGAAAAAGAAAAAGAGAGAGAGAGGAAAATAATGATTTGTAGAAAATAGGTATCCGGAAAATTTGAAAATTTGAAAAAATAGGTGGAACATTTTTGTTGAAATAATTGGTCAAATAATCCGACCGAACTACGCAGGTTTGATTCTCGCCATTAGGTGGGATACGTAGGCAACCCTTAAACGGGTCCAACCACACTTTTAGAAAAAGACCAAAAAGATTTTCTTTTCAAATAATCGAGGTGATTGCTATTTTTGGAAATGGCCGAATGTTCCGAAAGGACAACGGAAGGCTGTTTTTGCAAAAATGGCCACTTCGAAAATCATTTTCCTTTTCTTTCATTCAAAAATTGAAAACTTGCATTGAAAAAGATTTTTCCTTTTCTAAATAAAATCACCTTAATAAATGTGCAGGACGAGCACGATGATGAATGAACAATTTTCCCTAAATAAAATCCCTTTGGAGCTGAGGTTATGGTGGCAGGACATGGGATCCGATGGTCAAGACTGGGTCAAAAAGTACTTGAAGGGCCTTACGGGGTTACTCGAAATAGTTCCTCGGGGTGATGTGATTAGAGCGTTGGTCTCGTTTTGGGATTCGGCACACAACGTATTTCATTTCCCAGATTTTGAGCTTACCCCTACTTTGGAGGAGATTGCCTTTTACATTGGGAAGACTGAGGTTCCGCTGAAAGGAAAATACCCGGTATCTCCGAGAATGGTGACGGTACATCGTTTCCTCGACTCTTTGAAAATCGCCCGGAATGTTCATAATGAAGATCTGGCCGACGGATTTTGTTCTTTAAGCTTCATCTACAACAGGTTTGGACACATTGGGGGTTTCAATGACCCAACCAATAAGTTATGCCTGTAAGTCCAACCGGGCGAAATGGGAAGAACATCGGAGGTTCGCATTTTTGGTGGCATTTCTTGGAGTTGTTGTATTCCCGAGGAAAGATGGCCATATCAATATAAAAGTCGCCGGGGTAGCTACCACACTGATAGTACAAGAAAACTGCACTCTGGCCCCGATGATTGTTGCGGATATCTATCGTGCTCTGACTACGTGCAAAGCGGGGGCTACTTTCTTCGAAGGGTGTAACTTGATCTTGCAAATCTGGCTAATTGAGCATCTGTGCCACCACCCTTCATTCTCGAGCTATGGTTCGGCCGATCGGACATGTTTGGAAGAGTTCAATGCGAGGACAAAAGAAGTAAAGTTACCCGAGGGAGTCCAAGGCTGGATTGTGTATTTTCGATCACTAATTGACGGTCAAATTGATTGGACGTATGACTGGTTACCTCTTGACGAGGTAATATACATGCCAACGGAGGGATCGCCGTTTTTGATCATGGGTTTGAAGAGTATACAACCTTATGCTCCATACAGAGCTTTGCGACAGTTGGGTCGGTGTCAGATTATTCCGAGGGATGGAGACCTCAGTGTGCAGGCCGTGGAGATTGGTCCAGACGGGCAATTCCCGGAAGCAAAAATCCGGCAAATCTGGAATGAGTGCCAAAATTTGAAGATTGATACTTGTGTGTCGAATAGAGCAAAAGGGGAGATATCACCTGGGTACTCCACGTGGTACCGACGAGGGGTTGAACACGAACGTCTTTCAAAGAGACCTCACTTGCAAGACCTGATAGAGCAATCCGAGGAAAATTTGAGATGGGCGGCCAAGGAAGAGGAATATAAAGCCAAAATCAGTCTGTTGGAAGATAAACTGAGAAATCTTCATTTCGAAAGCGGCTTACAAGCAGCATCCGATGAAGGGGAAAAGAAACAGCTGAAAAAAGAGAATGATATGTTGAAGGCTCAAATAGCTCAAATGAAAATTGCATCTGAGACTCCAGTCCGTTCAGCCCGGGATGAAAAGCTAATTGAGATTCTCCGGCGGAAAGTGAATGACTATAGCTTTGATTTGGACGTAGCTGAAAAAGAGTTAGCCAAGGCTCGGAAGCAAATGGACAAAGACGCCGAGGAAAGAGCCAAGTTGGTCCGGCAGCTACAAGGCAAGCACGATGTTGAAATAGCTCAACTTAGAAAGAAAATAATCTCAACCACGGCCAAGAGCAACAAGATTATCAAAGATCTTGAGGAAGAAAGAGAATATTGCTACACGACCATGGCTAGATTAAAATTGGAGCTACAACAGGTGCAAAAGGACAACCAACATGTCTTGGACGCTCGCAATCAACAAATAAGCCGTCTATTGCAAGAAAAAGGGGTCATCAGAGAAAAGATTGTTCGCATCGCCCAGTATATCACCCGAAAAACTCAGCTTTGTGAAGATATGACTCGGAGGACTTTTGTTTCTGCAGTGAAGTATTTTGTACAACAAGTCATGGCCGACCTGGATAGGCTTCAAGGGGTTTAGCATATAGGCCCGCGGCAAGGCCGAACGATGCCTCGCGGGCACTAGGTGCATTAATGTACTCTTAGGTCATGCATCGTCTTTTATTTTATTTTTCTTTTTCTTAAACATCGCTTTGTAATCAAGGTTTTGGATTATCAATGAGAAAAACCAAGTGTTGTTACCAATTCTTTTACTTTATGTCATTTCCTTCATATCCGCTAGGCAAATAAATAGGATCGTGATTATGAAAACGGCAAAGAAAAAGCAATAAAAAGAAGGAAAAGCAAGAAAAGAAAAGAGAGAGAAGAAAAAAAAAGCAAAAAAAAAAAGAAAGAAAAGAAAAGAAGAAAAGAAAGAAAGAAAACAAAAGAGCGGAAAAAGAAAAAGACGATTGAAGTGAGCAGCGGCCGGGATGATGCATAACGACTCGAGCAAATGTGTTTGTTTTTAAAGTCGTTACATCTTATTCATACGCTAACAACTAACGAGTGTTGATGTTTGTGAGTCCAGATTTTCTAGGCAACTGGCATACTGGCTACCCACTCATACAACACTAGATCCAAAAAGATGACAAAGGCTGTATCCCAGGAGATCGAGGCAACCATTGTAGACCCTGCTCACGAAGAAGAGATCGTGGATGTGGCGGGGATGAAAGAAGAAATGTACAAGTTAAGACAACAGATGGCTGAAATGTACCAGGCTTGGTCGAGAGGTCAACCACTACCAGCCTACCCTGCTAACCCTGCATATGTCCCTCCAGCCAATCCTAACCCCGAGCCACCAACACCGAACTCATCATCCACCTACCCCGATTACCCTCACTACTATGCTTCCACCTCCCAAATGCCACCACCTCCAGCCAAGCAAACACCACCTCAGGTTCCACAAGTTGCTCCTGTATATGTGGCACCTCCGCCCGTTGTTATCCACAAATCCTCTAGCGAACCAATGTTTCATATCCAGGATTCTCACTATTACCCCCCGGAGCCTACTTTCAGACAACACGAGTCTCACGCTCCCATGATAGAAGCTAGTGCCGGGCAGGAGGAGATGGCTCGAAAGGTGAAGAGTCTTGAGAACGCTTTCCGCAATATGCAAGGGCTGGGAGGGCAAGTAAGTGTAGCCTACAAAGACCTGTGTTTGTTCCTGAGGTGCAGCTTCCTGCAGGATTTAAGTTGCCCAAGTTCGACATGTACAACGGACACGGGGATCCTGTAGCTCATCTAAGAGGATATTGTAGCAAGATGAGAGGCGCGGGAGGTAGAGATGAATTGTTGATGGCGTACTTCAGCCAAAGTTTGAGTGGATCAGCGCTGGAATGGTATACCCGACAGGACCATACAAGATGGTTCGTTTGGGATGATTTAGCACAAGCTTTTGCCAGTCATTTTCAGTACAATCTGGAGATCATACCCGACAGGTTATCCCTTACCAAGCTGGAGAAAAAGCCAGGAGAGAGCTTTAGAGAATACGGTTTTAGATGGAGGGAACAGGCCGCTAGAGTGGATCTACCGATGAAAGAGGGAGAGATGGTGGATTGTTTTCTGCAAGCTTTGGATCCAACCTACTACGGCCATCTAGTGTCAGCAATTGGAAAAAGTTTCAACGAAGTTGTGAAAATGGGAAGTTTTGTAGAAGAGGGTTTGAAGACAAACAAAATTATGAGTTTTTCGGCTATCAAAGCCACAAATCAAGCTATACAGAGTGGAAGCGGAGGAGTGATGGGAAAGAAGAAGAAAGAAGAAGTGGCAACCGTTGAAAGCAGGCCCTGGAGTCGCAACCCACATTATAACCCACCAAGACCCTATCGCCAACACACGCCAAGCCCGTCAACCCCATATAATCCACCACCACCATCTTACCCGCCAAATCCCTACAATGCACCGAGCCCATATAACCCACCACCACCACCATACACACCAACTGTCCCACATTACCACCACCCTCAAACCCAAGCTTATCCACCACCACCACCCCACGTGTGGAGAGCTCAAGCTCCACACAATGTGTACCATACCCAAAACACATACCCAACCCCTAAACCTTACCGAAACCAGAATAGACCCAGGCCGGACGCTGATTGGAGAAACAAAGCAAGAAGAACATTCACTCCTCTCGGAGAGTCATATACCAGTCTTTTCCACAGGTTGAAAGAATTGGGGATGGTGAGACCAATCGCACCAAAAATCCGAACCCACCCCCGAAAAATCTTGATTCTTCTGTCAAATGTGAATATTGTTCAGGAACGTTGGGCCACGATACTGAGAAATGCTGGCAATTAAAGAATGCCATTCAAGATCTTATCGATGAAAGGAAAATTGAAGTGCAAGCACCCGAGGCCCCAAACATTACCCAGAATCCATTGCCGAATCATCACGAAACAAATGTGATAGAACTGGTGCAGGGTGATGGCAATCAAAAACCATCTCGGGCCGTCATGATGATAAAGTCGAGTGACAAGTTGGGGAAAGAAATTGTGAAAGAGGAGGTAATTGTTGAGAAACCAAAGCCAGAGTAGTGATGGGAGGTTTAAAGGTGGTAGTTCGAGGTGCAAAGACGATCGTGACCGTGAAAGGAGCAAGTGCAGACCAGTAATCATAAAACCGGTAGTGCAAATGCCAGTGGTGAATACAAAGACTGTGCCTTGGAACTATAACAAGGTAACGGTAGTTTACAAGGGAAAAGAGATTTCTGGTGAAATTAATGAAACGCATGGACTTACTCGATCTGGAAGGTGTTTTGCTCCAGAGGAACTGAGAAAGATGAAAACGGTAAAAGAAAGTCAACTGAAGAAGCCAGTGTCGGAGGAGGAAGCAGAGGAATTTCTTAAGAAAATGAAGTCACAAGAGTACTCAGTGGTCGAGCAGTTAAGAAAGACCCCGGCCCAGATTTCTTTGTTATCTTTGTTGATACATTCGGAGGAGCACCGGAAGGCTCTTATGAAGATTTTAAATGAGGCTCATGTTCCGGAGAAGATTTCAGTGTGTCATTTGGAGAAGATTACCAGCAAAATTTTCGAGTCCAATAGGATTACCTTCTCTGATAGGGAGCTGCCGGTGGAAGGAACTGAACACAACAAAGCATTATACCTCACAGTGAAGAGTGAAGAGTCAGTCGTGACTAGGGTATTGATTGACAATAGATCGAGCGCGAACATCTGCCCGCTATCAACTCTAGGGAAGCTGAACATTAGCCCGGATAGAATCCGGAGAAACAATATCAATGTGAGAGGGTTTGACGGCGGAGGTAAGAACACGTTGGGGGATATTATTTTGGAAGTGACCATCGGTCCCGTTGATTTTACGATGGAGTTCATGGTGCTTGATATTGCCGTATCATATAACTTGTTGTTAGGTCGACCCTGGATTCATGCGGCCAAAGCGGTACCATCTTCTCTACACCAGATGGTCAAGTTTGAATGGGAACAGCAAGAGATTGTTGTACACGGAGAGGAGAATGCTTGTAATGTGGTAGCACCTTTTGACGGTACTGATGGGGATCGGGGTCCTTGGGTCTACCAAGTGACGGATGCTATAGAAGTGAACAAAGTTGCTGAAGGAGAAAAGTTACCAACCCCGATGATGGCACCAACTGCTATAATGGTGGCCAGAGAAATGCTGAAAAATGGATTCACACCGGGGAGGGGATTAGGCAAAACACTGCAGGGAGTCACTCAACCAGTTCAGCTTCCGGAGAATAAAGGTACATTCGGCTTAGGGTTCAAACCCACCTTTGCCGATATCCAAAGAGCCTCTAAAGCCAAGAGAAACTGGACCTTGCCCAAACCCATACCCAAATTATCCGACATCTTTATCAGGCCTGGTACAAAATATCAACCATCTGCTGCAGCAAAGTGCATTGAGACCCAACTTGGTGAAGAAATGCTTGGTTTTAGGAAATTGTTCTGGGAGGTGAATACGATTGAAGCAGGGGAAGGCACGAGCAACATGGACGTGCAATTTGTGGGGCCCCGAGTCACATTGAACAATTGGGAAGCTACTCCTTTCCTTATCCGGAAGGAGTCTTGGTAGTTAGCTCAAAATTTCATCATTGTTTCCCCGAAAGTTGTTATTTTCCCCATTCCCCTCATGAAAAAAAATCACCATGTATCCCGAACATCGTTCGTTTCTTTTATTAATGAAATGCAATTTTTCCTTTTTCTTTCCTTTTGCCTTATTTTTCTTTATTTTTCCTTTTGTACAGTTTTGCATGTGTTGATTCCAATGCCATGTCATGCGTGAAGGATTCTAGACCCGGTTCTGACAATCATGTTACTATACAAGAAATCGAGGAAGATAGTGAAATAGAATGTGAGGATGAGGAAGCCCTGGAGGAAATAAGTAAGGACATGAAACAATACGAGGAAAAACCCAAGCCGAATCTGAGTGATACGGAATCTGTAAACTTGGGGAGCGAAGATGACGTCCGAGAAACAAAGATTAGTGTGCATTTGGAGGCACCCCTCAGGGATGAATTGATAAGGTTGTTGCATGAATTTAAGGACATCTTTGCCTGGTCCTATGATGACATGCCCGGACTTAGCACAGATCTAGTGGTACACAAGTTGCCAATCTACTCGGAATGCCGGCCAGTGAAACAAAAGCTGAGAAAATTCAAAACGGACATTAGCGTGAAGATAAAAGAAGAGGTGAATAAGCAGTTCGAGGCAAAGGTCATAAGAGTTACCAAATACCCCACCTGGTTGGCAAATGTTATGCCGGTCCCGAAGAAAGACGGCAAAACCAGAGTGTGTGTAGACTATAGAGACCTCAACAAAGCCAGTCCAAAGGACGACTTCCCATTGCCAAACATTCACATATTGATCGACAATTGCGCCAAGCATGAAATCGGTTCGTTTGTGGATTGTTATGCAGGTTATCACCAGATCCTGATGGACGAAGAAGATGCTGAGAAAACTGCCTTCATTACACCTTGGGGAACGTATTGCTATAGAGTAATGCCGTTTGGATTAAAGAATGCCGGGGCAACTTACATGAGGGCAATGACCACTATGTTTCATGATATGATGCATAGAGAAATTGAGGTATATGTGGACGATGTCATCATAAAGTCCAGAAAACAACCTGATCACGTGAGGGATTTGAGGAAGTTTTTCCAAAGACTCCGGAGGTACAATCTAAAACTCAATCCGGCGAAGTGTGCTTTTGGAGTGCCCTCAGGGAAACTACTGGGGTTCATTGTGAGCCGGCGAGGTATTGAATTGGATCCATCAAAGATCAAGGCTATTCAAAGTCTACCTCCGCCGAAGAACAAGAAGGAGGTCATGAGCTTATTAGGAAGGTTGAATTACATTAGTCGGTTCATTGCTCGATTGACATCAACATACGAGCCAATTTTCAAGTTGTTGAAGAAAGACGCAGCAGTGAAATGGACCGACGAATGTCAGGAAGCCTTTGACAAGATCAAAGAATATTTGGCTAATCCTCCGGTGTTAGTACCTCCAGAACCAGGGCGTCCTCTGATTTTGTATTTGACGGTGCTAGATAACTCTTTCGGTTGTGTACTGGGTCAACATGACGAGACAGGCAAGAAAGAACAAGCCATCTACTACCTCAGCAAAAAGTTTACATCTTACGAGGTGAAGTATACCCAACTGGAGAGAACTTGTTGTGCATTGATTTGGGTGGCTCAGAAGCTGAAGCATTATTTGTCAGCATACACTACGTACTTGATATCACGATTGGATCCTCTCAAGTACATCTTTCAGAAGCCCATGCCTACGGGAAGACTGGCCAAATGGCAGATTCTGCTCACAGAATTTGACATTGTTTATGTGACTCGTACGGCAATGAAGGCACAAGCTATTGTGGACCACTTAGCCGAGAATCCGGTGGATGATGAATATGAACCACTGAAAACATACTTTCCGGATGAAGAGGCAATGCTTGTCGAGGAGATGGAGCAAGAGGAAAGGCCGGGATGGAAAATGTACTTTGATGGAGCCGTCAACAGCAGGGGCGTTGGTATCGGAGCGGTACTCATTTCAAGTACGGGACAACACTATCCCGTCACAGCTCAGCTCCGATTTTTCTGTACCAACAATATGGCCGAATATGAGGCATGCATCTTGGGATTAAGGATGGCGATTGACATGGGTATTCAAGAGATTTTGGTCATGGGTGACTCGGATCTCTTGGTACACCAAATTCAAGGGGAATGGGAGACACGAGATTTGAAATTGATACCATATCGGTATTGTTTGCACGAGTTGTCTCAAAGATTCCAGTCTATAGAATTCAAGCATATCCCGAGAATGCACAATGAGATTGCGGATGCTTTGGCCACATTGTCCTCTATGTTGCATCATCCGGACAAGACATACATAGATCCGCTCCAGATCCAAGTCCGAGATCAGAATGCTTATTGCTTCGTTGTGGAAGAAGAGTCGGATGGAGAGCCGTGGTATCATGATATTAGGGAATACTTGAAAGCTGGCAAATACCCGGAGCAAGCCACCGGAGACCAGAAGAGAGCCATCAGGCGTCTAGCCAATGGATTTTTCTTCAGTGGAGGAGTGGTATACAAAAGAACACCAGATCTGGGCTTATTGAGATGTGTGGACGCACAACAAGCAGATGAAATTATGATTGAAGTACATGCTGGAGTATGCGGACCCCACATGAGCGGATATGTGTTAGCAAAGAAGATCTTGAGAGTTGGGTACTACTGGCTCACGATGGAGCGTGATTGTATCAGGTATGTAAAGAAATGCCATCAATGCCAGGTACATGGGGATCTGATCCACTCCCCGCCCTATGAGTTGCACACAATGTCAGCACCATGGCCCTTTGTTGCTTGGGGCATGGATGTCATCGGCCCAATAGATCCAGCCGCTTCTAATGGGCACAGGTTTATCCTGGTTGCAATTGATTATTTCACCAAATGGGTCGAAGCTAAGACATTCAAGGCGGTGACGAAGAAAGCGGTGGTGGATTTTGTGCACGAGAATATCATATGCCGATTTGGGATCCCCAAAGTGATTATCACAGACAATGGAGCCAATTTAAACAGTCATCTCATGGCAGAAGTTTGTGAAAAGTTTAAGATCACGCACCGCAATTCCACGCCCTACAGGCCAAAGGCAAATGGTGCAGTAGAAGCGGCAAATAAGAACATCAAGAAGATTCTTCGGAAAATGGTGGAGGGATCCAGGCAGTGGCATGAAAAGTTACCCTTTGCTCTCATGGGTTACCGTACGACGGTACGTACTTCTATCGGAACCACACCTTATACCCTCGTGTATGGAACAGAGGCCGTTATACCAGCAGAAATAGAAATACCGTCATTGCGAATTATAGCCGAATCTGAGATAGATGACGATGAATGGGTAAAGGCCCGATTAGAACAGTTGAATTTGATTGATGAGAAGAGATTGGCCGCGATCTGCCATGGACAGTTGTATCAGCGGAGAATGGCCAGAGCATATAATAAGAAGGTACGACCTCGAAAGTTTGAAGTTGGACAAGTGGTATTGAGGCGTATCTTACCACATTGGGCAGAGGCAAAAGGCAAGTTCGCACCGAATTGGCAGGGACCGTTCGCGGTATCACGGGTGTTGTCCAATGGAGCATTATACCTAACTGATGTTGAAGGAAAGTGCGTAGAGACTGCTATCAATTCAGATGCGATCAAAAGATACTATGTATGATTCCTTTTCAATTGTATGTTTTGTATTTTGTTGTGATTTTGGAATTGAAATGATGAAGGCATTTTATTCTCTATCCAAACACTTTATCCATTGATAACCCCTTTGAGCCTTAATGAATGAATTCTTTCATATCCCTCTCTCGAAATCGCTTTAGTGCAATAAGATCGAAATTGCCATAATGAAAAATGAAATGATGGAAAAATGAAAAGAAAAAAAAATGAAAAATGAAAAAAAAATGAAAAAAAAATGAATGAAAAAAGAGAAAAAGACAAAAATCGGGAAAAAGTCAAAAAAGAAATCCATCTAACTTTTGAAGTTGGGTGAACTACGTCTGACTTGATCCCGAAAGGGTACGTAGGCAGCCTCTCTGAGGTTCAGTCACAATAAAGGAAAAAATCCAAAAAATTCCCCACATATTGAAACTGGGGCAGAAGTTATGTTTTAATAATTCCGAGAGTTGTAAATATTTTTAACCCTCGTTGAAATTTTGAGCCTTTATATCTTTCTTTCTTAACCCGTCCAAAAGCCACGTTACAGTCCAAAGAAAGACCTTCTGATCGATTCTGAAATGATAACGAATACAACGAAGGAGGAGCGAAGCATCGGATAATACCCGTGGTACAGAAAACCAAATTCAAAAGGAAAAATGGAAAAAATAAAAAAATGAGAGAGTCTCATCGGTGAAAACCTTAGCCGGCACTGTGAGACGATTGTGAGGTTGAGAGAAATAAAATGAGAGAGTCTCATCGGTGAAAACCTTAATCGGCACTGTGAGATGATTGTGAGGTTGAGAGAATAAACGAGAGAGTCTTATTGGTGAAAACCTTTCGAGGCACCGTAAGGCGATCGTGAGGATCATCAGAAAAGAAAAAATGCAACAAAAAGAGTATCTGTTTGGGTCAAAGGCAATTTGGAGTCAGAATAATGATTGGAACGAACTGGGTCAGAGTTTAAATACATGGCATGGTCAGCGGAATCAGCCAGCAAATACCCAGATAAGTTCTGTCATCTCTCCAAAATACCCTTACCTTTCTTTCATTTTTTCTGCATTTCATTGTTTACCCTTTTGAGAGCTAACTACCAGCTCCTGATAACGGAAGTTGAAATAACTCTGGATCAGAAAGAATGGAAGATTGGGGAAAGGAATAAAGAGGCTTGGCAAGCATGGCCAAAGAAAAAGAAAACAAAACAAAAATGGAAAAAATGAGAAAATACAAAAAGAGTCTGCAAGAGACAAAAAGTCGAAGCCATGCAACATGAAAAAGCAAAAACAAAGGAAGCAATAAGAAGTGGGGACGGCAGATGCCAGTTGCCAGCAGTTTATATCTAATAAAATTTTGTTTCATGCAGGAACAAATTGTCACTAATCACTTTAAAGTGAATGTGACCAATGTGGAAAATTTAAAATACCAAAAAGAGAAAGTCTGCCGAATAAGTGGAGAAATTCACAGGCAAGAGTTAAGTTGGTGAAAGAAAATACCAAAAAGAGGAGGTAGCATATTTTACAATCCACTCCCCGGTCCTCAGGCTGAGGGAATATTTTCTGCATTTGCATTGCACGTTTCAATTTCGTTAGGCGCCCACCTTCAAATACGGAATATTTTCCGCATTTGCATTGCACGTTTCAATTGCATTAGGCGCCCACCTTCAAATTCGGGAATATTTTCTCGCATTTGCATTGCACGTTTAAATTTCGTTAGCGCCCACCTTCAAATTCGGGAATATTTTTTGCATCGCATTGCACGTTTAAATTTCGTTAGGCGCCCACCTTCAAATTCGGGAATATTTTCGCATTCGCATTGCATGTTTCAATTCCGTTAGCGCCCACTTCAAATTCGGGAATACTTTCGCATTCGCATTGCACGTTTAAATTTCGTTAGGCGCCTACCTTCAAATTCGGAATATTTTCTGCATTCGCATTGCACGTTTAAATTTTTGTTAGGCGCCCACCTTCAAATTCGGGAATATTTTCTGCATTTTGCATTGCACGTTTAATTTCCACTCCCCAGTCCTCAGGCTGCGGGAATACATTTTTTGCATTGCACGTTTAATTTCCGTTAGGCGCCCACCTTCAAATACGGGAATATTTTCGGCATTCACATTGCACGTTTAATTTCGTTAGGCGCCCACCTTCAAATACGGAATATTTTCTGCATTCGCATTGCACGTTTAATTTACGTTAGGCGCCCACCTTCAAATTCGGAATACTTTCGCATTCGCATTGCACGTTTAATTTCGTTAGCGCCCACCTTCAAATACGGGAATACTTTTTGCATCGCATTGCACGTTTAAATTTCGTTAGGCGCCCACCTTCAAATACGGGAATATTTTCTGCATCACATTGCACGTTTAAATTTCTGTTAGGCGCCCACCTTCAAATTCGGGAATATTTTTTGCATTCGCATTGCACGTTTCAATTCTGTTAGGCGCCCACCTTCAAATTCGGGAATATTTTCTGCATTTGCATTGCATGTTTCAATTCTGTTAGGCGCCCACCTTCAAATTCGGGAATACTTTTCTGCATTTGCAATTGCACGTTTAAATTTCTGTTAGGCGCCCACCTTCTAATACGGGAATATTTTCTGCATCATCATGGTTTATATATTTAAAAGCCCACACTGGGGCAGAAAAAGAAAAAAAAAGAGGTAGTTTGTTGTTTTGTTTTTAGCAGGTTCAGCTCGGGATCAAGAAAAACAAGAAAATCAACAAAAAAGAGAGTCATCAAGAAAACAAGAAAATCAACAAAAAAGAGGAAGATTCTGCATCACCGGAAAGGGAAGAAGAGCAAAAGCTAGATTAGGAACACTTGTAATTGTAGGATCATAGCTTAGAATAGCTTCTTCATTTTACATTTTTCCCCCCGGTGTAATAAGGAGTAAGTCAGCAGGTCTCAACAGTGTCAATGCAACAGTGAGTCTGGTAGTTTTTAAAACTGCCAGACCTTCCCGAACTACACTGACCTGATTCCTGTTTAGCCCAGGATATGTAGGCAACCTCTAAAGCAGGGTGCGGTCAAAAGGTTTTCAAAAATGCTTTCACGGAATATGCCGATGTGCAAAAATCTCTCATTATCGCTCACTTGTCTTTGCACTGAAACTCTTCGTGTTCCCGAGCAAAGAGCTGATTGTGAGCACATGATTTTTGCACTAAGCCTTTAAATTCCAAAATTAAAATAAATATGCTTTTGAGTGCAATTACTTGCTTTGCTTGAAATTAGTTTTATTTTTGTGTGTTTGAATAAGTAAAAAATTAGAAAAAAATCAAAAAAAATAGTAGTAAGTAATTTGTTAGTCTAGTTAATTAGGAAATTAGTAAAATAGCCTAAGTAGTAGAAATTAGGAAAAAATAGCAGAAAATTACCAAAAAAATACTAGGAAATTAGAGTAAGTAGTAAATTAGGATTTATAATTTTTCATAAAAGAAAAGGAAAAAATATATAAAAGAAAAGTACATAAAAATAATTAAAATATTAGAAAAATACAAAATATATATAAGTGTAATAAGACTGGGCCAAATACAGTCCAATTGGTTAGCCTAGTCCTTAAGCCCAAAGGCTAAGCCTGATCCGTGAAGGGAGGTGCAATCTCAGCCATCCGTTATGCTCGATCCAATGGCTGAAATAATTAGCGAAGTTATTTGGTTTATTGAGATGTAAGGATCAATCTCAACCGTCCGTAGGAGTTGATCTAACGGAAGAGACCTTTGGTCTCTTTAGTGATGGAACGGTGCCGTTTCGTAACGCCTGGTCTTGACCGTTGATCATCAACAAATCAACGGCCAAGATCACCTGGGATATTTGCCCTATAAAAATGGCTTGTCTGAAGCGGTTGTCTCATTTTGCCAAAATTAAAACCCTAAGAGACAGCCGCCCTCCTCTTCGTCTCCCTGTATCTCTCATCTTCTTCTTCATCATCAGCGGCCATGGCGGCCACCACTCCTACGGTGGTCGCCGGCTTGTCTTCTTACTACCCCCATCTTCTTCTCCTTCATCTTCATGTCATAACACACCCAAAAAACCCAGAAAACCCCCTGTTCTTCAAAACCCCGGTCACCGGAGTTACACTGGTGACCACCCAAACAATGAACCACTGGCTAAAACTAATGCCAATCTCTTCCTCCTTTCATGATCTATCCACTCATACCACTGGTCACCCTCGAATCAAACCGGAACGCCTCGAATATCCCGAAGAAGGTCGCCGGAACCCTAACTCCGGCGACCCCAAATCCAACCTCAATCAAGACCTCACCTTTACCACCTCCAAAACACCTCATGCAACCCAGAATCCAAAAAAGGCCTCGTCTTTAGGCCTGAACGAAAAAACAGAGAAGGAAAAAGAAAAAAAAAAGATCTGGAAAAGAATAAGAAAAAGAAAACAAGAGTGAATAAAAAGGAGCTTGAAGGTCTGGGAGGGTCTGAGATTAAAGAAAAGAAAAGAAAAGGGAATAGGAAGCTCGGGGGACCGGCCCCGCAAGCTAAGTACCCTCCCCCTGTTTTATATTTCTTTGCTTTTTCCTGTTTGATCTATGTGTTTCTTGTCTTGCATGTTTCTATCTGCCCTTTTCCTCGTGCTTCACATGATTAGTTTTAGGGTTTAATTTGTTCATCTGTGCTCCATGTTTGACTGTTCATCTTCTTTTGTTTCTTATCTTTTATCGTATATATATATATTACATCTGTTAGTTTGTCATAAGAATTAGGGTGTCTTTCGTCAAAATTTTGGCCTGTTTCTCTGATTTAAAGATATGTTCTTAATATCCCTTATTCTTTTTCATCTTTTGTTTCTTTCTCTGTTGGTTTTTGATATCTCTTCTACATTTCTTATTTGTTTTCGCATGTTAATTTTAGGGTTTTGCTTTGCTTTCCTTTGTTTTGTGTCTGTCGTCTTGATATTTTGTTTATCCCCTGTGCTTCTTCATCTTCTGTAGTTCCAGTGTTTTAACTTGTTTATCTTCATGTTTTTTTTTCTTGATTTGTATGTTTCAATCATGTTCAGTTTCCTTCCTTTTCGTTCTGCTGTGTAATATGAGTCCAGACCTGTTTACTTTCCACAGCATGACCGTTCCTTTCTTCATGATTCTTCACATGCTTAGCTGTCCAGTCATTGTTATTCATATCTTATACTATGTTTGGATTTTGGTTTCTGATTCTCTGATTTGAAGATTTGAACCCGATATCTTTCCTCTTGTTTGTCCTCTGCTAGTATTAGGCTTCTCCATTCTGTTTGCATGTTTTCTCATTCTCTCTTAATCTTCCCTGTTAGTTCTTGACAGTTTGAATGATCCTTCTCTTCTCTTTGTCTCATGCTTAAGGATAGAATTAGCTATGGGTCCCTTATATTAAGTTTGAATTAGTCTTTTCATGTTTAGTTATACTGTTAGGACTAAATATTAGTTTCATATCTGAGTTGGCTCTACTCCAGTTTTCCATGTGTTCACTGTTTTCCTTTTAGAATAATTTTAGAATTAGCCATTAGACTCTCATGTCTACTTAAGGGTTACTACTTCAAATAGCACCCTCACATGCATGCCCATGATCTTTCTTCTGTCACTTTTGCATAATAGATTTAGGGATGTTATTCATTGCTCCTTCATGTCTTTCTGTTCCTCATCTTCACTCTTAACATGCATATATCAAGCTAGGGTAGCACTTAAAAATGAATCCTAATTACCCTACTTAGATTAGTTGAACCATGCTGACTGGTTTCTGGGAATTCAGTGTCTATATCCATAAATGTTAAGTGTTGTAGGGTTTTTCAGTATATCATTTAACATGAAATGACTGTTGCTTAGCCTAATTGATGTTAATTGCCATGTGGCTGCATGATTTCAAGTTATGTAAGTTGATTAGTTGAGATTCAACATTATCAAACCCTACTTCTGAATTTTGATTGATTAATGAACAATATTTGACTTCATGTGTTTATATGTGCAATTATATGTTGAAATGGTTAAGTTTGCAATAGTTTTATGTTAGGCATGAATACTGTTAAATGCCTTTCATACTTTAAGGGGATTGGTTATAGCTGTAGTTCTAGGTTCCATAAGTGGTTAGTTTTTAAATAGGTATAAACTGAAAATGAACAAAATAGGCTACAAGTTTAATAATTGGCCTAAGAATGGTCAACCTTGCAAAAGGTTGACCAATTCTATAAGCCCTAACACACAGTTCACTGTTAAACAGTGGCTGGTTGTGCAAAGGGGCTATGTCTGCAAATGCAGACTAGCCCAGGCTCTATATTGAGCCCTGAACAGCAAAGTGGCCAAACCTGTAAAGGTTTTGGGCCTAGTTGTTCAGTATATGGCTTTAATAGCCCAAGCTAAGTCTCAACTTGAGACTGGCTAACTTTTAAATAGGTTAAACATAATAACAAAACAGGCTATGCCTGCAATTAGCTTTAATTAGGAATAAATTGGTCTTAATTGATTGAAATTAGTTTAAAAGTGGCTAAAATTGAAATAGTTCTTAAGAATAAATCTGGCCAGCCCTTAAATACTAATGCCAGGGCTGGCCATTAGTTAAATAGGTGCAAAATTAGTTGAAGTCTGCCCTAGGCAAAGCTAGTAAATCAGCAGTGCCCTTAGGGGCACAATTGGGAATTGAAAAGGTAAATTAGTAACTAGTAAGAACTTAGGAGGGTAATAGGGACATTTATACTCCTGATTTCTGCAATTTTGCAGAGATTTAGGGGTATAATGGTCTCCTAAAAATGGGAAATCTGTAAAAATCTCAAACCCCTAAGGTTATACTAGTAAAAGGCCATAAAAGAGAATCTTTAGAACCTTCCAGCACATGCTGGAAGGGTTTTAGTAACTGAAAATGGGACTAAAGTGTAGAATAGGTAATTTTAGGAGGGGAAAAGTGGGATTAATCCCATTACTTCCTCCCCAAGTATTCAGCCCTAAAAGGTTAGCTATAAATATCTCAAAAGAGGGGCTGAAAAAGGAGGGATTCCAGGATATAACAATCTGAGCTAATATTTGGGGTTCCATTGGAGAGTAATCTGAAAACTTAAGCTGAAATTCATACAAAAGCATTGAGAGATAAAAGAGCAATAGAACAGTAGGATTTTTTTTCTGGAACTTCTCAGTAGAATTCACTGGTTTTCGTTGGTTTTCTGCCGTGTTCTTCTGTTCAAAATTGGATTGGGTTTCTTCTGTTACATTGTTGATTCGCACCTGTTGTTGCTGTGTTGTTGGGCTCGTTGATATTCAAATCCTCTACTGTTGCATTGCCTTGTTTGATCCTTGCTGTACTTACTCGCTTCTGTCTCCCTTAGACTCATTGGTTCTTTCTATTTGACCCAGGTACACTTCTCTATTTCTGATGAAGATGTAGATGCTGAAATGCTGTAATGAATGAAGTGCCTGTTTAATCCATTTGTCATTTTGTATTCTTTAATTAATAGTTTAATTATAGTATTATGTAGTAGTTGAATAACAGAAAGACGATACTAATGCTGTAATAATGTAGTACTAGCAGTAGTATAAGTAGTAATATAGTGTAGGCAGCTTGTCACTTAGTTTAATTAGGAAAACTTAAAACATAAGTTAATCCATAATACTTGCAAAAACTGATAAGCACTAAGTTCACAAACACCCGACCGTATAGTTAATTACATTATCACTGATTTGCATTTAGAGTGAAAAGCGTTAGGTCAAGCAGTGATTTGTTCATGTTTTGGGTAATAATCTGATAATAAAACGAGTTATAAGGGAATCAGCAGTATAATTATGCACCAGTCTTAGAGTCATTCATCTGTAGATGTTTAAAGTCGAATCATGGAATAATCAGATTGTATAATCACTGTTAATATAGTTAGTCTAAATTCGAAGATCAGGAATAAAATCTGTAGCAGGCTAAGGAAAGAGGTAACTGGATATTGAAGCTGTTTAATTCAAACCAAGTTTATAGTGTTAAAATGTTTAGCTAAAATGCAACGATGAGTATAATCAGTCCAGATTCACAGTTAATTGGGTTAGTTTTCCTGTAAATCACCTTCTCAGATTCAGTATTGACTTCAAACATTAGTATAATAAGAAGTAGCCTATTAGTCCAGATATTTGAAAACCAGTAATTGATTTGTAATTGATATGTGATGAATTGATGTATTGATCTTTTACTGAATAAATAAATTGCTTTGTTTCAAATGAGTGTCTCTGTTCTTTTACTTCACTGTAATCGTTATTTATATTAAGCTTAATGTATATTATGGGCCCAAATCGTTATATCAAGTTAATAAGGCCAGCAAGCTTAAGCCCAAAACAACCTGGAGACTGCCTGGGCCTTAAAGGCCTGGACCAATGCTGATCCATGCTAAGCGAAACGAAAAGAAGACCAGGCCCAATAAGTAATAAGAATTCGACGGGCCCGGATTACTATAGAATTAGTATTACGATTAAGGCAAAAACAAATATAGAAAATTTAGCCAAATATTAGTACCCTTTAATAAATAATTTGGGACGAGCCTCGCCCGAATAACACCGGGGCCCCCATTTAGTAATAATATAAACACGAATAGACCCGGGAAAGCTAATAGCTAATTCCATAGCTTCTCCCAAAAGATTTAAAAGCCGATAGACGTTACTTTAGGGCACGATTTTAATTTATCTTCCTATGAACGAGTGTGCACTTGGTGCGACTCAAATCCAAATCTCGGCAAAGCCGAAATACTCCAAAAGTCATAGGCGTACTGGTTGCGGTATGACTCGAGGCGTGTTTCCGCGATGTCGCAAAATTCCTAAAAATAATATTTAACGCGAAAAGCACACTATGTTGTTAAAATCTATAACTGAGTCAAATAAAAGTCAAAACGACAGTGGAGCGACCGTGCTAAAACCACGGAATCCGGGAGTGCCTAACACCTTCTCCCGGGTTAACAGAGTTCCTTATCCGGACCTCTGCTTCGCAGACATTTTATAAGAGTCAAGATTCCTCGGATTCGGGATTAACCGGTGACTTGGGACACCATTGTCATTCCCAAGTGGCGACTCTGATTAATCTCTAATAAAATCCCGAACCGATTGTCCTTTAAATGGAAAAACTCCTTCCCCTACGTTATTTTATCCGTTTCGGGTAATTGAGCGTCGGGGTATACCTCACAAGTGTATTTATACACCTTTACGCATGTACGGGGTAGTAAAAAGGGAGGTGTGACACTGATGATAGCGCGATCTCAAATCTACCTTTGAAAATACCTTCTCACCCTGTATCTAATCAAACAAATCATCAATCCTCGGCAGTGGATACTTCTTCTTTATCGTCACCTTGTTCAACTACCGATAATCAATGCACATCATCATCGACCCATCTTTTTTCTTCACAAATAGAACCGGTGCGCCCCAAGGAGAAACACTAGGCTTGATGAAACCCTTCTCCAGCAAATCTTGTAACTGATCCTTTAACTCTTTTAGCTCTGGCAGGGCCATATGATACGGCGGGATAAAATGGGCTGCGTGCCTGGGGCCAGATCAATATAAAAATCAATATCTCTGTCGGGCGGCATACCCGGTAGGTCTGAAGGAAAAACCTCTGGGAACTCCCGAACAATAGGAACTGAGTGGATAGATGGGACCTCTATGTTGGAATCACGAACATATGCCAAATAAGCACCCCTTCTCGACCATGCGTCAAACCTTAACATAAGAAATAACACTGCGGGTGGCATGTCCGGGGTTCCCTCTCCACTCCAATCGGGGGAAGTCTGGTGAAGCCAAGGTCAAGGTCTTGGCGTGACAATCCAAGATCGCATGATACGGGGACAACCAATCCATCCCCAATATAACATCAAAATCAATCATATCTAGAAGCAATAGATCAACACGGGTCTCAAGACCCTCAAATACTACTACACAGTAACAATGGACTCTATCGACAACTATAGAATCACCCACTGACGTGGATACATATACAGGAATACTCAAGGCATCACTAGGCATAAAAAAGTAGGGAGCAAAATAAAATGACAGATATAAATATGTAGACCCAGGGTCAAATAGCACTGAAGCATCCTTGTCACAGACCAGAATAGTACCTGTAATAACAACAACAGAAAACTCTACCTCGGGCCTAGCTGGCAAAGCATAACAACGGGGTTGGGCCCCACCCCCTAAGCCACATCTCTAGGATGATCAACTACTGGTTGTCCTCTACCCCTACCGATCTAAGCTCTACCTCTATGATCTCTACCTCCATATCTATGGCCTCTACCCCCACCCCATAGCTGGATGGGCGGCCGGTGGATCACCTGCTACCTGAATCATGGGACGAGAGTCCTGCTGCTGCGACCGAGCACCTCTCAACCTCACGTAATATCTCCTAATGTGACTGAGATATCCACACTCATAACACTCAACTGAATGCGGCAACTGAGAAAACTAGGGCTAACCCTGCCACCCTGAATGGCCTCCTCAAACGCTCTAAAGTGTGGGTGCACTGATAGGCTACTGATCTGAATGATACTGCTGGGGGCTATTGTTGCCTGGAATACCATGATAAGCCTGAAGAGCTGACTGAAAGGGCCTTGGTGTCTGACCCCTACCATAGGAATCCCTACCTCCAGATGAGGTACCATTAAATCTACCAGAATGACGAGGCCTCTTGTCTGAACATCTGACCACCTCCCCGTGTGAGGGCCATCTCAACTATGCGGGCCACATTGGCCGCCTCCTGAAAGGAAATATCACTACCAACTCACATGGCCATCTGAAGACGGATCGGTTGAATCAATCCATCAATGTATCTCCGGACCCTCTCTCACTGTGTAGGGAGTATCACAACTGCATGGCGTGCCAAGTCAACAAATCTAGTCTCATACTGTGTAACTATCATGGAGCTCTGCTGGAGGTGCTCAAACTATCTACGAAGTGCCTTCCGGTGAGTGACGGGGAGAAACTTTCCAAGAATAACTTCGCAAACTAATCCCATGTCAAAGCTGGAGACTTTGCTGCTCTAGACAGGCAAAAATCTCTCTACCAAGTCTTGGCGGACCCTACAAGCCTGAAGGTGCAAAAATCGACCCGTTGGTCTCTACTATACCCATGGTCCTGAGAATCTCATGACAACTGAATAGAAAATTCCGGGGATTCTCTGATGAAGCATCGCTAAAAGTGGTGGTGAAAAGCTTGGATAATTGGTCAAGTCTCCATAAAGCATCTGAAGACATAGCTTCCCCATCGACGGCCTAAGCCGTAACACCTGTCTGAACTGCCACTGCGGGTTGAACCTCTAGAATTTGAGTCAAATGAGCTACCTGCTCCGGAGTACGTGCAGTAGGAGTCTGAACCCCTCTTCTTGTCTATATTAGTAAAGCGTGTTTATAGCGATATACTTTCCATAAATCCCGCAAATTGGTGTAATCGATACCCGAATCGATAAGCCCAAAAAATCGGTAAATCAAAATCAAAAAAATTGAAACCTTATTGAAACGATAACGATAAGCATATGTGAACTGCTGCCTGGGGCTGAGCTCTGCCCCTACCTCAGCCTCTGGCACGGCCTCAGCCTCTGCCGCTTACAGGAGCTACTGCTGGGGGTTCAGGCTGCTGTGCGGTAGAAGAAGAAGCACATGTTCTCGCCATCTACGAAAGAACATAGTGGAAGGACAATCAGTACTTGAGAAACAGAATCGCACGACAAGATAGAACAAAAGTGAAAATCTTCCTAACTATGTAGCATCTGGGGATAAATATAGATGTCTCTATACTGATCCTTCAGAGTCTACCTAGTTTGTCCATGAATAGTAAGACCTATGCAACCTAGAGCTCTGATACCAACTTGTCACGTCCTGAATTTTTCCCACCATCGGAAGTCGTGATGGCGCCTACTAATGGAGCTAGGCCAGCCAAATATTAACATTTTCTGATAAATCTCAACAATATAATAAATGAAAATCATCAAAACGAGTGTGGAAGACTTTTAACTTAAATAAATAAAACCAAAAATTTGCGGAAGTTTGAAACATATCTCTACCGAGAACCTAGTGTCACTACTTACGAACTTCGAAGATTACTAAATACAACCGTCTAAAAGAGAGTATAGCGGTCTATCTCAATACAAAACTAACAAACTGAATAAAACAGAAGAGACTTCGGGCCTGCAGACGTCTGCGCGGCTACCTCAAGAATCTCTGGACTGAAGGCCTGCTCCCGGTCTAGAACTGATGCGGTCCGAAAGCTGCATCCTGATCTATGCAAAAAAAGAATGCACCGAGTGTAGCATAAGCATAACCGACCCCATGTGCTGGTAAGTGTCCGGCCTAACCCCGGTGAGGTAGTGACGAGGTTAGACAGGACCTACAACAAATAACATGTACATATATATGCAAAGTAACATGAAAATATACCAATTTAAGCAGTAAAAAAGAGAGGGACATGCTGGGGGAAATACTACAGTCAAAGCACATAAATTATCCGTAAAAGAGTGAAACTAAACAATAACACTGATAAGGAAACCATAGGAAGTCTTTACGTACGAAGACAATACACCCCGTCTATACTCCATTGCAGTGTGCAACCCGATCTTCAGCAGATACCACCGTTGCGGCATGCAACCCGATCCTCAACAATCAATACCGTTGCGGCGCGCAACCCGATCCTCAATATTCATCAATAAACAATAACGTTGTGGCTTGCAAACCGATCCTCAACATTGAACTCGCCCAAACAACGACCGCAACTCAAGTGCGAGGGGAGTAACAATAATCAATAGAAAATCCCAGCAAGGGAATACAACTATTAATTCAAATATCCCGGCAAGGGAGAACAATAAATACTTACGTCCCGACAAGGGAGAATACAATAAATACTTACGTCCCGGCAAGGGACTAATCGCTACACGATTCATTTTTAATCACCTATCCCTCGTGTACAATTTCTAGTCCGAGCCAATGCTCCAAAAACCAAAACCAATCACAAACCTTCCTCAAATATTCATATTATATTATTCTCATCAACCCAAGCAAGAAAAATATACCATTAATTCCGAATTCAACACATATAAGACCCACAGTCATGCTAGACTCCGGTGCATAGATAACCGTCACCATGCCTATAACATGTACTCCACATTTAGCAAATAACAAATAACATTCTAATTCTAATCCCTCAAGCCAAGATTAGAACAAACACTTACCTCCTATGGTCCAACTCAAATCACCCCTCTAGTATAGCTTTACCCCTCGAATTCACCACCAGACAGCTCGAATCTAATCACGAATTACTCGAATGTATTAACAAATATTACTTGAATCAATTTGAAACCACGAGAGAGAATTTTCCAAAATTTTGTTAAAATTTCCCAAAACGACCTTGGGCCCACAGGGTCAAACACCCGAGGTTCGAACCAAAATATGATTACCAATTCCCCCATTAACTCAGATATACAAGTTATTTTGGAATCGGACCTCAAATTGGGGTCCAAAATCCCCAAATTTAGAATCTCTAGTTCTACCCTAAATTCCCAAATTCACCTGTTAAAATCTTTGTGTTGAAGTTGAAATTATGTTTAAAGATGATAAGAAGTAAGGAAAATAAGTTAGAAATCACTTACCAATCATTTTGAATAAGAAGAATCATTTGAAAAATCGCCTCTTATGTTTTAGGTTTTGAAGAAGAGTAAAATGACTGAAAATCTCGGATTTATATACTCTGCTGAAGGACAGGCGTGGACCGCACAAAAATGTCTCGCGGCCGTACTGAGGAAGGGAAACAAAATGACTCTCTGAACCTACCTATCGCGGACCGCACTGATTTGGTGCGCGGCCACGCTGGTTGAATGGACCCAAGACCACCCTCTGAATATTCGAGCGCGGACCGCACTGAAATGCACTGCGGCCGCGCTGGTCAAACTTAAGCCAATGGCCTCTCTGAACCTAGCCACGCGGACTGCGCAGAAATGCACCGCGGCCGCGTGACTTCCAGCGCGGACCGCGCGGAAATGACCGCAGCCGCGCCGGGGCCTGCAACACTGTAACATGTGATATGTTTAAGCCTAAGGCCTCCCGAGACCTACTCAAAATTCACCCGAGCCCTCGGGGCTCTGAACCAAACTTACATATAACTCCAAAAATATCCTACACACTCATCCGTGTGATCAAATCGCTAAAATAACATCAAAATTATATAATCAAAACTCAAAATTTTTATTTCAAAGTTCATAAACTTCCAACTTTCCCATTTTTAGTCCGTAACACGTCAAACGATGTCCTTAATCAATCAAACTTTACAGATAGTGTTTAACACATATTTAAGACTTGTACCGGACGTTGGAACCAAAATATGAGCCCGATACCTATATTTTCTAACTCATTTCATTACCATTTTTTCCTTATTAATTTTAGAAAATAATTTAGCAGAATAATTCATTTACCAGGGTTCTAGACCTCAGATTTTGACTCCGGGCACATGCCCGAGTTCCATATTTTTTTACGGACCTTTCGGGATCGTCACATCACCGGTCCGAGTCTGTTTACCCAAAATGTCGACCAAAGTCAGCTATTTCAATATTAATATCATAATTCTTCAAATGTTTTACAGAATTCACATATTTTAACATAAAAACTTTCCGGCTTCGCGCCCGAACTATGCATTCAAATCGAGGTAACTAAAAGTAAGGTTTCCAAGGCCTCGGAAGCGCAGAATGGAGAAATACGGTGATGATCATTTGGGTTGTCACAACTTCAACACTAAAATAGCTGAAGTTTTTGAAAAAGCTTTCTAACATACTAGATAAATAGTCACCTTGTTCTTTCATAGTATATTACTATTATAAAATAATGAGATTGCCAACAATATCTAAATCATAAATTTTGAAAATAATAAACGTGAAAAAAACAGAATTACGTGACAATATTCATAAATTATTGTCTACTAACTTACGTAATAAGTTATAATTTATTTTTAAATAATCTGATAAACATACTTATGGCAATCATCCCATGAACTGAAGTTTCATAGCATCACCAACTTCATAGCAGCACCAACAACAACAGAAAAGAAGAAGAAGAAGAAGAAGAAGAAGAAGAAGAAGAAGAAGGAGAAGGAGGAGGAGGAGGAGAAAGAGGAGGAGGAGGAGGAGAAAGGGGCAAAAATTATTTAAAAAGTGGGTACAAGTTAAAACTTTTAAAAAAAAATATGTATAGGTTAAATAGGGGCGACCAAATAGGGGCGCCCCATGCAATTTTTACTATAAATTGCATGAGTTCTAGAGCCACCAATATGGGCTTGGCCCGCTGGGCTAGCCCATGATTAATAGTGTTGGCTTAAGTTTTTTGGAGTCCATATAAAAATGAGCCTTCTAAGCCCAGCCCAAGTAAGCATGTGGCCCATGACACTTTTGGCCGAGGCTGGGCTGGGCGGCCATTGGGCTTAATAAACGTATTTAACTAAAAATATAGAAAAATAAAGGGAACTAAAAATAACAAGAAGGGTAGTCCAATTTCAAACTAATAATATGTTTTTGTGAAGTAAATATTTTTTCTTCTGCAAAGCTTTCTATAAAACACAAAAATTAAAATAATATTTTATTTAGTAAAAGTCAATACTCAAAACAAGCTACTCAAAAGTATTTTTGAAGGTGCTCATAGCATATCCAACACCAACAAATCAACTTCATCAAAGCACATTTGAATCCTCTTGTAAAACAAAGATGTCTTAAAATCTTCATTTTTATCTACATCTATAATTATATGTAATGTGGTGTGTGTGTGTGTGTATGTGTGTGTATATATATATATATATATATATTGCATCATAGGTTAAACTTAAAATTTAAAAATATATAAATATTATTTTAGAAAATGGTGAGTCGGCCCGTAGGAGCCAGTGACCAACGTAAGGCTGGTCTAGATTAACCATTTTAAGGCCCGTAAAACTAGTGGGCCGATCCATTCCAGCCCGTCAAATGTACGGGGCTGGTCTAAGCTAGGGCAGGTCGGGCTAGCCCGTATCGACAGCTCTAGTGAGTTCTTTGGAGATCAAGTTAATTTTCACATATGCTTAATAGGTACTCTTACCAATATTTGTGTGTAATTCCCTTAAGTAGCTCTATGTCTAATGATCCTACAATTATCATGTCGATCCTATTGGTAGAGGCGACAACTCAATAAGATAGTTGTATTTAGGCCTTAGACATGTCTTTAGAAGCTAATATGTTTTAGGGATCTTTTGCAAACATTCACCCATCACAAATAATTTACCTGCCCCTACCTTAAAGTTTCCCTTTACCTCCTTTTTTTATTACTCAATGCCTAGCCTTTCCAACCAAATAAAGTCAAACTAAGCCAAACCAATTCAATACAAATCAATCCAAGCCAAATCAAGTTATGTTAAGCCATTTCGGGTAAGAAAAATGGGATGGGTAGATAGGTAAGGCAATTAATTTTAATTGGGTATATATATTATAACTATTCAAATAGGTGAAAAAAAGGTAATTAGTTTAAGCTCAGTGGATATTTTATATAAATTGCTCATTTAATTTTAGCTTGGTTGTACTCTTCTCCTCCTACTCGTCTTTGTTTGAACCTTACTCGGATGAATGTTAGTCAATACATCACACCAATAATTTGGGAAAATCAATATAAATAAAGTTTCCCAATCTGAAACCCATATACAATGAGAAAATAATTATGCTCGTTTCAACCCAAAAAAATATGTAAAATTTCGTGTAGCAGCACAAAGACCACTTTCAAAGTCATACTTATATATATCATCTGCTTTAAAATTCAATAATAATACATGTTACTTTCTTACTCGAGCAAGATTCACCAAGCTCTTCGAGTTACAATTGAAGTAAAAACAACAATAATATAAAAAATATCAGTGAAGAAAAAGAAATAATTTTTGCAAAATGTGTGTTGACTTTGTATTTTACCATTAGTTTTCATGTATCGATGCATTATTATTGGATTGTGGTAGTGAAACTTTAAATTGAATATTTTGGTTGGTTTGGTATTTAAATTATGGGAGAATTACACATAAATACAACTCACATACATATATTGCAACTACGTGGCCCATGTTTAACTTTTCAAAATTGTAGCCCAAAAATAATAGGTTAAGATTTAACATCCAACTCCAAATAGGTTCTCAAAATATCTTTTCAATTTTGTTTAAAAATTTTTGCAAGCTTTTAATCTAATTTTCAAATCAGTAATTCTGATTTAAATATTAGTTCAACAAGTCAAATCTATTTGGTGGTGAGAAATAGATTTTTAAGATAATCCACCATTGTTGAATACACTTAAATAAGTGGGATTAAATTTCGAATATAGTTTTTTGTGAATTTTGGATATGATGTTGTTTAGACTTATTAGAAATAGTGCAATGAGGTTGTGTACAAAATTTAAAGTCATTTAATAAAGATTAAAACTCGTCCATTATTGAACAAGCTTAAATAAGTGGGTTTTAAATTTTGAATTTGGTTTTGTGAGAATTTTAGAGTGGGTGTTTTTTAGATTTGCTAGAAGTGGTATAAGGAGGTTGTATATAAAATTTGAAGTTATTTAATAGAGATTTGGACTAGTTTTGAACAAGAATTGCAACTGAAATTCGTGAAAGAAATTAGTCTACAGAAACTTGTATAAAGGTATATAAAAATATATAATAGTGTATAAGAGGTATTTATACACCCATATACACAATTATACAATATTATACATCATTATACAAAAACTGACTTCGTCTTCTTTCTTGCATCTTCAATTAAATTTAACTTAAATATTGCTTAAATCTATTCCAAATCACTTCAAATTCAAATTTTAAACTCCTTTTGGTGTGGAACAACACTCAATCCAAACAACTAACAAGCTCAATATTTTTCTGTCGGCATTGCACCTAGGATGTAAAAGCAATTCAAGGAAAGATTAATTAATAGTTACTGACCTTGGATGACACTCGGTGACGAATTCAATTTATCATTCATTTTCTTTAGAAGAGATTATAAATTCTGCAACGATCTGGAAAATTATTACGTCAAACATCAAAAGAGCTTCAATGGAGTTTTTCAACTATAATATTCAATGTTCTTTACTCCAACAATGGTGATGTCATTTTCATTTAATTCTCAGAAGATTTTTGAAGATATATTCTCCTCAATATGATAATTTCAAAATCCCTCAGATTAGCCACTATGTATATAAGTTATTTAAGAAGCTGCTTCTTTTTATATTATAGCCGGTGGTGGCTAAACCAAGTAAGAATCCCAAATAGCGGTTAAACTGGGTAAGACTTTTCTCCCGGTTGTATTATAGCGTAATTGTTCCTTAAATTAATACTTTCTAAATATTTTTCTTAAAACAAGGACGTAGATTTGTTCCGGTTTCACAAATGTCATCTCTAGATCAAAAGTATCGCTGTTGTGGACAGGGGCGGACCTACATGGGGAGGTGAGGGTCACCGGCACCCGTTAGCCTCGGCAAAAATACACTATATGCTTTATATATATATGTATATATAGCAAGGTACCATTAAATAATTTATGTGTGCACCCTAAAGATAAAAGCTGGGCAGAGGAGTTGGTTTAAGAAAGCTATCAAAGTTCCTTCAATTCTTTGATGTCCCAAGTTTGAATCCTCTCTCCTACAACCTATAACTTTTATAATTCAATTGTACTTTTACCTTTTCTTGAATTTAATGACTTAGTAGTCAACTAGTTATATTTTTATAACCTTTTCTTATTTTAATTATAATTTAATACTTCTACGTAATAATAAACTTAAAACTTAATTAACATTTTTCTTTCAAATTCTCGGCCCATTCAAATGTCACCCTCCACAAATAGAGTATCAAACTTTTCTGCCTCCCTTCAATTTAGTTAATTCTTTTTTAGTTCTCTACATCTCTTCTAAATTCGATAATCGTATTTGGTGACGACAGCGATGACTGTATTTGAGTCTCTTCTTCTTTGATTTTATTTGAGTCTGTTTTCATATTGAAAATATTACGCTAGAAATATATTACAAATATTTGTGTTTTAAATTTATGTAAATTATACCCAAATTAGTTGTTGACTCTTGCATCACTTTGAGGAGAAAGCATTAAATTATATTTCAGATATGTAAAATACTATATTAGTCAAGGAGAAAAGGTTTGTATTGATTCAATATTAATTTAGTCATAGTGCTTACATATGAATGGTCAATTGGAGCTGCCGATTATCGAAAATAATTTACCTAAAAAGTTAAAATAGAAGAAATATCCTTTTTTGATTGAGAAGGAAGAATCCTTCTGTGATTGAGAAGAAATATCCTTAGGTGATTGAAGAAAATATTATTTTACTTGGAATTGTTATTTTTATGACATTCTTGTTCTTATGAATTTAGATAACGTATTCTTGGCGAAGTTTAATTCTTTTCAGTCAAGTTATAGTTTTAAGAGATAATACCTCTCATTTTATAGATGGTTTTGATGTGAAATCACATAATTCCGATCGTGATATGAGTTGACGGTGTACTTTATGTTTTGTTAGTACCAAATTAATTATATTCGATAATATCGAAGTTTGTATTTTGATAATAGTTATCATTATTATTAAATTTTAATAGACTTGAACATCGAACTTTATCGTTATCGGGTACTTGGTACACTAAAGATAGTACACCCGCTATGTTCAAATCCTGGGTCCGGCTCTAGTTGTGGAGCCTACAATTTACTACAATAGTGTAATTAATGAATCTTAGATATCATTACCACATTTAAATAAACATGGTAGTCTTAATATAGATTAATTAAATAAGATATTTTTTCGGTCCAAAATAAGTGATTTTTGATATTTTTATACAGGTTAAGAAATTCACATTTTAGCATTAATTAACAATGGAATTGACCATATTAATTTTTACTATCTCACATAAACACTCATAACACATATTCCAACACTATTTACTCCAAGGACAATGTACGAAAAAATAATTTATTCATACTTAAAACTTAAAAAAAATATTTATTTTGAACCACAAGAAAAAAAACCAAAAAATCACTTATTTTAGACCGAAGAAAATAGTATTTCTTATTATAGACATTTAATTTAATAGGAGCAGGGAAGGGAGCTAATGAAAAGGCTACTTATTTCTTTAAAGATACCCATGTGAGGAACACGTGGCACACTAAGGTACTAATGGAAAGGAAAAAAAATAGTTATGGAATCAGCAAGGGATGTTTGTAGAGTGGTTAATATGGGCTTGGTACGTTGGGCCAGCTCAATTCAGCCAGTGATTTTGCAGGACTGGGCTAGAATTTTTGAAGCCCATTTAAAATGAGCTTTTAAGCCAGGTCCGAGTAAGCTCGTGGCTTGTGAGGCTTGACTGAGACTGGGCCGAGCTGGCCCGTGGGCCTAATAAAATATTTATTTAAAATATATAAAAAATAAAAAGTATACTGCCTTTAGAGATGGAAAATCAGAATTGGATCTTTCCTAATAGGAACCAAAACTTGATCATGAGAAGTTTCAAGAGATAATGTTGTCATGTATTGGAAGGACCATTCTAGAAAATATCTCGATCTTTCAATTCAATGATGGTGCGTGATGTACTTAGCATTCTTATTAACACTATACCATCAGAATCAATATTTAGCATTGGTGGCGTATTCTTACAAAGTACAGAAGTTACATTTATTATGAAAATGTCCAAACACTTGTTATTACTCGAAATTGGCTGCACAGGTTTTTCCGAACTCAAACTGGTAATATTCTTAAATATTATTAATTTTTAATATTTAGCTAATTAATATTGCATATAAATTATTGATGAGAGTGAAAATATTAAGATAACCTTGTCACAAGCGGATTCAAATGTGTTTGATGAAGATGATGTGTTAGATATCTCATAAGCATCATGAACGTTCTCTTAAATATTATCTTTTTTTAGGTCAAAACTTAAAGAAAAAATATAAAATTATATTTTTAAAAATGATGGTCCGGCCCGTGAGGGCCCGTGGCCCATATAGGGCTAGAGTGGGCTGATCATTATAAGACCTATCGAAATGGTGGCTAGCCCAGCCTAGCCCCGTCAACTACTAAAGCCCACATGGGCTGGGGTGGGCTAGCCAGACCCGGCCCATATTGACAGCTCTAAATTTTTGCATCAAGTAAACTACATATATCATACCTTGCGCGAATATAGAATAATTTATGCATCGGGTGTTTGAGATACTAATGGTTTAAAGAGAAAATGAATTAATGGGATGCTTGTATTTGTATGGTTATAAAAACTTCTCATTAAGAGTATAATAAATTTAAACTAAGTTGCTTCTAAATTTAAAAAATGGATCATTCTTTTTTTAATAGACCAAAAAAAAATTACATAAATTAAAATGGAGAGAATTATACTATTTGTACTAAAAAAATTAAATATATAAATATTTAATTATAACTCAATAATTAAGATAACTTATAAATTTTGCGA
Source organism: Nicotiana noctiflora (assembly GCA_032618575.1). NCBI lineage: Eukaryota > Viridiplantae > Streptophyta > Magnoliopsida > Solanales > Solanaceae > Nicotiana > Nicotiana noctiflora. Next base: position 20,337 of record JASVEL010002468.1, on the reverse strand, counting down.
CAAATTCAAAATTCATAAATTTCAAGTTATGGCTTGACGTGGTTTATAAGTCCAACTTTGGTTTGATATATACTTTCTTCGATCCATAATAAGTGTCTCTTTTATTTTTAGCATGCCCATTAACAAAATACTACATCTTATATAAAATTATTTAGTATAACTAAATTATCATTATTAAATATTGGGCACATAAATTATAATGATATTTATTACTCTTTTGCATATAATGCCTAGAAGAGTTAAGAGTCCATCTGGGATTCTTTACCCAATGAAATGATTTGTTTCTGCTTGCTCTCTCTCTCTATTTTCCGTCTTCTCCCCGCTCTCTCTCTATATTCATTTTCCCTTTTGGATTCTTTTGCAAATTCCTTAATCCACTTGGTCCCAAGAATTGTTTGTAGAATTTTCCTTCTTTACCCATTTGGTTTTGAGTTGAGCATTCTTGATTTCACTTTCTAGCTGCCTGGGTTTTCTTTCGCTTTTTCTCCTGGGCTTATAACACAGAAACACAAAGGTTACTTTGGTCTTATTTGTATGAGTCTATTGTTGTTGGGGGGCCATTATTTTCTTGTTTCAATTCGACTGAATTCTGGTCCTCTCTACTATTTTTTTTTCTTTTTTTTGAGGAACTGATCACCAGTTATTTGCTCCAAGACTCTGTGGGCAGCTTATTGAGCTTAAATCATCAGGTAAAAGACCTAAAATGCGCAATTGGTTATGTTTAACATTTTTGGAGACCTTAGCTTTTACTAATATTTTAGCTTGAGCTCGTTGTGTTTAGCTGCTTTTCTTAAAAAAGTAATTTATGTTACTCCTTTCAATTGGATTATAAATTATGAAATTGGGGCAGATGTTGTTGTCTGGCCACACCTCGACTATTCCACATGCCCACATGCAAATGGGAAAAAATCACCTAGTTGTTTTTGCTTCAGCTAGTATTTGAACCTGAGACCTCCTGGTTCTCCTCCTATTTCATTTTGAGACTGAGATTTTGCTTTGCAATCTCAACAAACTCGACATTTTTTTAAGCGTTTATTAATACTTGCTTACATGGATATTTGACAGCAGAGCCAGCAATTGTGTAATGGTGGAATCCCCTTTTAAATTTTGTTCCTTATAAGCAAAATCATTCGAGTTTGCCTGATACTGATTTTGGTGTTAAAATGATTGACAATGCTATTTGCGGTTTCTTGTTTAATGTTATGAGGTTTAAAAGTATGTTACTAGCTTTATGGATATTGTTGTATTTCTGGGTCTCGACCAGTGAAAATTTCCTTGCAAATTTGAGATAATGATTTTCTTCTGTGTTTCCTCATTTTATCCCCAACAGCTGGTTGTCACCTTATTTCCTAGTTAGATGAGATAATTAGGTCTTATGGGAATTCAAAAGCGTGGTCTATCCGTATCTGCTAAATTTAGAATTAAGTTATCCATTTTCCTCATTATTTATCTTTTACTTTGTTGTTCTCCGAGAATCTATCCAAATCTTTCCTCTCAAAGTTGGCCATCATTTATTGTACCCCGCTTCTGATTGGACACTCAACTAGCTTTGTCATGGATAAGGTCACGCAATTTGGCACGTTGCTTTTATTTCTGCCTTGACTTCATAATTAACAACTTTATATCCCTTTCATTGGCCGTTACATACTGCACTTTAGTTGTTCAACAGTTTTAGATATATGTATGACAAGTGAATGCGCTGACAGGATGACTTCAAAAGTTGGCGTGGGTTCGCCATCTGTTGAAGAAGCTAGCAGTGGAGGAAATATCAGAGGAGGTGTCCCACTGAAAAAAGGTCCTTGGACTAAAGAAGAAGACGCTGTTTTAATGGATTACATCAGAAAACATGGGGAAGGGAATTGGAGTGCCGTGCAGAAGCACTCAGGACTTGCTCGTTGCGGGAAAAGTTGCCGTTTGCGGTGGGCAAATCACCTAAGACCAGATTTAAAGAAAGGTGCTTTAACTCTAGAGGAAGTGCGTCGCATAAATGAACTGCATGCTAAGATAGGAAACAAATGGGCACAAATAGCTGCTAAGGTTTGCATCATACCTCAATCTCTTTTAGCAGCTACTTATAGTTACCGACAAACGATGTGAGGTGATTAAATGCCAAGAATGCTATCTGATGTAAATTTATTCCCGAGGATATTGGTTAAACAATACAATATATAGATTTGGTAAACAATCTCCTTTGTTTAAATTACCATTTAACTCTTGATCCAAGTCCTTACCTGGTTACTGCAAATTATGCACATAGACTATGGTGTCATTTCTTGGTCAAAAGCAAGAAAGAATAACTCATACACAGGATTCATGGTCAGCCAAAAAAAAAAAAAACAAGAATATGTCTATAATTGGTGCAATGCACTACGATATTGTCTATTGTGCTTGTAGAGTTCCAGTCTTTGAGTTTGGTGGATAGTTGTTTGAAAACCTTGTCTTTCTCTATTAACAGTTTGTAATCACTCTGGTCTTAAATGATTACCCTTCTTTTCTGTTGGAGCTAACATATATAAATAAATGTGGCTGATCTCTTACAAGATGAAATGGTTCTCGAAATTCAAGATGGTATTGAAGCAGGAAGACCATGGATTTGGTTTGCACTGTCACCTAGAAATGTAGCTGGCACAAGAAAAAAAATTAGGCCACTCATGAGGTGTTCTGTTGTGGAGTCAAAATAATTAATAGTGTCTGTGCTCTAAGTTCACGTTTTTAAATGAGGCAATTTGCACACGTCAATTGCTTTATAAGTTTCTGCTTCTGTTACATCAATTCTTTCTGGTACCAGATGCTTACCCACCTTAAATTTGTGCTGACTGCATTTCTGTGACAAAGTCATTCTAAATTGGTAGTCACCACAACACTCTCCAAATGGTTTTGATACACCTAGATTAGTACTTTATGTGTGTGTATGCGCGCGCGTACATGTCTGTGTAATTTAAATGTATATATCTATTTTTTCTATACTTTTTGGGAAGAAGTGATTAATGTTGATTCCTTATGTTCATAAGTTTCTGCATCTCTCCAAGTTTTCACCTTTGTATGCCTAAACCTTGTACATTGCAAGCTTTTTGGATTATATAGTCTTTTCTTTTTCTGGGAACTTCTGCTTGTGACTATGCTATCTGAACTTCTATGTGTTGTTTTCCCTCTGTTAGTTATTGGTGTGCTTCTGTTGTTAGTTATAGGGCAATCTTTCTTTTTTTCTCTTTTAATAATTTATAATTGGTGATCCTCAATGATATTTGTATGCCCGAGTGCAGTCTGGTAAGACAATTTAACTCTTCTTAACAATCAAATTTTCTTTTAAGACTTCTCTACTAGGACGGAGACTAAAAGCTGTGCTTTTTGAAACCAGTCTGGATGAGTAGTCCTCTGGGTTGGATTGGGAATCAGAATTCTGTATGCCTAATAATTTACAAGAAAGTTGGTGACTCTTGGAATGGCATGATCCTGGCCTCCTTTTGATCTAAATCTTGCACCATCATTTTTAGGACAGCCTTCCACTAATCTTCTTTACACCCTATGCTAAGGGGAAGAAATCCCCCCCCCCCCCCCCACAACCCAACAAAAAAAGGAGGGGGGAGGAAAGCCCTCCTGCTCCTATTTCCTAATCAAGTTCTCAGATCTGAGATTTTTTAGGCTCAATCATTGTCTAATATCCTTTTGTGAGGAACTACCAAATTGTGCCAATACTGTTGTATCCTAATAGTAAATTATTAGAAAAAATTACTAGAAGAAAGAAGTTGGGAGTAAAATGTAGACTTCAGGCACTCATCGTCTATGAATCTGGAACTTGTTAAGTAAGAGCTGTTGTTTGTTCCATATGTTATGTTAGTTTTGCACCTTATTTGGATAGATACTATGTTTTACAAGTTGACTTTAAATAGTAGTAACAAGAAGTGCTCTACATGCAACAATGTTGTGAAGGGCGAAAAGCATAGAAATGACTAGTTTGAAAGAAGAAAAGAAACAAGGAAAAGAAAGAGCTTTCCTGCGCAGGATGAAGATATTTTAAAAAGTTACCCTTCTTTAGTGGTTCAATCTGGCTGTTCATAATCAGAGGGCCTTTAGAGCCTTTTCTAGACTAGTGCAGCCTTTAGAGCTTAAGTAGCCTTGTGCATCCACTAGAATGTTGTGATGGCAGGTGCCACTTTAGTTTAGTTATATATCCTATTTCTTAAAAGTTCTATATTTGCATGAGACATACCAGAAGCTGGCGGACCCTTACGTCTGAATGTAGGTCCGCCTCTAAATTTCAGCCTTAACATACGTTTATGTAATACTATGATGTGGTTGGCAGGTTAATACCACCTTATAAAAAAAGGTTTAGTTATGTTTACGCTTACATTAGGTCCGGGTAGGAGTAGCAGTTAGATTTAGAGGACTACTTGCTTTAGTGAACTCTTAAATTGCGTAAAAAGACAAAATGTTACCATTTTTGGAGATGGTCCGAATCGGGCAGACATAGAGGATTCATCCTTTTCTTTGTTGATATAGAGGATCCATACAGTAGACACTGACTAGTTTGGGATTGAGACATAGGTGTTGGTTGGTTGGTTGTTAGTGCTCCCCTGGCCAGGACGGAATAAGTTCTGATTCAAATGAGTGGAGTAGCAGCCAATATCTTTCCAGGCAAAAAGGAGAGAATGAAGGTATAGAATGATGATTCTCTTTGTTCCTTTTCTATCTTTTGTAATATCCTGGTCTGTTCTCCTTCATCCAAATATTGCTTTGGCCGAACTCTTGCAGTATATATTATGCAGTAAAAAATGGTGACCTTATGCTTGGCAGAACATGTATGCAAAGCATATTTGGATATAAATTTTTGTGGACTAGGACTCTCCTCTTTCTTTCAAGAGACTTAGTTTTGTAGCTTTCATTATTTCAGATGATGAATGATTAGTGCTATATGACACATTCTTTAAAGTTGAATAACGGCTATTTATTAAATTTTTCATGGCTTTTCCATTTTTCCAGTTGCCAGGCCGCACAGATAATGAGATAAAGAACTATTGGAACACCAGAATAAAGAAACAACAGCGTGTAGGCTTGCAAATGTACCCTCCGGATATTTGTTTCCAGGCATTTAGTGAGAACAAACAAAATAAGGAGCTGGGAATTTTCTCCTCTGCAAACTCACATCCTGATTTCTTGCCTATTAACGGTTTTGAGAGTCCAACTGCGGAATTCAAAAAATTGGAACCTAGTCAGCAGTTGTATCCTCGGGCACTTGTTAATATTGCTGCTAGTAGCTTTTTTGATATTCCTGCAACTAGCCTGCTGGCTCAGGCTCTTAGTTCTTCTAATACTTGTTCTGGCCTCTCAACAATGCATCCATCCAAGCGTATACGAGGATCAGAATCTTGGTTCTTTGGTATGACTGATGATCTTTTTCAAGCTTGCCATCAATATCAAAATAATGGTTCTTTGTTTGCTCCATCCTTGGGGTTTTCCTCGTCATCTACACATAATCTGACATCTGATCATCACCCATCATTCTCCGGTGAAATTCCTAGCAGCCATGCCCCTTTAAATGGCAACTCCTCTTCTTCAGAGCCCAAATGGACTAAGAAGCTGGAGCTCCCTTCATTCCAAATTCAGATGGCAAATTGGGGTTCACCTTCCCCACTTCCTTCACTTGAGTCCTTCGATACTTTAATTCAGTACCCTCCAAATGAGCATGCTGATTCGGGCAGTCTGTCACCTCGGAACAGTGGTCTATTGGACGCTGTTCTTTATGAATCACAAACATCCAAAGCTTCAAAGCATAATTCACATCAGGAGACTTCTTGTGATGTAGTGGATGATTCATGTCCTGATCTCCAAGAGACACAGTGGGGAACTTACAGTAACCCAATCTCTCCTTTAGGTCATTCTGCTGCATCAGTGTTGAGTGAATATACCCCTACGGAGGTTCATTGGATGAGCCCCCCAGTCAATAGCGATGGTGGCTGGTGAGAATTGTTATCGATTTGACTTATCAGAATTATCTGCAGATTTCTCTATGATTTTGAATGATTCAAGGTTAAACAGAAGAAGGTTGAGTTAGTTATCAAACCGCCCATTGTATTCCGAGATGGATTCGTGCTTTGCTCTCCTTGTCCCACAACAGAACAGGGGCAAGAACCATATGGAATTAAGATATGCTTTCGGGTCTGTTGTTTTTTTTTTTTTTTTTTTAATGATTACAGCAGGGACTCCATCAAATGGTAAGTACCACATAATCTGGTTGTGGATTTGGTTCTTCTGCAGGATGCTGTGTCCACGATCTAGTCAATAACCATTAACCTCAATGATAATACGGTACTTCTAATGTGCTGCCAACGCCATTTTGCTAAAATGTAATTTTCACAGCTGAAACTATACAAGACAATGTACTAATATTTGGCATCCACTGGAGTTGCATACCGATTTGTGTAAATCAACTGAAAACACAGATTCTTCTATGTTGCGTTATATTCTTGCTGTTCAATTCCACTGTTCCACTGTGTTGATTAGGAATGCAAAGCACCTGTGACATTCACCTTTATGATTATCTGAAGATCCGTTGTGGGTAGCATTGATCTTGTTAGTAATATACTGTTGTCATTTTCAGTACTGCCTGAGAACCGGTTTCTGGAGACTGAACAATTTCTGTTACAGTGTTTCACATGGTCATAGACAGGCAGTTATAACTCTGCCAATTCAATATTGTAGTACTAAATGAATCAAACAGGTTTTCACTGCTACTGTTGTAGCAAAAACAGCTAAGTTTTAAGGGCTAAAAACTTTTATTCCTACATGTTAGAATGCTACGTGAACTCGGTTATTGGACATGCTTTATAGAAGTGTATTAGTACTTGCTAGGAGTATATGTAGTGCTATTTTTTGGTGATTTTGAAAAATCTTTATGAAGAACCTTCACCACCGTCACACTCCATGTAACATAGCATATATGTGTCGAAGTGATTGGGAAGAGCTTTGAGCATTACTTTTCGAGAAAATAATCTTATATTCTATTTTATCTTAAGACGGTCTGTTGAAGTAAAATTCATGAGAAAACTGGCCAAAAATTAAAATCAATGACAATCTTTTCTCCTAGTTAATTAGTATTGACTTTGATAGTTGAAATTCTTTTGTATTCTGAAACATCTAAATGATGCTAACAGCAAAAGTTTGAGACGGATTCAATTCATTCGAGCGAAGAGCTTGTTTTGCCAATTAACCTTGAGGCAAAGACCAGTTCAGTCTAAGATGAATTAATTTACTTTAACATTCAGAGACTCATAAATTACATGAGAAATGCCTGAACACATTAACCTTTACTAACAAATGAGCGAACAAGATAGTCTCAAAGATAACCAGAAAAAGTTTAAACCGAATATATTCGTGTCTCCAGATAACTGAACTAAGTAGAACAGCAAAGATTTTAAGGAACCAGTCTATTTTTTCTGGCCAATAATCACAAGATTAACTTGCTTCTTCTCTTTCCTGAACACTTCTCCTCCGGCCCTGCGCAGCTTTTACAAAAAAAGAGAAGAAAAAAAAAAGAAATGGAGTATAAGCTACTCAGAACAACAATAAAACCCATTAAATAGTAGATAAATATGCTTTTTCCAACACTATTACTTCTCCAAACAACTCTGGCTAGTAAAACCTTATAGTTCGTGCAAAGCCTAGTTATCAACCAAAAGAAAATATATGCAAACTCTTAGATATCAGCATAGCATCAAAGAGTAAGAAGTTAAGAGGACCTTATAAAGTTCCCAGCCAGCTATCACAAGCCAAATTGCTTCCTCCAGTTCTTACGGAAGCTCTCACCTTTTAACTAGGCTGTTCATCAAGATTGCACAATGCGATAACATATGCTTGAAATACAAACAACACTATCCTTCAACTGAGAGAAATTACCTATTCATAGTAGCAATAGCAAGAGGTATGGTGTCCCATGATCAAGTTTTACCTTACCTAGTTCACAGGAACCAATACTCAGTGTTATTATGAAGGTACAAACTGGCTATTTGTCACTTTTCAGGTAACCAATATAGCACAATAGATTTTCATCAATATCTTACAGACAACTAATGAACATTTACCTTTCTATTGCTAATGTTGTAATTTCCCAACATTTCAAGCACATCCCCTTCATATACAATACAACAAATTTTAACAATTTCCTATATCTAAAATCAGGTCCTTTGTCTAACCCTCCTTCCATTGGTATCACCACCGTCTGAAAGCTGGGCCCACACACTTTTAGACTTACCACCTCCACTGCTACAATCATCCTCACAACCAGCCACAGTTTTAAGAAGCTCCGACTGCAGAGAGGGGCTATGTTCTTTAAGGTATTCGAACCCATCTGATTGCATGACAGCTGCAAAAAATAACCAAGTAATAGATGAGTGAAAACCGCTGGTGCGAGAAAAGTACAGAACACAACAGATACAAATTTCAAAATATGACAGTGGTCAAAGCCCGGCAACCTAATGACAGTCTTCAGCCTTGAGATAAGCAAGGGAATGTGTAACAGCCGCATTCATAGCAACATTAAAATTAATAGAAATCTCTTACTGGATAGCATAGCTTACCCTCTAAAGAGTTACAGACCTCAAGAAGTTATTTTCACACTTCTCTAGAAATTTCTGATCCTCTTAATCACTGTCAGATGGTTTACCAGAAAACTTATTTGCAAACAAAAGTCAAAATGAGCACCAGAAATAGCACATGCCGATCTACGCATTGCACCCAACTACAGCAGTGGGGTCTAGGAGGGTAGTGTGTACGCAGACCTTACACCTACCCTAGGGTAGAGAGGCTGTTTCCAATACACCCTCGGCATCCTTCCCTCCAAGAACTCCCCACCTTGCTCTTGGGTGACTCGAACTCACAACCTCTTGGGTGCTTATTATATTCATTCTGCAAATTAACTTACTTTGATCAGATCTTACATTGCAGTCAGCTAATATGATCTGAATTATTTAACATTAGAAGTGATTTTGCAATTACAACGCGCTCAAGCTAATATAACTGTGTTACTATGTACCCGGCAATTCTGTTTTAACAGTATATGATGTTTTGGTAGTTAGGAAATTTCTTCTTTGACATAAAGTTAACAATTTCCTTATTCACATACATTCTGAAGATAATTTACTTTTATTTAATTGCAGTAAAAATATAACTAACCACTAGGCCTGAATATAGAGATGCACAAGAGTGGAACGCCCAGAAACGTGAAGACAAATGTGAGGTAAGATATAGGTTTTATAGTAAATATCAGCTCACTTCCTTTGGTGCTTTTGGCACGTGGAAATGACACATGCAAGGCATGTTAGAGGCTTAATATCCGAATTAGACCTTCGTGCTTTGTGGTTGGTAGATTGAGTTGGGGTTCATTCTTAAACAAGAAAAGAAATTCTAATCAAAATGGGAGCTTTATCTTATCCCCTCGCCCCAGGGAGCTCTCTTTTCACTAGTTCAGTTGTTGATTAAATGATTGTTGTAGGTGCAAATTTAAGGGGATGTAGTGACTGATAAAAGTTAACTTGGTGTATTAACCCATAAAGTCATCTATAATGGTTGATGTCTGCATCAGCAAGTTAAGTGACAAGAGGGTCCATGCCAAAGTTCAATGGCTCAAGTCTATCTCTATTGTCCTAGCTCTGCCAGGTGAGGATAGTGATCTACTTCATTCATTTCATTTTCCTGTTAAGTCACTTCATTGGTTTCACTATTGAGTTTTTTCCTCTTTTGCTTTGTCCTTGTGGATGTTCTGCCAATGTCAAAGTGACAAAAAGGGAATTGGCTGGAGACCAGAAGTTCTTTTTATATGGGGCTTGCTGGGACAGATGCAAAGGTATATAGTCGGGATAATTGCACCCTTGTTATATTTGCATGAAGGAAGGGAGTGGGGGAAAGATACAGAGAGAAAGACAAAGAAAGAAGTCCTTTTACTGAAACAAACGATTCTTGGAACAGATTCAACTTGAAAGAGCTCTCTTATTTGACCTCCGGGGATGCAACTTTCAGACTTCTGCTTTTCCACGAGAAAATAGAATTCCCTATCAACGAACAAAGACTAATAGCCTGTTTGGCCAAGCCTTTTTGGCCAAAAGCACTTTTGACCAAAAATTGAGGTGTTTGGCCAAGCTTTTGAAAGGAAAAAAAAGTGCTATTGAAGAGAAGCAGAAGCAGTTTTGGAGAAGCAGAAAAAAATAGCTTCTCTCCAAAAGCACTTTTTTGAGAAGCACTTTTGAGAAAAATACACTTAGAAGCAGTTTTTTAAAATTTGGCCATACACTAATTGCTGCTCAGAAGTGCTTTTTTCAAACTAATTAGCCAAACACAAACTGCTTCTCACTAAAAGTACTTTTGAAACAATGCACTTCTCAAAATAAGCTGATTTTTGCAGCTTGGCCAAACGGGCTACAAGCCTTCCAACTATACTTTTCTCTTTATAATTGTTTCAGCTCGATCGCTATCTAAAGACACTAAGGAGCCCTTTATTTTTATTAAGATTGAGATTTCTGAAACACCTAACACCATGACCTGGTAGTCAATGAAGTGGATGAAAACGTTAGAGGATCAGGGTTCAAATCCCAGCGTATACAAAAAAAAACACTAGGTGATCCACGGGAAAATGAATTGACACACAAAATCATACTATTGGATCCTTTTGTCATGAATTACCAAGGATCCGCACATACAATTATGGGTCAACGATGATCTACTTTGTGGAAATTATAGTGTCCAAGAATGAACAATAAGAGAGACAGAAGCAAAACATCGAAAAGCAGTAGAAATTGTATTCGCGCCCGCTACAGCTAGACTACACTATAGAGATAAAAGAAAAGAGATGGATAAGTGGGTGGAAACAATATTTGACAAGGAATACTGACTGAAGTAGTGGTACAACAACGACAAACATGATAAGACTATGAAATGAGAAGATATAGCAAATTATATCATTTATTTTTGTTCCAATCCAACACATGTGGTGATGCAAAAGAATTGTTATTCCAAAAGCATGAGTTCTCTGCAAAGAAGGGAACACGACGCAAATATAAAAACGTCTCGTACCAGCAAGATTTTCTGCAGCGAATCTTAAGCAAACTGCTTTGAGCTCAGTGGCATGGTAACGGTCTGCTAAAGCAAGAATTTGTGCAACAGAGTTGACAGAGATATCTTTGCAGAGATGAGATTCACACAACCTCCTGAGTCGTGTTAAATTATACCGATCAGCAGCTGATAGCAATTTCGCTGTGACAGTATCAGATATGCAGGGGGTAGAAGAAGAAGTACTAGTTGCTTCTAGCTCTTCGTCCACAAGAGCATCTTTGTATACAAAGTGCAGCATAACCTTGCACGAGAAGAAATAGAAAATTCCAAAGCACAGCGAGTTAGAGCTCCATTTCTAGTTAGAAAGAGTTCAATCTATTTTGCCAAAAGCAAATGTTGTGTTGAAGAAGCAATTACAGTAAGAAAGACGGAGAATTATGATAATGATATTAAAAACAGATTTACACTGAGAAAACAAGAAAAAATAAAATTTCTAAGACGGAAATAGCCATAATATGATAAAGTAAACGCTCACTTTGAAGACCTCAGGTTCCATATCAGTAACCACAATTTCCTGCTCATCAACATCCTGTCCATCGAAGTATTCAGTGCGGAATACAGGAGAACGAGCAGCCAATACCAACTTATGGGCATGAAACTTTTCACCAGCCACATTGAAAATAATATCAGAGCCTTCCATATTTTCCAAAAGCATGCCAAAATGCGCTCCTATGTCAGGCTCTGGGACCTGAATTGTATGCAAGCTCGAACAGTCAATCGTAGAGCGCACAACTCCCACAGTGCAATTAATCTTCAAGCAGTCGTCCTTCAGATAATCTGAAGTCTCGAGCATTCCTCGTCTAAAAAACCGTTTGTATCCCCTATATATCAGACAGATAACAACTTCAGAGAAAGTCTTGAGTTGGAGTATAAAAAATTAAAGAGGAGAAAAGTTTGCTCAAGTAATTATTCAAGATGCTATAAACAGGATTCTTCTATTTTTCTTTTTCTTCAAGTTCCTGCCACAATGGAAGATACCTCAAATACTTTTCACTCAAATAGATACCTTAGCATGCAGCAAATTTTCTTGATGATAAAGCCCCGAGTCGATTGAGAGCATTTTGATTCCTAGCCCAAAAGGGAAGCACTTCTGTTTGCAACTAGCAATAGGGGGAAACGGTCTGAGAAAGGTGTCCCGTACAAAGCATTTAAGAAGAAATTTTTTACCTTATTTTAGGCAGGTTAGCGCATATTTATTTGGATGGAGGCAGATGACCGATTACGCTTATTGGATAGGTTTATCAGTAGAACCTTAGGTTTGGTCCATAAAGGACAAGTACTACTAGCAGCACAGATATGGCATCTTCCACTCTCTTTGTTCGAGTTACAAGGGTCACACCAAGGGCGGAGAATGAGACAATCACCACTTGGGGTAAGAGGACGAGCAAGGAGAATAAGGCAATTTGGAGGACCGCATCATAACGTATTTTTATGATTGGATTCGTGATACTGATTCTGATTCTGACCATATATGAGGAGCAACAATAATTGACTTAACACAAACATGATTTCAATGTGGGGTCTATCTCTACCAACTCAACATTCAACAACTAATTTGGGGTGTTATTAAGGTTCAACAAAATTCTGATTACTTGGATCTTATTATAAGAACAACCACAGTAGCATTCAGTTAATCAATTCTTTAACGCCTATGCCAGCCCAAAAAAATTTACTTTTCCTGGAAAGGAACAACTACAGCATTGTGCTAGCTATCTTGGTGATCAACTTCAACCAAATTTAACTATTCTTGTTTGCTTGAGTATCAAATTGGAACTCAAAGATATCTTGAACATTTAACATGTATTTTAATTCCTCATTTGCAATATCTTTGGAAGTAGTTTGGATAGAGTTTAAGTTGTAAGCACCGCTGGTGTGAAAAAAATATTTCCACACAATCAAGTCATTTAAAATGCAATTGCACCCAAAGATGTGGCCTAGTGGTGAATGAAGTGCATGTGATTTCTTCCCATCTATCCAAGCTTTGGTGGATAGAGTTGCCAAGTACATGTTGTTGGACGGACGTGGCATGTATTCTATGGAATTAGTCGAGGTGCACGCTCGAAGCTACCGCAGAAACCACAGTTATACCAAAAAAGTATGCAAGAAACTCTAATTTATAGCATTAACTTGTCTGCGTATATAACTTGATTTAATTTGAATAAGGCAACATTATGTTCAAGAAATTTTCTAAATTACAAAAAGCAACACATTACCACATGCTGCCACGGTACTTCAAGGTGTAAGGCCCGCTCTCAAGAGACCTATCGAAGTGACTATGAACCTTATGCTTTCCTTTACCACTCTGATCAACCAGAGTCAACTCAAATAAAGCCCTAACATCCGTTCCTTCACTAGCCAAAGCAATAAACACCGAAACATATGCCGAATTATCCTCAGGGTTCTTCCCGTCCGGATAAAAGTAAATCGCCCACTGGTGATCGCCGACGGTGAAAGTATCACTAGCGATGTGTTTTCCAACTCCCATCCCTTTAGCTAACGAATAACCTTGGATCACGAAGCGGTGCGAGCCGTTAATTGTATCGGTTACGGATTTTGAGCTCGTCGGCGGTGATAATTCGCCGACGGTGTTTTTATCGGAAACGTGAGTGATCGTTGGCGGCTCCGACATTGCGAATTTCCCCTATTTTCCTGATACTATAGTTGCAGAAAGGGGACTTGAACGGAATTTTTTGAAAAGAACTTGTGATAAATGGGAAAGAATGAATTTCGTTAGGGTTTATCTTTTTGAGCTTACGCACAATTGAGGAGGAGACAAGAGTCTTAAACTTTGAATTCTGATCTTTTTAGGGAGAAATTTTGAGCAAATGGAGATTGGAGTACTTATATATTGTCCTGCCTTCTATTTATAGAAAGAATTTTTTTAGAAACCTGTTATCTATTCATGGAAATGGCTCACTTGAGTTCTCGTTCAGATTTCGGACTCTTTTGTTTGAAAGGTTTCAAAAATGATATTTTTGGAGTTCACTGTTTATCTTATTTTTAGGTAAAGGATTTGTTGAGCTAAATTACCCTCATGGCTTGGCTGCTGAAATGTACCTACATTATGGCAAAAAATGGCTGTAAATAAATTTTGCAGGATCAGATAATTTAAGTATTTTATAGATATATTTCAGGCAATAGAATTTATTTATCACTTAGTGCTAGCTAACGATATGACCTGATCAATAGAAAAAAAAACATTTCACCCAAATAGTCGTAACTAACCGCCAAAACATGAAAATAGATAAGGAATATGAATGGCCAAAATTTTACGGTATAGCCAGTTTTTCGATTGGTCAATCAAAAATAGTCAGTGTTTACCAAGTCAATGAAAAATAGCTATTATTTTACTGTAATAGAGACCGGTCCAGCATAATATACTGAATTTCGATGCACTTGTGTATGAACTCCAGCATATTATATTGGACCTATATACTTTGCTAGCTCCAGTATAATATACTGGAGACTGGAGCACTAGTGCTCTAAACTCTAGTATATTATACTGGGTGATTATGCTTGCTGGAACTCCAGTATATTATGCTAGAGTTCTAGTGTATTTATGCTGGAACTCCAGCATAATAACTCCGTCATATTATGCTGGAATTCCAACATACTATCCTGGAACTGCAGTATAATATGTTGGATTTCAAGTATACTTATGCTGGAACTCCTGCATAATATACTGGAGTATTTTTCGGGTTTTGAACAATATTTCGCATAGATTTATCTTTACGTAAAAAGTGACTAAATTTCAATTACTTTTAAAATTAGGCTATTTTTAAACAGCCAATTGTAAATCTGGCTATTTTTAAAAAAAAAAATATCCCTATGAAATGTCGTAGACAGTTTGATATCCTTTGCGTTCGGACCAAGCAATAATTTTGAATGGGCTCAGATAATGGGCCTTCTCTTATTAGCTTTGGATCGGATAAAATGGTCATGGGGCCGAATTCCTCTTGGGCTTTTCTGATCAGCCCAATTATTTTTGGACAAAATATAAAACTGATCGGTTGGTCGGTCGAAAATAATTGGATTTGCTAGTCAAAAGTATATAAAATATATATTATATGTATATAATACATATATATTCCAAAAAAATATTTTACTGGATATTATTTTTGGGACTGGCTAAAAAATATATATTTCTCTTGTTTTTCGTCTTCTTTTTAGGTTTTTGCTTTTAGTTTTTCCTCTCTCCTTTTTTGTTTTGCTGCTATTCTTGTAAACTTAATTATATCAATGATAAGAATGAAGTAAACAAGAGAAAAGAATGATCAGAATAATCAAATAAAAGGGACAAAAGAAAAATGAGGTGAAATGACAGTAGAACGTGAAGGTGACATGAAATAAATGATTTATAGTTAAGCAATATAATAATTAAAAAAAATATGACTCTAGAAGTGAAATAAATCAATTAAATACAGGGAGATAAAAATGAAAAGTTAAACTTCAAACTAAATAATAAAGGGAAATGATTGGATATGTGGGACAAAATTAGCATGTCAACAACTAGGTATCGTATTACTTATTTTATTTTATTTATTTATTTATTGGTCTTGTGAAAGCGAATGATGAGAGAGACGACACCATTTGACTTTATGTGTTGGGGAAATCATATAGTTAAAGAAATATTAAAAAAGTGAGAAAAACAAAGTTATGCATTACTTTTGTTGTATTGGTGTGGACTGTTGTGTCACATGAAAACAGTACTCCTATCCCCATGGCATAAATCCCAAGCAAATCACGTGAAACCTTATTATACTGTCACGTGCTTTCTTTTTTTTTGGCTTATTATTATTTTTGAGACCCAATCAATTTTGATTAACACTGCATAAGACTATTAAAGAAAAATTAAAGCTCTAGTTCCATTACCTTTACTGATTGTTACGTGCTTCCTAATCATGCAAAATTACACTTTTGTGGTTGATAAATTTTGAAAGACTAAATATTTTTCAAGAAATAACAACAACAACAACAATAATAATAATAATAATAATAATAATAATAATAATAATAATAATAATAATAATTTAGTGTGATTTCACAAGGGGCGTCTGGGGAGGATAATGCATATGCAATCTTTATTTCTACTTTGTGAAAATGAAAAAATTATTTTCGATAGACCTTCGACTCAAAAAATATATATTGACAACATTATTAAAAAGTGAAACATAATGGAGTAGTTTGTTTTTATTTTTTACTTTGGCATTTCTCCTGCAATAAATAGGTAAATATCCTGCGGGTAGTATAAATAGTAAGTGGAAAAGGGTAAAAAAATTGGCCGTAAAAAGGATAAGTGGGTTAAAGGGGAAAAAAGTTAACTTTCACTGTTATATTTGTGCTGAATTTATCTTAAAAAAACTTTTGTGTCAAACTAAGAAATTTTCCTACATGAAACATGAGGTCATCATAACAAAGTAGATAAAATAAATGCTCATTTCTTTTTTATAAAAAGAGTCTTAAGTAAATAAGTCCATAAACGTTGAAAATTTGGATCTTTTACTGGAATGTAGAAAAGAAACCTCCTGTACTTTTCTATAGGTGAGGAATTAATAAAGTAGAAAATAAACACAAAATAGTTTGAGAATATTATAGAAAATCACATATAATAAAGTGTGGTAAATTATCTTATGTAAAAAAAAAAGTGTAGTTACCTGTCACAAGAATAGTTGACTGCATTCTATCGAGCTTTTTTGACTCAAAAGTTATCATATACTTGATGAATACAAAATAATATACATGAGTTACGGGTCAATCATAGCAAATCATAATAATTCATAAACGATGTGGAAGAAATAATAATATATACTCAAGATTAGGATAAGAAGTATGGACAGTCCTTATTGATGATATTGATTTGGTCTGCCTCTCCATGAAAAGGTTTAAAGCCTTACAATGATCTTTTATCTTCCCATGAGATGGGTCTTGACTGTCTGTTCTCTCTCCCTTTCTTAGGAGAATGGTCAAGAAGAAGAAGCCCCTCCCCCTCCGAAGAGGTCCATTATTCTAATATTTATAGTTGTGAGCTCCATGAGTAGGAAGCGAGTGTTCGTGACCACGTTGAGATTTCGCCCCCATGGGGAAGCGGGTAAGTCGTACCTTTTTCCACCTTACTGAATAAGAATAGAATCATGTTATAAGCTAGTGGTCATGCGTCTTGTCAATTATGGATTAGTTCAAGATATGATTTTCTTCGTTAATTGTCGTGGGGTCAAATTCTGACCCATACAGTTAGTCCTTTCGTTTAATGAGGTTGTGTTTCGGCCGAACTTGATGAACGGACTTTGTCGATTATGGTTTGAAAAACTTAGATAAAGGGGGTGGACATTGCTTTGGGCGAGACCGCATTCTTTCTGGGAGACAGCCCGAATCTTGTAGAATTCTCGGTATCATATCATTATATTATCGAGGCATCGCGTGAGAGGGACAGAGTGCCTCTTCTCGGTGAAGACGTATGACGTTTTAACACAATTCGAACAAGACCAAACATGGTCACGTTCTGGTCCTTGTATTTGTTTGGGTTCGTAGTTGCCGTCGACGACGGGAGACGGGTCGTATGCGACGTGGCTGAGGGAAATAAGCATGCGTCGGGTAATTTTCCGTAGCATTTGGAATTTTGAGGACGTACGGTGCATTCCTCTAGTATTAACAGGGCGTTTCGATTGTTTTAACGGCAAGGCGTCATCGGAAGACCGAGGGGGCACTTCATGGTGCTCATCATGACGCATACATCATGGTAGAATCGAATCGTTTGACGGTTGGTCATGCAAATAATGGTGTCTATTGGGTTTCCCGAAAGTCATTTACGTTGCCTATAAAGGTGGGTTGAGGCATTCGTTTCTCATTACTTCATTATTCATGTGAGAGTGATTCTGAGGAAGCTTTTTCATTCTGCTAATTCACCTTCGCCTTTCTTTTCTTGATTACGATAACCTTCATCTTTCCCACCAAATTTTGTTCTTTTCTCTTTAAACAACTCAGTAATGGCTGGTAGTTCTTCACGAGAAGTTCTTTCGATAGATTTGCCGGTCAATTCTCCGGCGGTTGAAGGACCACCTCCGGCAATGAGAGATGCTAAGCAGGCAGAGACCGGAGGAACTCCATCAGTTGGCGAGATACATCCCCGGCCCGGAGGTCCGGCGATTGACTTTACCGCCGACGATGGAGAAGACCCGGTGGATGAAGCCTCACTAATGGGGGAGATTAGAATGGCCCAATTATGGGAACAGAGGGTCATTCCTACCCATCCAGACATTGTCTTCGCCAGAAGAGAGGGTCCACACCGATAGCAGGGATGTTGCGTCTTTTACGAGTATCCCTTCAGGTTGGGGTTCAAGATTTCACACCCCATATTGGTGGTGGGTTTCTGTCGTCACTACGGGGTGTACCCGAGCCACCTCACCCCTTCTCTTTATAAGTTACTGGCGATGTTCCTGAAGTATGGGGAACTGGCTATTAGGGTGGTCACGCTACAGCACGTACTTACCCTTTACGCCCCCTAGTGAGTAAGTGGCACCATGCTTCAGGCGTGCCCTCGTAGGTCACGAGACCTGACGGCGGCGCTGGATGATGAGGTTGACCCCGCCCTTTCGAGCACTTCTTTTATATCAGGACCGAGTATTTAGTGGCGTGCCCCACAAGGTTCTTGGAGGCTTGGAACCATGCAGGTGAGTTATTCTATTGCTGTAATCTTTTTTCTTCCTTCTATTGATTTATTCCCAGTGGTACGATATTTACCCGATGTGTTTCCAGATGATCTTCCGGACCTGCCGCCTAATAGAGATATCGATTTTGGCATTGATTTATTATGGGGCACTCAACCCATTTCCATTCCCCCATATCGCATGGCTCCTCCTGAATTAAAGGAGTTGAAGGATCAGTTACAGAAGTTATTGGGTAAGGGTTTCATTCGACCCAGTATTTTGCCTTGGGGTGCTCCTGTGTTGTTTGTGAAGAAGAAGGACGGTTCTATGCGTATGTGCATTGACTATCGCCAGTTGAACAAAGTTACAGTGAAGAAACGGTATCCTTTGCCACATATTGACGACTTGTTTGATCAGCTTCAGCGTGCACAGGTATTCTCTAAGATTGATTTGCACTCCGGTTACCATCAGTTGAAGATTCGGGAGCCAAATATCTCGAAGACTACCTTCATGACTCGGTATGGTTACTACGAGTTCCTCGTTATGTCTTTCAGGCTGACCAATGCACCAGAAACTTTCATGCACTTGATGCATAGCGTATTCAGGCCATATCTTGATACATTCGTGATTATTTTTATTGATGATATTTTGGTATATTCCCGGAGTCGTGAAGGGCATGAGCAGCACCTGAGGATAGTGCTTCAAAATCTGAGGGAGAATAGATTGTATGCAAAGTTCTCTAAATGTGAGTTATGGCTGAGTTATGTGGCATTCCTAGGCCACGTGGTGTCAAGTGAGGGCATTCGAGTGGATCCGGGGAAGGTGGAGGATGTGCAGGGTTGGACGAGGCCCTCCTCAGCTACTGAGATCGGTTTGGCGGGTTATTACCGTCGCATTGTGGAGGGGTTCTCTTCGATCGCAGCACCTATGACTAGATTGACCCAAAAGGGTGCCCATTTTCAGTGGACAGATGAGTGTGAGGCGAGCTTCCAAAAGCTCAAGACAACTTTGATATCGGCCCTAATCTTGATGTTGCCTACCGGTTCAGGGTCTTATACAGTTTATTGTGATGCCTCACGGGTTAGACTTGGAGCTGTATTGATGCAGGACGGTAGGGTGATTGCCTACGCATCCCGACAACTGAAGGTGCATGAAAAGAACTACCATGTCCACGATCTTGAGTTAGCTGCCATTGTTCACGCCTTGACAATCTGGCGTCATTATTTGTATAGGGTTCCTTGTGAGATTTACACTGATCATCGGAGTTTGCAGCACTTGCTTAAGCAGAAGGACATGAATATGCATCAGAGGAGATGGTTAGAGTTGCTAAAGGATTATGATATTGTTATTCTTTATCACCTGGGCAAGGCCAATGTGGTTGCCGATGCCTTGAGTCGTCGTGCGGAGAGTTTGGGGAGTTTGGCATATCTACCAGCCTCGGAGAGACCTATGGCGATGGATGTTCAGGCCTTGGCCAAACAGTTTGTTAGATTGGATCTTTCGGAGCCCAGCTGGGTCCTGGCCTGTGTGGTTTCTCGGTCTTCTCTATTTGATTGCATCAGAGAGCGACAGTTTGATGACCCTTATTTGCTTG
>JASVEL010002467.1:0-231546 GCA_032618575.1 Nicotiana noctiflora | reverse complement strand
AGATTTCTATTCATTTGTATAATTACTATTTGGTATCTAATAACTAACTATTATTCTTTACAAGGTCTGTAGTATGCCTCACATATGTGAACTTATTGTAGAATCCAAAGTTGTTATATATAGTTGTTTTTCTTCCTTAATATGGGTGGCTAGGATTTAATTGATCAAATTCATGATCAACGGTTGATATATGAGTCCAAGGCTTGAGTCCTTTTGTGTAAATATATTGTCTTGATTCCTCGATAATTCTGAAGTCTTTGTTCTTGTCGAAAATCCTAGAGACTTTCCTTTTATTCTTTTTCATTGTGAGCTTTATCAATTAGCTAACTCAAATGATAGGGTTTATTCTCTTCATCACAAGAGATAAAGTCTAACATCATCTTTACGATTCTGTTGAAAGGAAAATATCCATGGTTATTAATGACTCGTTGCTGCTCGACGAACTCGTCATGTCAATTTCCTCTTTATCTTCGTCTTCTTTCTACCTATGGTTAGATCGAAAAGAAAATATTCATTTTATTGAAACAAAAGAAGAAGAGATGATCCAAGAGAATTTGAGAGATGTTATTCCTCCAAGAGATAAATTTATTTCCTAAGGAACTCAAGAGTAGGATTGGTAATGGAATTGTTATGTACAAGAGCTTTGTTTTCCAACAAAATAATCTAACACTCCAAATCGTGTCATGTAATATATCCAGCTTTCTTTAATATTATTATTTGAAATGGCACAAAGTTGGATGCAATCGATTCTTGCTTTAGCACTATCAATTAGGGACAAAAATTTACTCACACTCGATTTGTATTTGGTAATGACTTCTTAGCAATAGTTGAATGCAATCTTTCCATTGATTTGATTTATTTATTATTATTTTATTTCTGAAAAGGTCATCAAGCAAGTAGTGTTGACTAATTCTTGATGGAAGAAATCTAAGCAACAAATTAAAATAATGAACTAACCTATAATTATCAGACAACATATATTCCAGTATTACCTTTCCCTCTGAGTTAGGGACTTCGAATTTTGAATATTTCAAAGTCAAATCTCAATATCTCTCATACTAAATAAATCAAGGGTAGGGTCTTTATAAATTAAATAAAAAAGAAAGAAAGGAAAGAGTAGTAAGAGAGAACAAAATTCCCACGTTATAGTGACTTCTGTGCTTTGCATAAATGGCTCGTGTACGCTATATAATTTTGGGTAAATTACCACTGAGATTCATCTTTATTTAAAATTTAAATCCTACTGGGTTTTCCCATAAACGAGAAGGAATTACTATTTTTTATTATAACCATTTTTTAAGTAAAGTCGGTAACTAAGGTTCATAATAAGTTTATTATTTATCTAATTGAATGTGGATATATTTTCATTTTTTGAAACTATAATTAAAAAATCAAACTTTTTAACTTTTTTTATTATAAGATAAACATGTCTTTTTCCCATCTTATGTTTTAACACTTAAACTTGTGATTCAATTTAGGGAAACTAAGGAGTCGTTTGGATTAAATTAAATTATGCAGGAATTGTTTATCGCGATTAATAATGATTGTATTATTTTGTGGCGATTAATATATTGTACATGAATTAATACTCTAAAAGGGCAGCTCTATTTAATTAGTTTGATCTTGTATTCTTATTCCACATTCAATCCCTTATAAACAATTTATAGTTTTCGCATTATTTAGGGTATGTTTGGTATAACGGAAAATATTTTCCAAGAAAATATATTTTTGGAAAACAAGTAGTAATTTTATTCATTTTTCGTTGTTTGGTATGCAAAACAAGGTTAAAAAATATTATTTTTGCGGGGGAGGGGGTGGACGAGTAGTAGGGTGGGTGGTAACGGAAAAACTGAAATCTAAAATAAATAAAAAAGCCTTTTTTGGAAAGGGATGGGGTGGGTTGGTGAGGGTGGCCGGGGAAGGTTGAGAAGGAGTTTTGGAAAATATTTTTCCCTTCACTTGATAAGGAAAATATTTTCATCCAATTGGAGGAAATGAGTTCATAAGGAAAATGTTTTCAAAATATTTAATCTAACCAAACACGGAAAATATTTTCCTTTGTACCAAACACACCCTTAATGTGGGTATTATTTAGCACCACTAATGAAACATAGTAGTATCTTATGCATAATTTTATGCTGAGATTTAAGTATTCGTATGCCTCAACAAAACACTATATTATCTTTTGCAAATTTTATGCTAGAATAAATTCTTTCTATTCTCATGCCAAACAAAATTTTGAATTATTATAAATATTAGAGTTATACAACATATATACATGCAACATTAATTTCTCCAAACATGTCGCGTAGACAAGAAACTAGCTAGGATATGTGGAATTGGTCAAAAGTAAACTCTTATTAGGGGAATAAAAATAACAAAATCATAGTTAGTTTACAAAATATTGTCTCTATTTTTATTAATTAAGAACAAATCCTGAGTTTACAAAAAGGGAACTCAGGATTTTGAAAATGAAATGCAATAAAAAGTCAACGACAAATTCTCTTCAACAATTAACAATAAATAATACTGAACAAGTCGAGAAGTCTTGTTTGCTACTTTTTTCTTTTGTTGATACGCTACCTATATATTTTAAAATCTTTTAAGCAATTAAGAAAGAATTATGATTCATATTTATTTATTTATTTTCAATTTGAGAGATTGCTATGCTTGTTTTTATTGTAATTCGATGTTTACGATTTATTTGAGAAAAAATACCCAATGAAGCATAAATCGTCCGATTCCACTAACACTATCAGCGTCATATGTAAAATAGAATATAGAGAAAATATACAATGACACACTAGACAATGACCCACCATACTTATTATGTATGATATAATATAGTCAAAAACGCATGACATAGCCACTTTTACGGTTGGCTATAAAAAAAATAGTTATTGTTTACGAAGTAAACAAAAAAATAGCCACTGTTTGCTGCAATAGAGACCGGTCTCGCATAATTTACGGTAGTTCTAGTGCATTTGTGTACGACCTACAGTATATTATGCTGGACCGGTATACTTTGCTAACACCTATAAAATTTGCGGGAGACTGGAGCACTAGTGCTCCAAACTTCAGTATATTATACTGGATATTTATACTTGCTGGAACTCCCGTAAAATATGTGGGAATTCCAGCATAATTATGTTTGAACTCCCTTAAAATTTGCGGGAGTTCCAGCATAGTTATCCTGGAATTCCCGTAAAATTTGCGAGCGTATTTTCCGGATTTTGAACATGTTTTTGCTCAGAGTTCTCTTTACATAAAAAAGTGATTAACTTTCGATAACTTTTAAAATTTAGCTATTTTTCAACGACCAATAATAAATCTGGCTATTTTTAAATTTCTCGCTATAATATTAGAGGTGATTAAGGAAACTTCTGTGATATGCGTGAGCCATTAAAAAAATAACTTTTGCTTACAATTTGCTACAACAAGGAAAAGTTCAAGTATTTCAACAACAATAAAAATTTCTACAAGTATTATTACACACTATACAAAATTCATGGATTTTTAATGAAGATGTCCGAAATACTCCTTAAGTATTCTATCAAATACCTAATTGTTATCTTCCATCCGTACGAGTTTGTAACGATTCCTATACCATATTTCTAAGGGGATATCAAGGAATGCCAAAAAATTCGAAGGATGGTGGGAATGAAGGCTAAATGGAGGGCATCATTGGGTAAAATTTTCGTCTTATTTAGTGTATTCATTTTGAGAGGAAACTCAAACAGAAGCAAGGTTTGATATTTTCGTTTGATTATTAAATTTTTTTCTAATTTATTTTTAGCAATTTTAATGTTGTATTTAGTTGTTGTATAGAAATTCAATATTAAAAGAAAACTGTTTACCTTGAAAATGATAATTACAATTATATTGATTTTGTGGTTCTAAAACTACGTGATTTATATATTTTAATACTAGTTGTTAGGCAATAGATGTTATGTGTGAGTAAAGAAAATTAGAAATGCAAAGCAATAAGATTACAAGGTTGAGCCTCGAGCTGGCTGGAGTAAGGTCTCGAAGTCTAGACGGGGCTAATAGCAATGAATGATTGATGATGAATCAACGATAATGAGCTTTTTGCGGTTAATGATGAGCAATAAATGAAGAACAATAAATAAACAATAAAAGAATAAGTAATAAATGTGAAGAACAATAGTGTTAGCAAATAGCAGATAATGTTGTATGGTATTCAATATGATGTGTAATAATTCGAATCCTTTACAAGATGACAATGGTCCTCTTTATATAGGAGGGATGAATCCCAACACATTACATATCTGATAAATGATAAAGAAATGTTGTTAGTATAGACGTATAATGGCTTAATACGGATTTGTACTATTCTTGTAGACCTGGCCAGCTCTAACCGCGTGTTTATGGGAGTTTTTCCCCTTTCCATGATGATCATCGATTTATGCTGCCCCTGAGAATGACCCTCGAGGGATGCACCTCGGGGGCATACATCAAATTACCCTTCGGGTTCCTCAAGGTTGGGCATAGAATGCTACAATAAACTCAAAGTCGAACTATTCCGATTTTGACCATATACAAAAATAATTATTTGTACTTAGAATAGTTGATTGTTTTCGTCACACAAAAATGAGCTTAGTGACTTCAGTGCAATAAAATAAAACTAAGCAACCATGGTGAAATTATCCCGACAAAGTTTATGCAAATAGGAGACAGTACTTCATCGCGAACACGATGAACGAATCACCAGCCCGGCAAAACACTCTCGTGATACACTAATCGCGAACGAGAAAAAAACCATAAGATCAGCTATGCAAAATTCAACTGAAATGGCCCGAAGCTCACCTGAGCCTCACGGGACTCCATCCAATCATACCTGCAAATCCAAATACATCTTCCAATTAAATTAGAAGGAAAAACATTAGAAGAACTAGCCTAAATAGCCGCACACCGAACCACTTAACCTAAAAATAGCCGGCTAATATATATATAGTAAAGATACCAAAATTATTTGGTTAATCCAAAACTGATAAATATATCCACCGAAATATACTAAGTTGGTAGATTTAACTTGCAAGTCCTTTTCTACGATGTTGTCCCCTGACGATCATTTGTATATTGTGATAGTTATACAACTTGATTCAACAAATAATAATTGAGAAATCATTGACTATTCAAATTCCTGGCTTTACCTTAGCATTATCCACATCTGTTCAACACATTCAGTCGATTTCATAAAGTTTTAGTCACTTTTGTACTATGTTTTTATTCAGTATATAGTCTAGCTTTCTTCTCCTCAGGCCTCGGTCACTTTCTTCGAATTCCAGATCAATGTTTAATGAGTAACCTAATAAAAATGATAGGGTTTGAGTTTTATTTCTATGATGCTATCAGATATTTAATAGCTCCAGTCATGGCTCTAGTCAACTTTGATTATGGGTTGGATCAATTGAGTAATTAAATTCCTGGGACGATCATTCAAACTTATGAAAATATTATATTAAAGTCATTTTTATTTTCTTAGGACAACAAAGTCATTCAACTATTATTCGTTAACTCAGAAAATAAATATAACACATTTGACATGCAGTGTCATATTAAAATTTTAATTTTTAGTGATAAAGACGTTGAAAAGTCGCAGAACCAACCAGAAGATGCCACGTGTAACTGACATTAAATGGAAGTAACAGATGAAGCGTCAGTTCCAGAGAAGAATTAATGGCTGCAATATTCACGCTTTAATAAAATCCACTTCCCAAATATTCTATTGATGAATAAATGACAAGTGAGGGGACTATATATATTGGAACAAATTGAGTTCATATATAGAATTGATTGAAAAATGACATGTCATGACGCGTAGACTGGTCAAAGAATGACAGTCAGCAAACAATAGTTAAAAAGGCACGTGTTATAACATACACGGGCAGAGATTCAAGAGACTCGACGCTCGAACCTCTTTATGTTCGAAAGTCAATATAAGAGAATGAACCTGATAGCAAAAGAGGGTACGGATACATAATGTCAGAAATTAATAGGCGTTAGTTACAGAAAGCGTTAGAGAATCAGTATTGAATTACAATGATTATCAGTTACAACGTAGTATTAAATATTATTAATTATCTATAATGGCCTTATTATGACAGAAACAAAATATATCACCTAGAAATAGTAAAAGGGGAAGACTATCATTTATAAGGACGTGAATACTATTGGAATATATTAATTTATTCTGCTCTCTACTCAGCCATCTTTTACATTGCTTATTCCTATTTTCTTTTGATAGCAGTACCCGAATTCTTCTTAAAATAAGCTTTGAACGAAATCCTGATTTTTGGTTATACAAATTGGTTTTGTTACTGAGAATCTGATAATCATTTCTTTCTTAATCTAACCTTTTTTGTTACATCAACCATGTCAAATGATAATGTCAGCAACAAAGAAAACCATCAACTCCATGGGAATCCATAAGATGATCGTACCCCGATCCCTTCCCCACAAAGCTCTCCTCGTCGGTCTCGAGAAAGAACTCCTGATGGTTCTCATTCAAATGTAAATGCTCAATCTGAAAACGAAGAGGCTATCAGTGAAGCTTTGCAAAAGTTAATCGCTCAACAGGTCAGCAAAGCTCTTGAGGCTTTCGTCAGCTAGTTATCGGTTGCGCCACCAACACCAACCCCAAATAGCAACACTTTGGAAAACCCTCGTTCCAGACTCGCTAACTCGGGCAGTGGTGGAATCCCCAGCGAGTCACGATATGGAGAACCATGTAACCTAGTTAATTCTGATTTATAAAATTTAGTATTAACATTGCAGAAATAGCTCAAGGAGCACAGTGACCGCACAGAGCAAATATCTGGAGTATCGCCTGTAATCAAATGGATAGATATGGACAAAAATTCACAACAACCTAGAAAGCTAGGTGCTGCTCCCTTCCCAATTCTAAAGAAATTCAAAATGCCCTAAATTCCAAAATACGGTGGAACAACCGATCCATGAGACCACGTGACTGCATTAACAACTGGCGTAAAAGGTAATGACTTGACCAAACGAGAAATTGAATCAGTATTGGTCAAAAAATTCGGTCAAACACACACCAAGGGAGCATTAACATGTATTCTCTTTTACCCAAAAAATTCTATAAATTCTTTTGCTGGGCTTGCTGATTTATTTATTAAAGCACATTCGAAAGCTTTAAAAGTCGAAAAAATGATTGAAGATATTTTCAAAATAAAGCAAAGACATTCAGAATTGCTGAGAGAATTAGTAGACAGATTCCAACGTG
Organism: Nicotiana noctiflora; assembly: GCA_032618575.1. Classification (NCBI taxonomy): domain Eukaryota; kingdom Viridiplantae; phylum Streptophyta; class Magnoliopsida; order Solanales; family Solanaceae; genus Nicotiana; species Nicotiana noctiflora. The sequence continues at coordinate 224,279 of JASVEL010002467.1, read as the reverse complement.
AAAGGATTACGTTGCCACCCGTACTTGATAACTGGGCAGATATGGCCTTTACCAGCAATCTAAATGAAAAGAGTTCAGAGGCCACGAGACGACTCAAGGAAAGCCTACGAGAATTCCCAGCAACAACATAGAATGGCATTTACAACAGATAAATCACGAAGTTGCGGATAGAAGAAGATATTATAAACCAGCTTCAAAAGGAAGAGAGGTTTTCAAGGTGTACTGAAACTGAAAAAGGTCCGGGAAAAATAGATATGAGCCTTACATGGGACCAGCAGGAAAGGACACACGGTCGAAACATGATAACTCAAGGTACGATCATAGGTCGAGAGATAGAGAATCAGGTTCATCATCAAAATTCATACTGAGACACGCGAGAAACACATGATGATGATAGAGGCACTAAGGCGATGATTGGCAGTTACAGTTTCAATATAAGCACTTCAGAGTTAGTAGTTGTATTAAGAAACATGGGTGATACGGTGTGGTGGCCAAAGGAAATTAGATTAAATCCAAATAGGCACAAACCTGACCGATGGTGCGAGTTTCACAATGATCATGATCATAAAATAATCGATTGTATATTTCTACAAGGTGAGGTGGACCATTTATTAAAGCAAGGATATCTTACCGAACTATTTAGCGAATAAGGTAAGCAAGCATACATGAAGAACAAGCAGGAGCCTCCCAAACCCCCTTCTCCGAAGAAGATCATTAATATTATAAGCGGAGGTGAGGAAATTAATGGTGTAATATATATACAGCAGCCATGAAAATTTCTAAAGTTACAGTTACACACGGGAAGCTGGTTCGACATGTTCTGGAGGAAGAAAGTATTACATTTGATGATGTAGAAACGGATGGCATGATAACTCCACATAACGATGCACTGGTAAAAATAGGCTCTATCTGCCAGGTAAAGTATCCTAACTGGTTAGATAATACTATAGTAGTACCAAAAAAGAAAGGCAAATGGCGAGTTTGTGTAGACTACACCGATCTTAACAAAGCTTGTCCTAAAGATTCTTTTCAGTTACCTCATATAGATCAACTAACTGATGCTACTGAAGGACATGAATTGTTAATATTTTAATATGCATATTCAGGGTATAATCAAATCAAAATGGATTCCCTAGATGAGGAAAAACCTCATTTATAACATAATACCCTTTGGCCTCAAAAACGGTGGTGCAACGTATCAAAGGCTGGTGACCAAGATGTTTCAGGAACAGCTAGGAAAAATATAGAAGTCTACATGGATGATATGCTTGTAAAATATCAGCAGTCAAGGGATCATATACAACATTTGTCTGATACATTTCAGATTTTACGAAAGTTCAATATAAAGCTGAATCTCGAGAAATATGATTAAAATTTTACTAATGGTTTTAGATGATAGGCAAAAAGCTAGCACATACAAAATGATGAGTCACGACCTGCAAGATAGATGGAAGTACATAATTTCCGGTCTAGGTTTACAGTTTATTCTGATAGATATTCAAATGGGTTAAGCAGTCTTCATCTATAATCGTACCTCCGAGTCCCATACTTTTTTTCTTTTTCAGGAAAGGACCGAAGGAGAAGAATATTCAAGTTCTTGAGATTTCATACTTCAAAGCTCAAACAGTTGGGCAGCTATATAATGTACATGGGAAGAAGGGCAAAAAAGACTGAAGAGAAGCAATTAAAATTCAAAAGTTCAAAGCACACGAAAAATCTTACTCATTTAATTAATCAAGTGGAGAGAAAAATTTGCAACGCAAATCCAAAATGAAAACCTTATCATATTTAGGTTAAAGGCAATATATAGAAATGGGTTTTAAATGAAAACCTTGTATTTTATTTCTTTTATGAAAATTTGTTGTAAAGAAAATAGTTACGACAAAGTTATAGAAGTTATTTAAATACATATAAAGATGTAATTTAAACTTGACAAAGTTCAAATAAAAACTTTATCAGAGTTATTTCAAGAAACATGTCTATTCCTATTTCTTTTATTGTATATTTACACCATTATGAAGTTGAGATGTCTTCTTCGATGAGTGTCGAAAATAAAACAGCCCTCTTTTATAAATCATGTGCGATTTAAACATCCACGAACTTAATAAAGCATTTTAAGAAACAGAAATGCAGAAAAGGGTAAAACTAAAACTCACCAAATAGTTAACAAGTCCTTAAATATAAAAGGCAAAGTCGAGCAAAATAAAAGCTCAAATTAACTAACTTCTTAAATATTAAAAAAGGTAGACTAAATATGAACTAAGTCATTTTGTCATTTATACAAAAACGCCCCAAAAAGGTCCGGGGATTTATCGTTTCTAAATAGTCCAGAAACCCTCAAACAGGGCCGAGAGTTACAACCACATTCCACAAGAAAAAGAAAGAGAAGTAACACATCATAAACTTTTCATTGAGGGGTTGCAGTAGAATCTGAAACAAGGCCAAGAGCAGCAGATGGTTCTAGATGGCTTGAAGGAGTTGAAGCATCTACTGCACCCATACCATCTTTAGTGTGCTCGAGAATATCAGCCATGGGAGAGGGAAAATCTTGGCTTTTTTGAGTTTTTTCATAGTCTCTTTTATTTTGGCTACCTCAGCATCTAAATTAAAGACCTCTTGACTAACTTCCATTAGGGTATCCTGGCGCATGTCTAAAATTGCCCAACTCACTTTAATTGCAGTCTTGTCCTCAAGAATCTCGTAATGTTTCTCCCATTGATCAATATCGCCTTTAAGCTTTTCATTTTTAGCTAGGGCAGAATCATAACAAGTTTGCAAAGGCGCAAGTGAACTCTCTAAACAGCTAACCTTGGTGGAAGACAAACATCTTCCTGGGTCTGAGAAAGTGTTTGCACAAATTCACCAGCATAAGCTTCTTTCTTATCCAACACAGCCTTCAGTTCTCTATTTTCTTCACTGGCTTTGGAAAATTGCTCGGAGAAAGATGTTTTAAGGAGATTTTGCTCTTTATGAGCTTGACTTAATCATGCCTTCTCGACTGCTAATTTTGAGTTTAAAACCTTCTATTACTGCTCCAATGTACGTTTATTTTCTTCCAACACTTCCATATCAATTTGGAGACTTTGATATTGCTCCCTTCAGTTGTCCGCTTCAACTTGATATAGTCATGCATTAACTACTTTGTGTGGGAAATCCTCTTCATCATATCTGTGCCAATTAGATTGATCTAAACAAAACAAAAAAGGGGTTAAAACCTTAAATAAATAAATAAATAAATGATGTAAAGTTTGAAAAAAAAGTATATTTAAAGAATATTGCACTACGTCGTTCATCCAAGTCAGAGAGTTATGACTCTCAAGATTGGCTTTCTCAACTGGACCAATCAAAGGTTTCAGCCACGCATCAGCTTGATCTAATTTCCTCAAAAGGTTAACATTGGTAGGAACCTCGATGGTAACTTGCCTCATAGCTTCACCTCTACTTAAGGAACCAACCTTAGTATAACGGGCAGTTGTGGGAGGAATGGTACAAGGAGTCAAAATAGTCTGGGGAGGAACATCGATGGTAGCAGTCACGACTAGCAAAGAAGGTGTCACAGGAGCAGACATGGAAAATGAGGTAAGGGGTGCTTCATCAGAAATTGGGCCGAAACTATCATTATCAAAGCCACGAGAAAAAAGATGAGCAATGTTATCATGAGCAGCCACGAGAGTATCATCACTAGTAGACGCGGGAGTATCATCATCGAAAATAACAAAGGCATCTTCGACATGCTCAGCAAGAGGAGCAGAATAAGGAGGAGATGTTTTATCTTCTGAAATGGTGCGTCTTCTAGTTCGTGGACTCCTTATCAAAGAGCCCCCATCTTGCTCTTCCGCTTCCTCATAGTCTTATTGAGCGGTATCCTTCCTTTTCGATGAAGACCCCGAGATGATCTCTTGAGCCCTTTCCAAAGAAATTCTGGAAGCTACGACAACCTCAGCACTTATACCTCGAATAGGAAATCCTGACAAAAAGAAGGATCAAAATAATTATTGAGAAAGGAAGTGAATAAATTTACAAAGGATAAAAAACTCTTACGTGAGTTTTCACTTTCTAACCAAACCGATGAGAAACGGTTTTCCAAGATCTACCTTCCATCGGAGCAATATATAACAACTTTCCTATCCAACTACAAAAATTGAAAATCTCATCAGCAATTCCCATAGTTGCTAAAAAAAGAAGAAACGTTAAAATGACAGCCATCAAAAGTAAAAAAAGGGCACGAAAATTTTATAAAAGAAAACTCACGTGCAAAATTCCATTTCTCAGGGAATGGAACATTTTCTTCACCCACTAAACCAACAGTGGGGTCAGCAATAAATCGAGCGTACCAGCCACGGTCTTTTTCGTCCTCTAAGCTAACCGAAACTCTTTTGCTTCTCGCGGCTAAAGTAAAACCTCTTTGACGGAGAAGTTTGGGAGAATAGAGGTGAATTAAATGGGATAAAGTGAAAGGCACACCAGCCATGTTGGCCAAATGCCTCAAACAAGCAACATCCCTCCATATAATAGGCCAATTTGTTCTAAACAGACATCGAAAAAGAGACAGAATTCGATGATTACAGGATCGATAGGAGGCTTGAAATTCAAGGTGAAAGGATATGTATATACAAAGGAAAATGCAGTCAAATACGAAGTAATTCTTTGGTTTGCGTTGGGGATAATAATGGGGAAATCATCACTCCAATGGCAGTCTCTACGGACTACAGAAATTATACCTTAAGTAATCTGAGTCGGATAACTATCAAAATGTTCTATGAAGATATAGAAGAAACTTGATTTCTAATGAATGCTCTATCATTGTAAAAAGATAGTTCAGTGGGAACAATCTCATCTACGATAGGTTCACGAAGAGGCTTAGTGGGTTGTTTACCTCTAGATTAAGACCTTTGAGAAAGGGAGCCTCTAGTTCTAGAAGGTGGAGTAGAACTTATCAAGGGAAGAGAAGGGCCTTGTGAATATGAAGACCCTAAATTATGAAGTCTACACCCTTTCCTGCTTCTAATAGGAGCAAGAGGAAGGTTATCAATGATGGGGACTCTCCTAGGGTTAGGGTTTGACGAAGACATAGTAGTACGAGGAAGAAGAAAACAAGAATTGAATATTCTAAGAACTTTTTGTGAGAAAGACAAAGGTGAAAATTATATTTATACGTAGAAGCAACCGTCAAAGGAAAAATTGCAATGATGGAAATGTCATAATGAGAACTGTTATTTCGTAATTGATGAAGACGTAAAAAGCCTTAAAAATGCCGAAAAGTCGCAAAACCAACCAGAAGATACCATGTGTAACGGACATTAAATGGAAGTGATAGATGAAGCGTCAGTTCCAGAGAAGAATTCATGGCGGTAATATTTCTGGTTAAATAAAATCCACTTCCCAAATATTCTATTGATGAATAAATAGCAAGTGAGAGGTCTATCTGTATAGGGAAAAATTGAGTTCATACATAGAATTTAATGAAAAATCACATGTCATGATGCGTAGACTGGTCAAAGAATGTCAGTTAGTAAAGAATAGTTAAGTAGGCACGAGTTACAATTGACACATGCAGAGATTCAAGAGGCTCGATGCTCAGACCTCTTTATGTTCGAAAGTCAAGATAAGAGAATGAACCTCATAGTAAAAGATGGTACATATACATATTGTCAGAAATTAATAGGCGTTAATTACATAATGTGTTAGAGAATCTGTATTGAATTACAATGATTACCAATTATAACGTAGCATTAAATGCCATTAATTATCTATAATGATCTTATTATGACATAAACAAAATGTATCACCCAGAAATAGCTATAAAAGAGGAAAACTGATCATTTGTAAGAACAGGAAATACTATTGGAATATATTAATTTATTCTGCTCTCTATGCAGCCATTTTTTACCTCGCTTATTCCTATTTTATTTTTATTATTAGTAATACGGGTTCTTCTTAATATAAGCTTTAATTGAAATCCCGATTTTTGGTTAAACACATATATTTTTATTGGTTGGCTACTTGGCTTAGATGGTTATAAGGTTCATTGGTTTAATGAGTTTTATTATTAGAAAAAAAATCAATATGACATAGTATGAAAAATGTGTGATATTTATTTTTTGAGTAAAAAAAGATAATAGTTGGGTGAATTTATTGCCGCGTAATAGAAATAAAGTGACTTTGATAGAATATTACCATAAGTTATGGCCTTCCAAGAAATTATTCAAAAAGTTTACTTCGTAAATCATTGTACTATTAGGAAGTTCCAAAAGTCACCCAAAACTTGCTAATTACAGCAGTGACGCAATTATACATATGAAAGCTACATATGCACAAAAAGAATTTAAAAGAATTCGTCTACAAATTTAAAAGCTACATCAGTGTTGGTACCAACACTGATTTAAGATAACCCCAACAGTTATTCCTAAACTTTGTAGGTCAACTAATTATTAAAAATTACCATTATAATACATAGTCAAATTTTTCTCTATATTATATAAAACACAAAATACCGTCCAAATAATGAGTCTCAAAGGCATCTTTTGTCAAGATGAGAAAGAAAATAAGCAGTCATTTTCTCAGTCTTCGTTCTTGTGTGTTTAAGGATGTTTTTCTCCATGCATGGAAATGGCCTTGCCTGTAAACAGTACAGTTTTTCGTTTTATCCTTAGTTACAGCTACACAAATATTTATAATTTATTTTAAGTTATAGTAAGTTTTAAAAATTTATATTTCTCAAACTTTGTGTCAAATCAAACTGCATCATAACTGTTACGTGGTGCCTTCCTGAGATTCCTTTGGAAGGGCAACGTAAGGCTAAGCAATTGATGTCAGTGCAGTTGTTGTCCGCCAACGGAGTGTTAGAAAATAATAAACAAAAATGGCTTCGAGGTGTAAAAATCGACTGTCCTTAAAGAGTTATCTCCTGTATACTAATTTAGGGAAATACAAAACGATTCTCTTCAGGATACAACAAAGCATGAAATAATACTTGTGATTTTCTATTTTGCTTCGTTGGAAATTCTTATGTATTTATAGGCAGTCAACAAACCTTTTCAGAAAAGATGTCTTGTTTCACAAACAGACATATTCGGTTGAATTCGTTCATAACAGACACAACTATTCAACAAACCTTTTCAGAAAAGATGTCTTGTTTCACAAACAGACATACTCGGTTGAATCCTTTCATAACAGACACAACTATTCAACAAACCTTTTCAAAAAAGATGCCTTGTTTCACAAACAGACATATTCGGTTGAATCCTTTCATAACAGACACAACTATTCAACAAACCTTTTCAGAAAAGATGTCTTCTCTCTTCCGATGTGGGAACTTCCCACTTTCCAACATGTGAAATAACAAAATATCCTACAATCCCCCACTAGTTTGTTATTCACTCCATAACACTTGTGAATAACAGAAAGTATCTTATATAGATTTGTACTTTCTTTTAGTGTAAGCATTTTTAAAGTTTTGACGAAGTTATTGGTATCTTAAGATTTGAACCACAACTCCTTATGCCAAAACCGAAAGTACCACACACACAACGTTATCTAGTAGCTTAGAAAATCCAGTATTCGCTTTAGCACGTTTACGACCATGTGCTCATCCTGAATTCATGAATATTTACAAGATCAACCCTTTAAATCTTGCTAGAAGCGGCACCACTTCAATATTCATATAGGTGGAATTAGTTACTATGTCCCTGTTACTCCAGACATTAATAATTCCATTAAGATTAATCAACCTCTTCATGTAACAGTATGCACTTTGGAGTGTGTCTTTATGCCCCTATTATAACAAGCATTTAACAACTCCTTAACTCTTCACATAACAGTAAGTAGTACAATATAATTAGGGCTCCTAAAGAGGAGATCAATGCTTAAACAATACAAGAAACTTGTTATTACCCATTGAACTTATATTGTTAGAATGTATACTAACTCAAAGTGGGGTTCCCATTCTGTGATGAAGGGTCTCAGCCCCATTATTACCCTGTTACCCCCGTTATCCGCTTGTTAATGTCGTAATATGCATGTTGGGTAAGTTTGAGTCAATCCGGGTTGAGTTTGGTTGAAATTGAGACAAATAGTCTCTTAGAAGAAAGAATAGTTGAGAAAAGTCAGCTGGATGTTGATCTGAGTGTTAGAGAGCTCGGAATCGAATTCTGATGATTCGGTCAGCTCCAGGAGGTCATTTGTGAGCTAGGAGAGCGATCAGAATTGAATTTGGAGGTCCGGTGTAGAAATAGGCTTGAATTGGCTAAAGTTGAATTTTGGCGATATCCGATCGATAGGTGAGATTTTGATCTGGGAGTCGAACTGAAATTCCGACAGTTGCAGTAGCTCCGTTAGGTGATTTTGGATGTGCCTGCAAAATTTCAAGTCATTCGGAGGTCGTTTGGTCGGGTTTTTGATCGAATGTCGGTTTCGGAAGTTTTGAAGAAACTTAGGCTTGAATCCGTGTGTAATTGGTGATTTTTGATGTTTAGGATGGTGTTTTTATGCTTGGAACCAGTTCGTATCGTGTTTTGGAGCTTGTTGGTGGGTTTCGTTGGGGTCCCGGGGGACCCGGGGTGGTTTCGGGAGGTTAAACGGGAGGAAATTGGAGTTTGGGAGCTGCTGTCATGAATTGCAGCAGCATTTCCGCTCCTGCGGATTGGGAACCGCAGGAGCGGGACCGCAGAAGCGGAATTTGGACCGCAGATGCGAAAGGGGGCTTGGCCAGGAGGTTCCGCAGAAGCGGATGACTCGTCGCAGGAGCGGACTCGCTTCTGCGAGTCCTTTGTCGCAGAAGCGGAAAGGCGGGCGACTGGGGAGAACCGCCGGTGCGGAGGCTTGTTCGCAGGAGCGATCTCGCAGGAGTGAGACCTGGGCCGCAGAAGCGGAACTGGGCGGCTAGGTGTGTTTTCGCAGAAGCGACCATTTGGTCGCAGAGGCGGATTTTTGTCCGCAGAAGCGGAAATCGGGCCTGTGTTAAAAATAACATAAGGGTTAAAATTTCATAAGTTGCAAAACATTTGGGGCTCGGTTCTTGGAGGCGAATTGGGCGATTTGGGCGAGATATTGCTGGGAGATCATCGGAGGTGAGTTTTATGGTTCGTTTATACATTTTTATCATGAAATCCTCATTTAATTCACGGAAATTGGATCAAATTGTGGGGGAATTTAGCCTAAGCCAGGGTTTTGGTAAATTGCCGATTTGAGTGGGCAAATGGAGTCCGAATTTTGTAAATTTGATATGCCTAGACTCGTATTGAGACGAGGGTTCCTAATATGTAACTTTTATAATTTTTCGAGAAGCGCACCAAAAGTCGGGTTTTGACAACTTTGTGGGTTTTGATACAATTTGGGATATTTCATATGGGTTACGTGAATTGAGCATATATTGATGTATTATCGTTGATTTTGAGCAGATTTGGCATCCGAGGAGATTGGTTTGCAAGGCAAGCACGAGGCGGATTGAAGCTTCCACCGGTTCGAGGTGAGTGGTAGTAGTAAACAATGTACTGAGGGTTTGAAACCCCGTACTAGCACTTCACAGTGCTATGTTGAGATGAGACACGCATCTTGTGACGAGCGTGGTGACATTGTGATTGGGGACTTGGACTTGGTCCTTCCCGGCTAATAGAATACAGTGTTGTATGACTGTTAATGAGATTATAACTGTACAATATGGCTAAAAGCCATGTTTGGGGCCTTGTGCCAATCTGTAGAGCATTAGGGAACCTATAGAGCTAGGTGACCCCTATATCGTGTTGGAAATATACACTCAGCCGTAGCTCTAGCTGTATAGCATAAAATGAGCCCGTACTAGATGTGTACCTTGAGAGATTATCTAGAGTGGAATTCCCTGTTCTAGCTGAGTGGGCCTGAAAGGCCAAGTCTATATTGACTGAGATAGGGTCAAGGACTCACTGTGGTATATTATATTGGGCCTGAGAGGTCAAGTACATACTGACTGGTATAGGGTCGAGGACCCGTTATGAGGTATTGTATATATATACCTATATTGGATCGGGCTGCACGCCGCAGCAGTATATATATTGGATCGGACTGCAGATCGGACTGCACGCTGCAGTAATATATACCAGTGGGACGGACTGCACGCCTCAATATTATTGCACTTGGGCTGTAGGAGCCCCTTCGGAGTCCGAGTCTGCACACATTCTCAGTGTGCACTGGAGTATATTATGGGATCGAGCTGCACGCCGCAGCAGTATAGTTATATATGTATATAGATATATTGGATCGCACTGCACGCCGCAGTAATATTTGTGTGGATCGTGCTGCACGCCACAGTATAATAGTGCTTGGGCCTAGGGAGCCCCTCCGAAGTCTGTATACACCCTCAGTGAGCGTCGTCGATGTTAAATGGAGCGGGCTGCGCGCCGCAGCGGTATATGTATTGGAGCGGGCTACACGCCGAAGCATTTTATTTATTCATATCCTATTACCTACTTAAATACTTATACATTATAGACATAGGTATGTGTCTTCATATATTGAGATGGCCGTAGAGTTATGAGTGAGGGTTTGATCAGTGTGGGATTTTGTAGAGATAGATGTGGATTGGAGATCAGAGTACTACCACAGTGATGACGTACCTGCGAGGGTTGCCTTAGAACTGCTAAGTGATAGCATAGGAGTTCTTACTTTCAATTATTATTTATTATTGTTACTCACTTAGTTGAAATATACTCACCCCACTCCCCTGCACTTTTTATGCAGATTCACAGGTGCCCGAGAGCGGTTGAGTTGTTGTTGTTGCCTGCTCACATCTACTTCTTGCGGAGATTACGAGGTAGCTGCCAGCGTCCGCAGAGCCTGTTTTCTCCTTCTTTATCACCCTATTGATTTCTTTTGCCTAGGCTTCATTGTATTAGGATGTTATTCTGTAGAGGCTCAGTCTCGTGACACCACGATTTGGTTGGGACCGTATTTGTATGTTTCTACTATTACATTTATCATTTTGATATGAACACTTGATGTTTAAGTTTAATTTGATTAACTGGAATTAATAAATGGCCGGTTAAGAGATAATATGGTCGGGCATACCTAGCAATGTGTTGGGCGCCATCACGATCGGGGTTTGGGTCGTGACAAGTTGGTATCAGAGCCTAGGTTAACAAGTCTCGCGAGTCATGAGTCGGTTTAGTAGAGTCTCGTGGATCGGTACGAGGATGCCTGTACTTATCCTCGGGAGGCTGCATACCTTTCAGGAAAGTTTCAATTCTTGAAATTCTTGTCGTGCAATTACTTTTGACTTGAACTGAACTTTGACATTCTATTCTCTCGCAGATGGCGAGAACTCGAGCATCCGGACGTGGAGGACGACCACCACTACCACCTGCTAGAGGCCGAGGATGCGGTCGTTGTCGTGGCTGAGTTAGGGCAGCTGAGGCAGTGCCAGCTGACCCACAGCCCCCAGTTGCAGAGGTGCCAGCAGCACCAAATCAGGCACCAGCTGTGCCCATTGTCATTTCGGGTCTACAGGAGACCCTGGCTCAGATACTAGCAGTCTGCACTAGCCTAGCACAGGCGGTTTCAGTTACTACTGTGGCAGCTGCATCAGGGATCGGGAGTGGTCATCAGACCCCCGCAGTACGCACTCCAGAGCCTGCAGTGCAGGGTATACAGACACCAGAGGCTCCTCCAGTTCAGCCTGTGGTTCCGGTTCAGCCAGCAGATCAGGTTCCGGGGGACAGGGTCCCAGCTATGACAGACGATGAGCAGCGTCGTCTCGAGAGGTTCACTAGACTATCTCCTCCAGTGTTCACTGGTGCTCCGGGCGAGGATGCCCAAGGTTTTTTGGACAAGTGCTGTCGGTTGCTTCGTACGGTAGGGATCTTGGAGTCTAGTGGGGTATCTTTCACAACCTTTTAGTTTCAGGGGCCAGCCTTCGCTTGGTGGGAGGCTTATGAGCGTCGCAGGCCAGCTGGAGCAGCACCACTATCATGGCCAGAGTTCTCCACTATGTTCTTGGAGAAATGGGTGCCTCGATCTCAGAGAGAGGAGATGCGTAGGCAGTTTGAGGGTCTCCATCAGGGGGACATGTCAGTGTCAGAGTATGAGATCAGGTTTACAGAGTTGTCCGGATATGCACCGTGGTTGGTTCATTCCGACAGAGAGAGGATTGGGCGCTTCGTGGACGGCCTCATTTATCCCATTCGTATTCTGATGACTCGGGAGAGGGTTTTGAGTCGTACATTTGAGGATGTTGTGGATATTGCTCGCGACATAGAGACAGATCGTCGCAGGGAGCGGGATGAGAGGGAGGCCAAGAGGCCTCGAGGAGTAGCTAGTTCCAGTGGCACTCAAACCAGAGGCCAGAGTGAGCAGAGCCGAGGTCGCTCTTTTAGATCTTCGCAGTCGAGTCACTCCGATCGTCGTAGATGGTCTTCTAGATAGGGTTATCAGGGTTCGCACCAGAGCCAGCCATCTCTCAGTGCCATGCCAGCTCAGAGTTCTTCACAGGCCCCATCTGCTCAGGGTTCATCTCGGCCTAGTTCATCAGCTGGCCACTCCAGCGCCAGGGGTCCTTATCAGTCTCAGTCCCCAGCACCGGGGAGTTGCTACGAGTGCGGAGAGTTTGGGCACCACCGTAGGGAGTGTCCCCGTCTTGTTCCAAATCTTATCAGCAGAGGGGTCAGCCCTCGTCATCTGGTCCTTCTACTTCAGCACCCACCCCACCAGCTAGGGGCGAGGGTCAGTCAGCTAGAGGTCGCCCTCGAGGGGAGGCCGATCAGGCGGACATGCTAGATGCTACGCTCTCCAGGGCCGATCTGAAGCCGTTGCTTCTGATGCAGTTATCACAGGTATTATTTCAGTCTGCCACAGAGATGCCTCCGTGTTGTTCGATCCCGGTTCTACTTATTCTTATGTGTCTACTTATTTTGCTCCCCATTTGGGCACGACCCAAGGGTGTCTTGAGCTGCCAGTGCATGTGTCTACCCCGATAGGGGATACTATTGTTGTGGACCACGTATACCGGTCCTGTTTGGTCACTATTGGGGGTCTGGAGACCCAAGTAGACCTGTTGCTTCTCACCATGATCGATTTTGATGTTATATTGGGCATGGACTGGCTATCTCCATGTCATGCTATTCTGGACTGTCATGCTAAGACAGTCACCTTGGTTATGCCCGGCGTTCAGAGGATCGAGTGGCGAGGCACGACTGAGTATGTACCTAGCAGGGTAATATCTTTCCTCAAGGCCCAACGAATGGTTGGGAAGGGATGTCTCTCTTATTTAGCATTTGTGCGGGAGGTCGAAGCCCAGACTCCCAGTATTGATTCTGTTCCCATTGTGCGAGACTTTCCTGATGTGTTTCCCTCAGACCTGCCGGGCATGCCGCCGGACATGGATATTGATTTTGGGATCGATTTGGTGCCAGGTACTCAGCCTATTTCTATTCCTCCGTATCGGATGGCACCAGCCGAGCTGAAGGAATTGAAGGAGCAGCTCCAGGAACTCCTAGATAAGGGGTTCATTCGGCCGAGTGTGTCACCGTGAGGTGCACCGGTCCTGTTCGCTAAGAAGAAGGATGGATCCATGAGGATGTGTATTGACTACAGGCAGCTGAACAAAGTCACAGTGAAGAATAAGTATCCTCTGCCTCTTATTGATGATTTATTTGATCGGCTCCAGGGAGCTAGGGTGTTCTCGAAGATTGATCTTCGTTCAGGCTACCATCAGCTGAAGATTAGAGAGTCCGACATTATGTAGACTGCATTCAGGACCAGATATGGTCACTATGAGTTCCTTGTGATGTATTTTGGGCTGACCAACGCCCCAGCAGCATTTATGCATCTGATGAACAGTGTGTTCAGGCCCTATCTTGATTCATTTGTGATTGTGTTCATTGATGAAATTTTAGTCTACTCTCGTAGCCAGGAGGAGCATGCTCGACACTTGAGTGTTGTGTTGCAGAGATTGAGAGAGGAGAAGCCGTATGCCAAGTTCTCCAAATGTGAGTTCTGGCTTGAGTCCGTGGCATTCTTAGGGCACGTGGTGTCCTGTGATGGTATTCAGGGTAGATCCGAGGAAGGTCGAGGCAGTGCAGAATTGGCCCAGACCGACCTCAGTTACTGAGATCCGTAGCTTTCTGGGATTGGCAGGGTATTATCGACGATTCGTTCAGGGGTTCTCTTCTATTGCTTCACCCTTGACTAAATTGACTTAGAAGGGTGTTTCTTTCTTATGGTCCGAGGAGTGCGAGGAGAGCTTTCAGAAGCTCAAGACAGCACTGACCACAGCACCAGTTTTGATTCTGCCGTCAACTTCAGATCCTTATACTGTATATTGTGATACCTCAGGAGTTGGCATTGGTTGTGTGTTAATGCAGGAGGGTAGGGTCATTGCTTATGCTTCTCGTCAGTTGAAGCACCACGAGAAGAACTACCCTGTTCATGATTTGGAGCTAGCAGCTATAGTTCATGCTTTGAAGATTTGGAGGCATTACCTGTATGGTGTCTCATGTGAGGTGTTCACGGATCATCGCAGCCTTCAGCACTTATTCAGATAGAAGGACCTTAATTTGAGACAGCGGAGGTGGTTTGAGTTGCTTAAGGATTATGATATCACTATTTTGTATCATCCGGGGAAGGCCAATGTAGTGGCCGATGCCTTGAGTCGGAAGGCGGTTAGTATGGGCAGCCTAGCTTTCATCCCAGTTGGGGAGAGGCCATTTGCTTATAATGTTCAGGCCCTAGCCAATCGGCTAGTGAGATTAGATATTTTGGAACCGAGTCGAGTGTTGGCTTGTGTTGTTTCTCGATCTTCCTTGTATGATTGCATCAGGGAGCGACAGTATGATGACCCACATTTGCTTGTCCTTAAGGACAGAGTGCAGCATAATGATGTTAGAGATGTGACTATCGACAGTGATGGTGTTCCGAGGATGCAGGGCCATATATGCGTGCCCAATGTTGATGGTTTGCGGGAGTTAATACTTGAGGAGGCACACAGTTCGCGGTACTCTATTCACCCAGGTGCCGCAAAGATGTACCAAGACTTGAGACAACACTACCGGTGGAGGAGAATGAAGATGGATATTGTTAGGCATGTAGCTAAGTGCCTCAATTGCCAGCAGGTCAAATATGAGCATCAGAGACCGGGCAGTGTTCTTCAGCGTATGGTTATTCCCGAGTGGAAATGGGAGAGGATCACCATGGATTTTGTTATTGGACTCCCTCGGACAACGAGGAAGTTTGATTCTGTATGGGTGATTGTCGATCGGCTGACCAAGTCCGCACATTTCATCCCAGTTAGTACTACTTACTCATTGGAGCGGTTGGCAGCAATCTTTATTCGGGAGATTTTCAGGTTGCATGGGGTCCCAGTGTCTATTATATCTGACCGAGGCACTCAGTTCACTTCTCAGTATTGAAAAGAATTTCAGCGAGAGATGGGTACGCGGGTTGAGTTGAGCACCGCATTTCACCCCCAGACAGACGGGCAGTCGGAGCGCACTATTCAGATCCTGGAGGATATGTTGCGGGCATGTGTGATTGACTTTGGTGGTTCATGGGATGAGTTCTTGCCACTTGCTAAGTTTGCCTATAATAACAATTACCAATCGAGTATTCAGATGGCCCCATACGAGGCACTGTATGGCAGACGGTGTAGATCTCCCGTCGGATAGTTTGAGCCTGGTGAGGATAGATTGATAGGGACTGAGTTAGTTCAGGATGCTCTGGATAGAGCAAAGTTGATCCAGGAGAGGCTTCGCACAGCACAATCTCGCCAGAAGAGTTATGCAGACCGTAGAGTTCGAGAGTTGTCTTTCATGGTTGGTGATAGGGTGTTGTTGAAGGTTTCACCCATGAAGGGTGTCATGAGGTTTGGGAAGAAAGGGAAGCTGAGTCCCAAGTACATTGGTCCTTTTGAGATACTCAAGAGGGTTGGAGAGGTGGCATATGAGTTGGCCTTGCCACCTAGCTTATCCAGCGTTCATCCAGTATTCCATGTGTCTATGCTCCGGAAGTACATCGGGGATCCATCTCATGTATTAGACTTCAGTACCATTCAGCTTGATGGTGATCTATCATATGATATGGAGCCTATTGCTATTTTGGGTCGCCAGGTAAGAAAATTGAGGTCGAAGGAGATTGCATCAGTTAAAGTTCAGTGGAGAGGTCGACCCGTGGAGAAGGCTACTTGGGAGGTTGGGCAGGAGATGCGGAGCCGATATCCTCACTTGTTTGAGACTTCAGGTATGTTTCTTGACCCGCTCGAGGACGAGCGTTTTCTTAAGTTGGGGAGAATGTGATGACCCGGCCCGTCATCATGTGAGTTATTACCCTGTTATCCGCTTGTTAATGTCGTAATATGCATGTTGGGTAAGTTTGAGTCAATCCGGTTTGAGTTTGGTTGAAATTGAGAAAAATAGTCTCTTAGAAGAAGGAATAGTTAAGAAAAGTCAGCTGGATGTTGATCTGAGTGTTAGAGAGCTCGGAATCGAATTCTGATGATTCGGTCAGCTCCGAGAGTCATTTGTGACCTAGGAGAGCGATCGGAATTGAATTTGGAGGTCTGGTGTAGAAATAGGCTTGAATTGGCTAAAGTTGAATTTTGGCGATATCCGATCGATAGGTGAGATTTTGATCCGGGAGTCAAAATGGAATTCCGACAGTTGCAGTAGCTCCGTTAGGTGATTTTGGATGTGCCTGCAAAATTTTAGGTCATTCGGAGGTCGTTTGGTCGGGTTTTTGATCGAATGTCGGTTTCGGAAGTTTTGAAGAAACTTAGGCTTGAATCCGAGTGTAATTGGTGATTTGTGATGGTTAGGATGGTGTTTTTATGCTTGGAACCAATTCGTATCGTGTTTTGGAGCTTGTTGGTGGGTTTCGTTGGGGTCCCGGGGGTCCCGGGGGACCCGGGGTGGTTTCGGGAGGTTAAACGGGAGGAAATTGGAGTTTGGGAGCTGGTGTCATGAATTGCAGCAGCATTTCCGCTCCTGCGGATTGGGAACCGCAGGAGCGGGACCGCAGAAGCGGAATTTGGACCGCAGAGGCGAAAGGGGGCTTGGCCTGGAGGTTCCGCAGAAGTGGATGACTCGTCGCATGAGCGGACTCGCTTCTGCGAGTCATTTGTCGCAGAAGCGGAAAGGCAGGCGACTGGGGAGAACCGCTGGTGCGGAGGCTTGTTCGCAGGAGCGGTCTCGCAGGAGCGAGACTTGGGCCGCAGAAGCGGAACTAGGCGGCTATGTGTGTTTTCGCAGAAGCGACCATTTGGTCGCAGATGCGGATTTTTGTCCGCAGAAGCGGAAATCGGGCCTGTGTTAAAAATAACAGAAGGGTTAAAATTTCATAAGTTGCAAAACATTCGGGGCTCGGTTCTTGGAGGCGAATTGGGAGATTTGGGCGAGATATTGCTGGGAGATCATCGAGCTATCATCGGAGGTGAGTTTTATGCTTCGTTTACGCGTTTTAATCATGAAATCCTCCTTTAATTCACGGAAATTGGATCAAATTGTGGGGGAATTTAGCCTAAGCCAGGGTTTTGGTAAATTGCCGATTTGAGTGGGCAAATAGAGTCCGAATTTGGTAAATTTGATATGTCTAGACTCGTATTGAGACGAGGTTTCTGAATATGTAACTTTTATAATTTTTCGATAAGCGCACCAAAAGTCGGATTTTGACAACTTTGTGGGTTTTGATATAATTTGGGATATTTCATATGGGTTACGTGAATTGAGCATATACTGATGTATTATCGTTGATTTTGAGTAGATTTGGCATCCGAGGAGATTGGTTTGCGAGGCAAGCGCGAGGCGGATTGAAGCTTCCACCGGTTCGAGGTGAGTGGTAGTAGTAAACAATGTACTAAGGGTTTGAAATCCCGTACTAGCACTTCACAGTGCTATGTTGAGATGAGACACGCGTCTTGTGACGAGCGTGGTGATATTGTGATTGGGGACTTGGACTTGGTCCTTCCCGGCTAATAGAATATTGTGTTGTATGACTGTTAATGAGATTATAACTGTACAATAGGGCTAAAAGCCATGTTTGGGGCCTTGTGCCGATCTGTAGATCATTAGGGAACCTATAGAGCTAGGTGACCCCTATATCGTGTTGGAAACATACACTCAGCCGTAGCTCTAGCTGTATAGCATAAAATGAGCCCGTACTAGATGTGTACCTTGAGAGATTATCTAGAGTGGAATTCCCTGTTCTAGCTGAGTGGGCCTGAAAGGCCAAGTCTATATTGACTGAGACAGGGTCAAGGACCCACTGTGATATATTATATTGGGCTCGAGAGGTCAAGTACACACTGACTGGGATAGGGTCGAGGACCCGTTATGAGGTATTGTATATATATACCTATATTAGTTCGGGCTGCACGCCGCAGCAGTATATATATTGGATCGGACTGCACGCCGCAGTAATGTACATGTAATATACATGTAATATACATGTGGGACGGACTGGACGCCGCAGTATTATTGCGCTTGGGCTGTAGGAGCCCCTTTGAGTCTGCACACATTCTCAGTGAGCACTGGTGTATATGATGGGATCGGGCTGCACGCCGCAGCAGTATAGAGATATATACATATATATATTGGATCGGACTGCACGCCGCAGTAATATTTGTGTGGATCGTGCCGCACGCCGCAATATTATAGTGCTTGGGCCTAGGGAGCCCCTCCGAAGTCTGTATACACCCCCAGTGAGTGCCGTCGACGTTAAATGGAGCGGGCTGCGCGCCGCAGCGGTATATGTATTGGAGCGGGCTGCACGCCGCATCATTTTATTTATTCATATCCTATTACCTACTTAAATACTTTTACATTATAGACATAGGTATGTGTCTTCATATATTGAGATGGCCGTACACCGTAGGGTTACGAGTGAGGGTTTGATCAGTGTGGGATCTTGTATAGATAGATGTGGATTGGAGATCAGAGTACTACCACAATGATGACGTACCTGCGAGGGTTGCGTTAGAACTGCTAAGTTATAGCACAGGAGTTCTTACTTTCAGTTATTATTTATTATTGTTACTCACTGAGTTGAAATATACTCACCCCACTCCCCTGCACTTTTTGTGCAGATTCACAGGTGCCCGAGAGCGGTTGAGTTGTTGTTGCTGCCTGCTCACATCTACTTCTAGCGGAGATTACGAGGTAGCTGCCAGCGTCCGCAGAGCCTGTTTTCTCCTTCTTTATCACCTTGTTGATTTCTTTTGCCTAGGCTTGATTGTATTAGGATGTTATTCTATAGAGGCTCAGTCTCGTGACACCGCGATTTGGTTGGGACCGTATTTTGTATGTTTCTACTATTACGTTTATCATTTTGATATGAACACTTGCTGTTTAAGTTTAATTTGATTAATTGGAATTAATAAATGGCCGGTTAAGAGATAATATGGTCGGGCTTGCCTAGCATTGTGTTGGGCGCCATCACGACCAGGGTTTGGGTCGTGACACATTCCTTGAATTTAATTTAAGGGTCTCAGCCCCATCCCTTTACAAGTTTGTTATACTACGTCTCTACCTAATGGCTTCGTAAGTGGATCAGCCAAATTCTTATTTGATCTCACATATATTATAGCTATAGCTCCATTTGTAATTAATTCTCTTAAATAAGCATGTCTCAAGCTTATATGTCTCGATTTCCCATTGTATATTTTATTATGAGCAACACACATTGTAGTCTCACTATCACAGAATATGGAAATGGCTGGCATAGGTTCTGGCCACAACTTTATATCAAGTAACATATTCCTCAGTCATTCTCCTTCTTTTCCAGCAGCTGTTAATGCAATAAATTCAAATTCCATAGTAGAATGAGAAATACATGTTTGTTTCTTGGATGCCCAACTAATGGCTCCACCACCTAGAGTAAATATCCATCAAGATGTGGATTTATTATCATTAACACTTGTAATCCAACTTGCATCAGAATATCCCTCTAATACATTAGGGAAACCACTATAGCAAATGCTTAAGTGCTTTGTATATTTTAAATATCCAAGCACTTTACTTATTTCTTTCCAATGATCATTACCTGGATTACTGGTAAACCTTGAAAGTTTACAAACAGCAAATGCTATGTCGGGTCTAGTGCAATGCATTGCATACATCATACTACCAATTGCACTTGCATATTCCAAATGTGCTACTGCTCTTCCAGTATTTGCAGTTAGCTTAATACTAGAATCGTAAGGAGTATTATACTCATTTATTCTTAAATGACTGAATTTACTAAGGTTTTATCTATATAATGTGCTTGTGACAAAGTCACTTGCTTGTTATCTCTTTTAACTTTATTCCCAAAATAGTATCAACTTCATTTAAATCTTTCATTTTAAAAACTGAAGTTAGATACTTCTTGGTCTCGGTAATTCCTTGTAGATTCGTACCAAAAATCAGCATGTCATCGACATACAAACAAATTATTACTCCATATTCTTTTGTAAATTTAGAGTAAATGCACTTGTCCGCATTATTATGTACGAACCCATTTGATAGTATTACACTATCAAATCTTTCATGCCACTGTTTAGGCACTTGTTTGAGACCGTAAAGAGACTTTATCAATTTATAAACTTTTTTCTCGTTTCCTGGAAGAACAAATCCTTCAGGTTGTTTCATATATATTTCTTCACTAAGGTTCCCATTTAAAAAGGCCGTCTTAACATCCATTTGATGTACATAAAGATCATAGATAGAGGCCAAGGATAAAAGGACTCTAATGGATGTTATTCTTGCAACAGGAGCATATGTATCAAAATAGTCTATGCTTTCCTTTTGAGTGAAACCTTTTGCAACTAATCTTACTTTGAAGGTTTGGACAGAACCATCAGTATTGTACTTTCTCCTAAAGACCCACTTACAACCTATAGGTTTTGATCCAAGAGGAAGATCAACTAAAACCCAAGTGTTGTTGGATATAATCGAGTCCATTTCATCATTAATGGCATTTTTATAAAAGGCAGCGTCTCTAGAAGACATTGCTTCTTGAAACGTCTTTGGGTCTTCTTTAACATTTAATACAATAGGACTTTGATTACAGACGTTTATCCTATCTCCTTCAACCTGAAATACAATAGATTGTGAAGAAATAAAATCAGAACCAAGATGTTTTTCTTTTCTTATTCTTTGGCTTTTCCTTGGTTCTATTTGCATACTATCACTTCTTTCTTTATTTATAATAATTTCAGAAGGTGACAATCTATTAGCATCAATACGTTTTCCATTTACTTCAGTCATTTCATTAATATTGTCATTTATAAATCTATTTTCAATAAACTCAACATGTATAGATTCTATAATGACATTAGATTCTAGATCTAGCAGTCTATATGCCTTGGAGTTTTGTGCATATCCTACAAAAACACTTTTAATTCCTCTAGGACCCAATTTTATTCTTTGATGGTCAGGTACCCTATAATAAGATATACACCCCCACACTTTAAAATAATTTATATTTGATTTTCTACCATTCTAAAGCTCATAAGGCGAAATATGCATACATTTTGAAGGCACTCTATTTAAAATATAACATGCAGTTAGTAGTTCACCTCATAAATTATGTGGCAAATGTGCATTAAGTAACATAACATTAACTATGTCGACCAAAGTTCTATTTTTTCTTTCCGCCAACCCATTTTGTTGAGGAGTATATGGGGTACTCATTTGATGTATTAGGCCATGCTCTTCACAGAACTTATTAAATTCATTAAGAAAAGATTCTCCGCCTCTATCACTTCGAATAATGTTAATTTTCCTACTCCTTTGATTTTCCACAACAGACTTGTATTCTTTAAACTTTTGAAAAGCTTCATCTTTAGTTTTAAGTAGGTAAACATATGTAAATCTAGAGAAGTCATGTATAAAAGTAATAACAATTCTTTTGCATCCTCTAGTTAATTCTTCATTTAATTCACACAAGTCTGAATGTATTAAATCTAATAGTTCTGTGGATCTTTCAATTTTACGAAATGGTTTCTTTGTCATCTTTGCTTGTATGCTAATTTCACATTTTATATGTTGAGTTTTACATGAGATATAACCATTTTTAGACATATAATTCAAGGAGCCAAAATTTAAATGTCCTAATCTAGCATGCCATAAACAAGAATCAGACTAAACGATATAAGCAGAAACATAATTTATTTCACTAATACTCAATTTGAACATGCCGTTACAGTTATAGCCTTTTCCGACAAAAACACCATTCTTAGATACTATTACATGATAAGACTCAATAACTATCTTAAAGCCTTTCTTTGACAGTAAATCAGCGGACATTAAGTTTTTCTTCATATCAGGAACATGATACACATTCAGTAATGTCAACTTCTGGCCATATGTGAAGTTAATATCAATACTTCCTTTTCCAGCAACATCTGCCGCAACATGGTTTCCCATCAAGACTTGTTCAGAATCCTGCACTTGCGCATATGTCTTGACCATCTTCTTGTCATAACAAAAATGAATAGTATCACCCGAATCTAGCCACCAGTCTTGAGTATTTGTAGCAGCGGTAGCCATATTCAATTCGGTGACCATACCAATTTGCATTGCGAAAACCATGGCAACCAGTCCTTGGGCAGAATTTTCCACTACGTTTGCCTTTTCATAATTTCTAGACTTTTCAATCTTTCCAGACTTTTCAGTATTTCCTGCATTGAAATTTATTCCTGCCTTTCTATATCTACAATCCCGAATCATATAGCCGTTCTTTCCACAGTGATGACAACTAAAGTTCTTTCTATTTTTAAAAGAAGACTTTTTGGAAACTTTTAGATGTTTGTTCCCACTTCTTGAACCATTTTGACTTACAAAATTGACTGCGGAACTCGAGGGCTGACTAATAGCATCACGAGCACGAGTCTCACTTTCAATTTGAATGTGAGTCTGAAATTATTCCACAGTCATTTTATCCATTGAATGTCGGATTTTATTTCTATAGTCATTCCAGGAGGAAGGCAATTTCGAAAGAATAGCACCTATTTGAAGTGCATCAGGAATTTTAACTTCAAGATCACTTAGTTTTGATACCAAGATTTGTAGTTCATGAATCTAATCCATTATTGGCCTAATAT
Source organism: Nicotiana noctiflora (assembly GCA_032618575.1). Classification (NCBI taxonomy): domain Eukaryota; kingdom Viridiplantae; phylum Streptophyta; class Magnoliopsida; order Solanales; family Solanaceae; genus Nicotiana; species Nicotiana noctiflora. The sequence goes on along the minus strand of JASVEL010002467.1, from coordinate 201,241 downwards.
CAAATATTTTAAATTCAAAATACTGCAGAGCTAGGAATTTGTTGATACCTCCTCATTCTTGTATGCAGTTTGTAGAGCAGTCCAAATCTCTCTTGGTGACTTCAGATTGCGGTAGAGATCATAGAGTCGATCCGTCGAGGTATTCAGAATATGGCCGCGACACAACAGTTCATCGTGTTCTCGTTTCTTCCTTTCTTCCTTGACTGCGTCAGAATTTTCTGCTGTGGGCTCAGGTATTGCAGGCAAGGCAGAATAAAGAACATAGTAGATATTGAGAGCAGATAGTAAGAATATTATCTTGTCTCTCCAGCAGGTAAAGTTCATTCCATCAAAGCGATCAAGTTTGATGAACTCCTTCGGATTCTCAACAACGGACATCAATTTCTCCATAACAGAATAACTCTTTAAGATTGTTAGAAAATAATAGTAAAAAATGGCTTTGAGGCGTGAAAATCGACTATCCTTAAACAGTTATCGCCTGTATACTAATTTAGGGAAATACAAAATGATTCTCTTGAGGATACAACAAAGCCTGAAATAATACTTGTGATTTTCTATTCTGCTTCGTTGGAAATTCTTGTGTATTTATAGGCAATCAACAAACCTTTTCAGAAAAGATGTCTTGTTTCACAAACAGACATATTCGGTTGAATCCTTTCATAACAGACACAACTATTCAACAAACCTTTTCAGAAAAGATGTCTTGTTTCACAAAGAGACATATTCGGTCGAATCCTTTCATAACAGACACAACTATTCAACAAACCTTTTCAGAAAAGATGTCTTCTCTCTTCCGATGTGGGAACTACCCACTTTCCAACATGTGAAATAACAAAATATCCTACACTAAGGTCACCTTCGTGCGCTAGACTAGATTGTCAGTGCCGCACGGGAAAACCAATATCAAGAGTAATTGAGAGAACATAAATGAGAATTGAGAATGAAAGAAAGCTTGATTGCATTAATGAAAGTTATTACAAAAGCAAGGCGGTGTCGAGGGGGAGAGATACCAGTACAGATAATTATTGTTTGCTAGAAAGTTTTTGATTGCTATTGATCCCCTAATAATGCTTAAAAAAATAAACCAAAGTTACACAACTAGACTTTAAAAAGCTGGAGAATCATAATCTAAGTACATGAAATAAAATTACTCTATATTTACAATGGAAAGGACTGAATTTTCTACAAAGCAGAAGCAGGTCCTTTGTCAGCCGCAGCATCTTTGGCATTAGGGTCTGCGCGTGCGGCATTGTCTGTGCGCGCGACTTTGTTAGAATCTGCCTGCAGCTGGGCGCTGGCGAGAAATATCGGTGGGGCAATAGAGACACCTGTGCGCTTGTTACTTGGCGCAGCCAAGACCACGAGACCGTCCGTGGAGCTAGGCATTGAGAGGCTTGCTAGGACGTCACGGGACGCGCCCAAAGAGTCATGGGGCATGGCTGGAAAGCCGCCCGTGACATAACACACGAATATAATTTAAAACTTTGTCTTAGTACCGACAATCATTTAAGATAACCCCAAGAGTTATTATTAAAATGCATAATGAATAGTAGTACTCAAATATATCAATATATATTAAACACAGAACTGTCCAAATAATGAGACTCAAACGCATCTTTTGTCAAGATGAGAAAGAAAACCTGCAAAGTCTTTTTCTCATTCTCTTCTTTCATTTCCTCTTTCTCTTTCTTTTTCCTATGTTTAGGGATACTTTTCTCCATAAAAATGGCCATGGCACAGAAACGAAAAACAGTTCCTATAAATGTGGGAGTTGTGTTAGATATGGATAACTGGACTGGGAAAATGGGTTTGACCTGTATTTCTATGGCTTTATCTGATTTTTATAGCTCTGATCATAAGACCAGACTGGTTCTCCATACCCGTGACTCGAAGAGTGACGTTGTTGCTGCTGCTGCAGCAGGTAAGTTTTATATATATATATATATATATATATATATATATATATATATATATATATATATATATGTGTGCGCGCGCGCACTGATAAGAAGAATTACATGTTCTTATTAATCTGATTCCGTAAAAAACTTTGTATACTATTAGTGCATAGAACATGAATTTAGAGAGAAGTTGTTGTTGTTGCATACTTATGTTACGCTGATTCTTGCTAATTCTTTGTAAATGCAGCAATTGACTTATTGAAGAATGTTGAAGTGGAAGCCATAATAGGACCAACATCATCAATGCAAGCTGACTTCATAATTGGTTTAGGAGAGAAATCTCAAGTTCCCATCATCTCATTTTCTGCTACAAGTCCTTCCCTCTCATCATATCGCAGTCCATACTTCATTCGTGCCACTCAAAATGATTCCTCCCAAATTGAAACTATTAGCTCCATTATCCAGTCTTTTGGATGGAGAGAAGTCGTCCCTGTATACATCGATAATCAATTTGGAGAAGGAATTATACCATTTTTGGCAGATGCATTAGAAAAAATTAATGCACGTATCCCTTATCGAAGTGTTATTCCTGAATTTGCTACTGATAATCATATACAATATGAACTTTCCAAGTTAATGAGTATGCAAACTCGGGTTTTTGTTGTGCATATGACAACTTCACTTGGTACCAAACTTTTTACTAAGGCCAAAGAACTTGGAATGATGAGTGAAGGGTATGTTTGGATTATTACAGATGCTATAGCAAATGAACTTACTTCTATGGATTCTTCAGCTATTGAATCCATGCATGGAGTTATTGGAGTGAAACCCCATGTCCCAAGAAATAAAAGGCTTAAGAATTTTACTACTAGATGGAAATCGAAGTTTCAACAAGAAAATCCAACAATTCTTAATGCAGAACTGTATGTGTTTGGACTATGGGCTTATGATTCAGTCACTGCACTAGCCATGGCAGTGGAGAAATCAAGAATCACTGGTGCCTCTTTTCAAAAGCTAAACACTTCAGGTAAAGGTGGCAAACATGCGAATTGCGTTTAATCAATAAATGGTCATGCACCCAACATGACCCGGCCTCTGTGGGATTACAATATTTGATTTAATTTGATTTGTTTTGATCAATAGTTTAAACTTGGATAAATTTGATTGATTTTGCCACGTCTAAAATTTTCAGGAAATGCAACAGATCTTGAGGCTATTGGAGTTTCCAAGGATGGTCCAAAGCTTCTTCAAGCTATACTAAACACTACATTCAAAGGCCTTAGTGGAGACTTTCAAATTGTTGATGGGCAATTACAGTCACCAGCATACCAAATTATTAATGTGTTTGGTAATGGGGCAAAAGAAATTGGTTTTTGGACAAGGAAAAATGGGATTATTACAAATAACGGACAATCAATATCTAAGGCTAATTTTGGCTCTATCATATGGCCTGGTGACCCTATGTCTGTTCCTAAGGGTTGGGTAATTCCAACAAATGGGAAGAAACTGAAAATTGGAGTTCCAGTGAAGGATGGTTTCAGTACATTTGTGAAAGTTACAAGAAATTTTACTACTAACACAACAACAGTTACTGGTTACTGCATTGATGTTTTCAAGGAAGTGATGGACGCATTACCATATTTAGTTTCTTATGAGTATGTTCCCTTTGCAGCTCCTGATGGAAAGAGTGCTGGAAGTTACGACGATCTTGTTCATCAATTATTTCTTGGGGTAAATCTCTTGGTTTCGCTCTCTCTTTATTAGTGATATATAGGTTTCTTTTTCCTACATTTTTGACAAAGACAAAACCCATAATTCGTTGAGTTTAACTTAGAAGTTAAATACATTTCTTGTATATATGTACTTTTATTTGATTCTAACAAGTTGCTAGGTTTAACCAATGAGCAGAAATTTGATGGTGTTGTAGGGGACATTACCATTGTCTCAAATAGGTCACAATATGTTGATTTCACATTACCCTACACAGAATCTGGGGTCAAAATGGTTGTGCCAACCAAAGACAACAATAGAAATGATGCATGGGTGTTCGTGAAGCCGTTGACTTGGAAGGTGTGGTTAACAACTTTCTGTTCGTTTGTTTTCATTGGTTTTGTCATTTGGCTGCTTGAACACAGAGTAAATGAAGACTTTAGAGGACCTCCTTCTCACCAAGTTGGAATGATCTTTTGGTTCTCCTTTGCATCTATGGTCTTTGCACAGAGTAATTTTTTTCTTCTTCCTGCTCCTTCGCAACTATGGTCTTTCCTTTTTGGTCTGTTCAGAAAAGAATTGCATATCTTACATATCTGTATTTTTTTTAAATATTTTATTTTAAACTTCTCATTTATCTTTAATGTTATGCTCGTATCGCCATAAAAATATCATGACGTGTTTATGACTATAAGTTATAAGTACACTTTTGGTATATATCATTAGTCTTTTCTTTCCTTAACTTCATGTTCAATCAACATAGCCATTTAAAATAAAATACAAGGAGTATCTACAAATTGGAAAAATTGAGGAATATCTAATTGCTACATATATATAGGTATTATCTTGGTCTTCCTAGCCATCTACTCATTTTTGTTTTCAACCGTCATTGTGGAAATCCATCTATAGTAATAAACAGTAAAAACTCCATAGGGTTGATCTTTTGATCCCGCTTCAAACTATCATGACAGCTCGCCAATCATGTGGTAAACAATCTCTATTGCTTGTGTTTATTTTTTTTTCACCATTTTATTCTTGTACATAGGAAATGAGACTCAACCTTTTTCACTGCAAATTTAGAAGCCGTTTTCTTTACTTATACATATATTGCATATACTTCAAACTTCTATTATCAATGTTTTTTGTTTGATTCTTGTTAATGCAGAGGAGAAGATAATAAGCAATTTGGCTAGGTTTGTGCTGATCATCTGGCTCCTAGTAGTACTTATATTAACTTCAAGTTACACAGCAAGTCTTACATCAATGTTAACAGTTGAAAAACTCCAGCCAACTATTACAGATATAAAAGAACTTCAGAAAAACAAAGAGTATGTGGGATACCAACAAGGTTCTTTTGTAAAAGGACTTCTAATAAAGAACAACTTTGATGAGGACAGGCTAAAACAATATAGCACTTCAGAGGAATGTATTGAACTACTCTCTAAAGGTAGTGCAAATGGTGGTATTGCTGCTGCTTTTGATGAGATTCCTTTTGTGAAGCTTTTCCTAGCAAATCATTGCTTGAAATATACCATGGTTGGACCTACGTATAAGACTGATGGCTTTGGTTTTGTAAGTAACTCCTTTTTTTTCTTTTCAGTCATTTTAGTCTGATTTTCATCCGATCGCTAATATTATAAATTATGATTTTCATCCAGGCATTCCCAATTGGATCTCCTCTAGTACCTGATGTTTCAAGAGCAGTTTTACGTGTGACAGAAAGTGAAAAGATGGTACAAATAGAGAAATTATGGTTTGGAGAATCTACTTGTTCAGATTCTAGCACTTCACTTTCCTCCAACAGTCTTGGCCTAGCTAGCTTTTGGGGACTCTTTGTAATAGCTGGAATTGCTGCAATTTTCGCTCTCCTCATCTTTGTAACAACGTTCATGCGCGAATATTGGCACATCATACGACGATCTAATCCTTCGCTCCATGAAAGAATCAGAATCTTGGCTAAAAATTTTGACAGAAAAGACTATAGTAGCCATACATTCAGGAACGTTGAACTGAGAGATGCAGTGGTAGTTTCAGGACTTATGGATTGTCCGCATGATAATTTATCAACTCTTCCTTCTCCAACAACGAATGGACCACCAAGTCCAAGTATTTCTACTCATATAGAGCAGATTTCTCATTTTCCAGGGGAGGAAGGAACTCCACCTTTACATGATTAGTACTGATCAAGAGAGTGTCACTCAGTCAGCTGTTGATCTAAATGCACGTCATTGATGTTTTCTCTTTTATATCTTCAATTACCATCTTTGATTTGTATATTGGTGTGAATGGGATTATGTTTGTTTTTAGATTAGCAACCCTTTAATGTAGTATTAAGTTCTTTTCACTTCCATTGTACAAAAGGTCAAATGAAATAATATTAGAGCAATTTGATGGAGGAGAATATTTAGTGACTTTGATAAGGTGTTATGTTGAATCCTGTAACTTCAATAGAATTGTTTCTCATTAACTTTATTAATCTCCAATAGAAATCAAAATCAATTAATACATGTTGGTTTACTGCCTTTTGTTTTCCCTATACACAATATATGCATAAATTATGGGAGAATCTATATATGTGGGACAGAATATGGAATAAGAATACAGGTATTAGTAATACATGGATTCAAAATGCTAAATACAAACTACTACTACAACAACAACAATTCAGTGGAATCTCACTAATGAGGTCTGGGGAGGGTAGAATGTAAGCAGACCTACCCCTAGCCCGAAGGGATAGAGAGAGTGTTTCTGGGAGAACACAGTGACTGGATGACTTTGAAACGATTCTTGGCACGTTCGAGGACGAATGTATGTTTACGTATGAGAGAATGTAATGACCCAACCAGTTGTTTTGGGCATTTGTATTTCGTTCGGATGTTTGAAGTCTTGAGTTGCTTCATATGATGTGTTATGACTTGTGTGTATCGTCGGTTTCAACTTTCCAGAAATTCGGAATTAGTTTGGAAGAATAATTTTCAAGTTTGAAGCCTTAAGTTGGAAGAGTTGACCAAGTTTGACTATTATGTATTTGACCTCAGATCGGAGTTTACATAGTTCAGCTAGGTCGGATAGCGATTTTAGACTTGGGCGTATGCCCGAATTTATATTTGGATGTTTCTAGAAGGTTTCAGCACTAATTGGCGAAAGTTGAAATTTTGAAGGTTTGGAATGTTCATAAGTACCGAGAGTTGACTTTAATGATATCGGGTTTGAATTTTTATTTTGGGAGTTGGAATAGGTTCGTTATGTCATTTGGAACTTGTATGCAAAATTTGGGTTCATTCCGAATTTGTTAAGCTTGAATCAGATGCTTGCTTCGAAGTTTGAAGTTTATGAACTTAACAAATTGATCTTGATTCTCTATTCGTGGTTTTGACAATGTTATTTGTGATTTGAGTCTTTGAATAGGTCCATGTTATATTTTGGAACTTGTTGGTATGCTCGGACGTGTTTTGAGGAGCTCGGGATACTTTCAGGTGATTTCAGAATATTTTTTGGCCATGTTCAACTGTTGGTTTTTGGCTACATGGGTATATATTGCGATCGTGTAGTATTGGTAAAGAATAAAATGGAAAAATGAATATGTGTATCGTGTTCACAGTAGAAGCCACGCGTTCGCAGTGGAAGCTACATGTTCGCCAAGAAGAAATTCTGCTGCCACTTAGCTGACTTCAAAAGCGTATATTTTGCGATTTATATTCAATTTAGAGATGATCCATAAATAAAAGTTATAACCATTTATTTCTAATATTCTAAACTTCAAACCGTTTGTTATTTAGAGTTATGTACAAAATGTTATGGCCGATACACTATAGAGTGTCTGAGAAGTGTTTGGGAAGGGTTAATGGAAGTTTGTTCATCGCGATGGCGGGGAAATGGCCGCGACTGCATAGGGTAAAAGCTGTCCTAGAAAAAATTTATAACCGCGATCGCAAGGTTGGTAATCGCGATGGCGAAGGGTACCTCCGGAACAATGTATAAAGTATTCTATTTGGAAGGTCTTGGTCTTTTTATCATATTTTGATCTATGGAGCTCGGATTTAAGCAATTTGGAGGCGATTTTTACCACATGAATTGGGGTAAGTATTTTTTACTTGGTTTTGACTATATTACTATCTTTGATTTTGGCTTTTGGATTGTGAATTTTGATGAGAAATTTGAGGGATTGTTTGTCTAAACTTTTCTAAAGTGAATTTTTGAGGTTTGAACATCAATTCAGAATCGGATTTGAGTGAAATTAGTATGACTGGTCTCCTAATCAAATGGGTTGTTGGATTTTTTTTGAGTTTTATCAAGTTTCGAGGTGTGGGCCTGAGTTTGTATTTTTGGTTGACTTTGAGTAAATATGTTCGGCCTTATCATTTGAGATTGTTTCCTTAGGAGTTATTTGATGTATTTGAGTCATTTCGATAGAGTATTGTTTGGCTTGCTCAATATTAGATTTGACTTGTTCAAGGTAAGTATCATGTTGAAACTTGGATTTGAGGATATTTAACACTGTGAGCTATGTTATAAGATATGTATTAACATGACACACATGCTAGGTGACGAGCGTGTGGACATGTATCGGGGAAATTATGATTCTTGTTGAATATTAAACTATGACCGGACTTGTTTTGGTGTTATATATTACATCCATGTTCTTCCTACTCGTTTGGTTATATGAGCTATAAATTATATTAGAAATCATCTTTAGGCTATGCGTTTATTCAGTTGAGACCTAATGAAGCTATTTCCGTTGTTTTGAGTTATCTGCTCTGACTATGATTATATACTCAATCATGATTCTTCATTTGCATATTACATATCAGTCTTTGTTCATCGTTCATTGTTACATCACATGTTATCATTTTTTGGGCTGAGTGGTACGAGATTATAAGCCTTTGAAACTTGAGACATTAATGACTGAGGTGGACCTGGGAGCCATGTTGTGAGTGATATTTATGGGATCGAGTTGCACGCCGAAGCAGTAATATTTATGAGATCGGGTTGTACGCTGTAGCAGAAATATTTATGGGATCGGAATGCATATCCTATCAATAATATTTATGGGATCGGGCTAAACGTTGTAGCAATGATATTTACTGGACTGGGCTGCACGCCATAACAATTATAATGGGAACAAGCTACGCGCCACAATAGATCATATTGGCTTTTATATTAGCGCTTGGGCAGGCGTCGCCCCTCCAAATTCTGACATACCAGAAGTGAGCGCAGGTATTGTACAATGATGAGTGATTGTGTGAGATGCGTAGGAGTTTGAGGCGAGCATATTGAGTACTCTGAAAGTGTGAGTATATGGGATTATTACCGTGAAATCATTCATTTGACATGCATAGTTGGCATGTAGGCATGGAGATGCATTTTTTTCTCATGCTATGCGGTATTGTGATATACTTGACTTGACATGCAGGCATAGAGATTTACTTTCCTGATACTATTTGATAATGAAATATCCTACTCATTGTTGAAATATTGGGAAAAATCACAATTTCCTAACATACTCATCTTTTGGTGATTTTTGTATAATATTTGGGTTTTACTATTATACTTTGCCTATTTTCTGTAACTATGAACTAGTCAAGCATAATATCTTTGAGTAATTACTTGTACTACTTTTATGATATTCTTTCGAGTTGTTTGGCTATTGGTGTTAGACTCTGACCGTTTCTCTAAGCTCGTGTGTAATGACCAAACGATTGTTTTGATTTCTAGATGCACATTCCCCTAACTAAGACAATTGGTATGTGACTTTAATATTTTTTAACTTGCGAGACTTGGGCTTGGAAGGGTTTGGGTTGAAATCGGAACACTTGGTTCCTTAATAGTGGCCTAAGGTGGCCAAGTTTGACTTGAGTCAACAGTTTAGTAAACGACCTCAGATCTAGGATTTGAATGTTCGAATAGGTTCGTATGATGATTTTGGACTTGCCGTGTATTCGATTAGGTTCTAGATAATCTGGGAGCATTCTGGCGGTTAATGATTAAAAGCTGGTTCATTGAAGGTTTTCAAGTTTTTTTAATTTGTCTTAGAGTATACTTTGGTGTTATCGAGTTCCTTTGGGATTTCGAGCTGGGAATAGTTCGGTATTGTGATTTATGACTTGTACGTAAAATTTAGTGTCATTTCGAGTAGTCTAAGTATGATTCAGTGTGCTCGGAGTGTGATTCTTAGTTTGATATTGTTTTACGTGTTCCTAGGGTTCGAGCATGTCTGTTTTATGTTTAAGAACTTTTTGGTATACTTGGACGAGGCACCGGGGGCTTCAGGTGCTATTCAGATGATGTGCAGAACATGTTTGAACTTAAGAGACTGCTGGAGGTAGTTGGGATCTATTTTTTTTTTACCAGAGAAGAATTGGCCGCAAGAGTGGCACCACAGAAGTTGCTGGCTAGCCACAGGTGTGAGTTTTGACTAGGTAGGCTAAGTTCGTAGGTGTGGACGTGGGACCATAAGTTCAAAACCGCAGAAGAGTTTTGATTTGTTGTCGGGCACTCAGCCCATCTCTATTCCTATTTATCGTATAGCTTCTCCTAAGTTGAAGGAAATGAAAGAGTAGTTACAGGAATTACTTGATAAGGGCTTTGTTCGGACCAGAATGTCACCCTGGGGTTCTCCGGTCTTGTTTGTGAAGAAGAATGATGGTTCTAGGCATATGTGCATCGATTATCGCCAGTTGAATAGAGTTACAGCAAAGAACAAGTATCAATTGCCTCGTATTGATGACCTATTTGATCAGTTACAGGGTGCCAAAGTTTTTCCAAAATTGACTTGCATTCGGGCTATCATCAGTTGAAGATTCAGGAGCCAAATACCCCGATGGATGCTTTCAAGACTCGGTATGGTCATTACGAGTTCCTTGTGATGTTATTTGGATTGATCAACGGCCCAGCAACATTCATGCACTAGTGTGTTCCCGCCCTATTTTGACTCTTTTGACATTGTATTCATTGATGACATTCTAATATACTCCTGGACTAAGGAGGACCATGAGGAACACCAGATGACTATGCTTCAGACCATGAAAGAAAAGAAGTATATGCAAAAAATTTGAAGTGTGAGTTTTCTCTGGACTCAGTGGAATTCTTGGGTCATGTAGTATTGAGTGACGGGATCAAGATGGATCCTTGGAAGGTGGAAGCAGTGCAAAGTTGGCCTAGACCATCCTCAGCTACGAAAATCCAGAGTTTTTTGGGTTTGGCGGGGTAGTACTGTTGATTTTTAGAGGGTATCTCATCTATTGACCAGGCTGATCCTAGAAAAAATTTATAACCGCGGTCGCAAGGTTGGTAATCGCGATGGCGAAGGGTACCTCCGGAACAGTGTATAAAGTATTCTATTTCGAAGGTCTTGGTCTTTTTATCATATTTTGATCTACGGAGCTCGGATTTAGGCAATTTGGAGGCGATTTTTACCACATGAATTGGGGTAAGTATTTTTTACTTGGTTTTGACTATATTATTATCTTTGATTTTGGCATTTGGATTGTGAATTTTGAAGAGAAATTTGAGGGATTGTTTGTCTAAACTTTTCTAAAGTGAATTTTTGAGGTTTGAATATCGATTCAGAATCTGATTTGAGTGAAATTAGTATGATTGGTCTCCTAATCAAATGGGTTGTTGGATTTTTTTTAGTTTTATCGAGTGTCGAGGTGTGGGCCTGAGTTTGAGTTTTTGGTTGACTTTGAGTAAATATGTTCGGCCTTATCATTTGAGATTGTTTCCTTAGGAGTTATTTGATGTATTTGAGTCTTTTCGCTAGAGTATTGTTTGGCTTGCTCAATATTAGATTTGACTTGTTCAAGGTAAGTATCATGTTGAAACTTGGATTTTGAGGGTATTTAACACTGTGAACTATGTTATAAGAGATGTATTAACATGACACACATGCTAGGTGACGAGCGTGTGGACATGTATCGGGGAAATCATGATTCTAGTTGAATATTAAACTATGACCGGACTTGTTTTGGTGTTATATATTACATCCATGTTCTTCCTACTCGTTTGGTTATATGAGCTATAAATTATATTAGAAATCATCTTTAGGCTATGCGTTTATTCAGTTGAGACCTAATGAAGCTATTTCCGCTGTTTTGAGTTATCTGTTCTAACTATGATTATATACGCAATCATGATTCTTCATTTGCATATTACATATCAGTCTTTGTTCATCGTTAATTTTTACATCACATGTTATCATTTTTTGGACTGAGTAGTACAAGATTGTAAGCCTTTAAAACTTGAGACATTAATGACTGAGGTGGACCTGGGAGCCATGTTGTGAGTGATATTTATAGGATCGAGTTGCAGGCCGAAGCAGTAATATTTATGGGATCGGATTGCACGCTGTAGCAGTATTATTTATGGGATCGGAATGCATATCCCATCAATAATATTTATGGGATCGGGCTATACGCCGTAGCAATGATATTTACTGGACTGGGTTGCACGCCATAACAATTATTATGGGAACAAGCTACGCGCCACAATAGATCATCTTGGCTTTTATATTGGCGCTTGGGCAGGCGTCGCCCCTCCAAATTCTGACATACCAGAAGTGAGCGCAGGTACTGTACAATGCTGAGTGATTGTGTGAGATGCGTGGGAGTTTGAGGCGAGCATATTGAGTACTCTGAAAGTGTGAGTATATGGAATTATTAGCGTGAAATCATTCATTTGACATGCATAGTTGGCATGTAGGCATGGAGATGCATTTTTTTTCTCATGCTATGTGGTATTGTGACATACTTGACTTGACATGCAGGCATAGATTTACTTTCCTGATACTATTTGATAATGAAATATCCTATTCATTGTTGAAATATTGGGAAAAATCGCAATTTTCTAATATACTCATCTTTTGGTGATTTTTGTATAATATTTGGGTTTTACTATTATACTTTGCCTATTTTATGTAACTGTGAAATAGTCAAGCATAATATCTTTGAGTAATTACTTGTACTACTTTTATGATATTCTTACGAGTTGTTTGGCTATTGGTGTTAGACTCTGACCGTTTCTCTAAGCTCGTGTGTAATGACCAATCGATTTGTTTTGATTTCTAGATGCCCATTTCCCTAACTAAGACAATTGGTATGTGACTTTATGCTTTTTAACTTGCGAGACTTGGGCTTGGAAGGGCTTGGGTTGAAATCGGAACACTTGGTTCCTTAATAGTGGCCTAAGGTGGCCAAGTTTGACTTGAGTCAACAGTTTAGTAAACGACCTCAGATCTAGGATTTGAAAGTTCGAATAGGTTCGTATGATGATTTTGGACTTGCCGTATATTCGATTCGGTTCCAGATAATCCGGGAGCGTTCTGGCGGTTAATTATTGAAAGCTAGTTCATTGAAGGTTTTCAAGTTTTTTTTATTTGTCTTAGAGTATACTTTGGTGTTATCGAGTTCCTTTGGGATTTCGAGCTGGGAATAGTTCGGTATTGTGATTTATGACTTGTACGTAAATTTAGTGTCATTCCAAGTATTCTAAGTATGATTCAGTATGCTCGGAGTGTGATTCTTAGTTTCATATTGTTTTACGTGTTCCTAGGGTTCGAGCAGGTCTGTTTTATGTTTAAGAACTTTTTGGTATATTTGGACGAGGCATCGGGGGCTTCGGGTGCTATTCAGATGATGTGCAGAACATGTTTGAACTTAAGAGACTGCTGGAGGTAGTTGGGATCTATTTTTTTTTACTGTAAAAGAATTGGCCGCAAGAGCGGCACCACAAAAGCGGTTGGCTAGCCACAGGTGTGAGTTTTGACTAGGTAGGCTAAGTTTGTAGGTGTAGATGTGGGACCATAAGTTCAAAACCGCAGAAGAGTTTTGATTTGTTGTCGGGCACTCAGCCCATCTCTATTTCTATTTGTCGTATATCTTCTCCTAAGTTGAAGAAAATGAAAAAGTAGTTACAGGAATTACTTAATAAGGGCTTTGTTCGGACTAGAGTGTCACCCTAGGGTTCTCCGATCTTGTTTGTGAAGAAGAATGATGGTTCTAGGCATATGTGCATCGATTATCGCCAGTTGAATAGAGTTACAGTGAAGAACAAGTATCTATTGCCTCGTATTGATGACCTATTTGATCAGTTACAGGGTGCCAGAGTTTTTCCAAAACTGACTTGCATTCAGGCTATCATCAGTTGAAAATTCACGAGCCAAATACCCCGATGGCTGCTTTCAAGACTCGGTATGGTCATTACGAGTTCCTTGTGATGTCATTTGGATTGATCAACGACCCAGCAACATTCATGCACTAGTGTGTTCCCGCCCTATTTTGACTCTTTTGTCATTGTATTCATTGACGACATTCTGATATACTCCCGGACTAAGGAGGACCATGAGGAACACCAGATGACTATGCTTCAGACCATGAGAGAAAAGAAGTATATGCAATAATTTTGAAGTGTGAGTTTTGTCTGGACTCAGTGGAATTCTTGGGTCATGTAGTATCGAGTGACGGGATCAACATGGATCCTCGGAAGGTGGAAGCAGTGCAAAGTTGGCCTAGACCATCCTCAGCTACGAAAATCCAGTGTTTTTTGGGTTTGGCGGGGTAGTACTGTTGATTTTTAGAGGGTATCTCATCTATTGACCAGGCTGATCCAGAAGAGTGCTTCATTCATGTGTACATATGAGTGTAAAAAGAGCTTTCAAAATCTCAAGACAGCTTTGACTACAGCCCTAGTACTGGTACTACCTACAGGTTCAAGATCTTATATTGTATATTGTGACACGTCGCGGGTTAGTCTCATCGCTTGTTGATGTAGGACTGTAGGGTGATGCCTATGTTTCCAGACAGCTAAAGGTGCATGAAAAGAACTATCATGTCTATGATATTGAGTTAGCAGCTATTGCTCATGCCTTGAGGATTTAACGGCAGTATTTGTACTGTGCCCCTTGTGAGATCTACACTGATCAACAGAGTTTGCATCATCTGTTCAAACAGAAGGATCTTAACTTGCGTCAACGGAGGTTGTTGGAGTTGCTTAAGAATTATGATATTACCATTTTGTACCATCACGGGAAGACCAATTGTTGATACCCAATTGCCCTCATATTTTCTCAAATAGTATACATACCTTTCAAAACATCATTTTGCATTATTAGCTAGTTTACAAAATCTATACACGCATTTTCTATAATTGTCCATAATTTTATAGCTTTAAAATTAATTTTTCTTGTATTTAAATTGCTTAAATATTTATTAATTATTCCTTCAAATTATTTTATGTTGAATTAATTACCTAAAATTATCATTTGAATCCATTCTACATGTATCATATATTTTTACTATATTTTTATATAATCACATTTGTATTTTAGGCAATTTGCATAATCTTGCAATAATAACCTATATTTTACAATTGTATTGCATCTGTCTTTTTATTCAAGATCAAAATAATATCTTACATTTTTATAATCTTCAACTATTATTTTAAAGTATTAATTTTCATAAATAAAATTTCTTAAATTTATTTAATAGGTTTATTAAATTATTTTACATTTAATTTCTTATTTAAAAGCTAGCCCAAATTTTGAGCCAATTTTCAGACCAAACAAGCCCCAAATCCCTGGCCCAAACCTTAAACTCAAACCAAATGACCCCTAATTCCCAACCCTATCGGCACCTTTTAAAATAACCCGCCTCGCTTCCCCGTTTAATCTTGATTGTTGATCTTAAATTATTAACGACCTATAATTATCATGCCCATCTCTTTATATCCCCTCACCCTAAAACCCCTAACCCATTTCTGTTGACCAGATGCCCCTGAAATCCCTATAACCTCCTTGTTCTCTGAAGAACCCTAATTGCCGCCCTCTCCAATTCATCTCCTTATCCCGTTAACAACGGGATTCACCCATTATTTACTAACCATATTGGTGTTCCTTCTCTACTGGGTGTTACTCTATGGTATTACATAAGTACTTGCTCTATTTTGGCAAGTGTAAACCTCTGAATCAAGGGATATTAGCTTCGCACTTCAATATCTGGACGATATCTCGTCAATATGCATCATGGCAATGTCATATGGGTTCGATTCAATGAGATTTTGACTATTTTTGATTCTCCATCACAAATTCCTAATTTTGCCCTAATCAAATTTTTCTAATTTGTTCTGTATGTTATTATTTCCTTATGTATGTTTGATTTTACAGTGTTTTCTTGTTTGTTTGTCGGATTTTTACTACTATATAAACCCATCCCCATTCCACTTTAAAACAAACATTTGACCGCGAGATTGTAACTACCCAACTGGTCGTTTTGAACAATTGCATTCGGTTTGGCTTTGAGTTCAAGAGCAGCTTCACATTATGCAGGGTTGGATTCAGTTTTCGGATGAATTATAGTCGAATTGAAAAGGAGGAATATAGTCCTGGAAGTTTAGGCGGGGGGAAATTTGACCAGAATATTGATTTTTGGGTAAACGAATCTGGAATAAGTTTTGGATGATGTTAGTAGCTTCGTATAGTGATTTTGAACTTGGGCGTCTGTTCAGATTTGGGTTTGGAGACTAGTAGGGTAATTTGAGGCATTTTGGTGAAAGTTGGAAAAAAGTTGAAGTTTGAAAAATAGAGCGGTTTGACCCATATATGACTTTATGTTATCGAGGTTGGAATGCGATTCCGAAAGTTTGAAAAACTGTGCTATGCCATTTAGGACTTACCTGTAAAATGTGGTGTCGTTTGGAGTTGATTTGATATGGTTCGTATGCTTTGCTGCAATTCTAGAGCTTGAAGTTCATAGTGATTTTCATGCATTTAGGCATCTAATTTGTGGTCTTAACGATGTTCAAAGTGATTTGAAAGTGGATCTATGTTTATGATGTTATGCGATGTGTTGGTACATTTGGTTGAGGTTCCACGGGCCACAGATGAGTTTCGGGGTGAATTTGAGCGATTCCAGACATTTCGGTACTTTGAGATGGTTCTGGCACTACTGGGAGTGCGAACCGAACCAAATACATGTAGACGACAGAGGAGAGTGCGGCCAGCACTAAAATTTCACAGACCTCAGTGCGGACCACACAATTTGGTGTGTGGCCACACATCAAGATGTTCTGCACGATTGCTAGTTTGACTTTGGAAGCTTATATCTTTTGATCTACGAGGAATTTTGAGATGATTCAAAAACGAAAGTTGTAGTCCTTCGTATCTAGTTTCCATAAAACTAAGGAAAAATAATTTGGAAATCTGTAGAGAAAGTTATAGCCAATATACTAAAGCATTTCAGTACAGTTAACATCTCCGCGGTCAGTTGTGATGGACCAGGACAGGGATCAGTGATGGTTTTTGTGTGGTCAGCTATGATGGAAATCTGGGAGGTGCACTATAAATATGGGATTTAGAGTTTATTTCATAGTTTGAAATAGAGAGCTCGGATCTTGGCAATATTTCAAAGGTTTTTCAAGAAATTCATCGGAGTAAGTGATTCTAACTCGGATTAGCTAGAATACATGAATCTATCATTTAATTCATTTTATTCATGATTTGGGAAAAATTGTGAAATCTTTCAAAAATGTAAAACGATGATCTGAAGGACTAAATAGTACATAATTGGATAATTTTATTGGAATGGGTATTCAATTTTTGTAAATTTTGTCGGGTTCCGAAGTACGACCCGGGGAGTTGAGTTCTTGCAAATTATATAAGGATCGTAAATTTGTTAATTGGGATTGTTTTCTCTTGTATTGTTAGATGTATTCAAGTTATTTTTGGTTAGATTGAGCCGAGCATTGATGAATTTGTAAAGAAAAGGCTAATTGAGTATTAAATTGGCCAGATTGAGGTAAGTATCTTGCCTAACCTTGTGTGGGGGACTTTCCCTTAGGAATTGAATCTTCTATGCTAGTTTTAGTCCATGCATATGAGGTGACGAGTGTGCTCGGACTTGTTTGTGAAAAATTTTGCCTCTAGGATTATTAGGTCCTTATGTGGGAAGTATCCCATTATGATTGGGCTTCCTAATTGCTTAAATTGCCTATATATGCTCCATATGACGATGTTAGATTTTCTCTAATTCTTACATACTTCATTGACCCTTAATTGAAGTGATTGTCTTCCTTATTATTTTGTTACTTCTTGATTGTGAGTTCATATATGACTTCGTGCAAATATGTTACATGTCCAATTGTTATGGCTACCGGTGTAGTTATCACATGCTTATTATGTCTTGTTGTTTTATTGAGCTTATCGTGCTTCTGGTTTTTGCGTGACCCTTATTATGTACTTGTTGATTCCCTTACCATGACGTTAATGCTTATGATATTATTTCTCTTTCCGGGATATTGTTGTTCTACTATTGCTCCCTTGTTGGGACTCTTTTGTGTTTGGTATTGATTTGTATGTTGAGATCGGGTTGCACGCCGCAATAATATCATATAGATCGGGTTGCACACCGCAAAAAATTATATGGATCGGGTTTCACGTCGCAATAATCTTATATGAATCGGGTTGCACGCCGCGATAATATTAGATGGATCGAGTTGCATGTCGCAACAATATTATATGTATCGGGTTGCACGCCGAAAATCATTAAATGAATTGGATTGGGTTGCATGCCGCAATAATATTATATGATTGGGATATGTTTGCACACCGTAACAAGAAAGAATGAAAGTGAATATTGATTCTTATGGTGAGAACGAGAGTAAAAGTACGAAGGGTGATACCGTGCACTTTCTGTTTGCTATGTTAATTTGTTGTTACCAACTCAAGTGTTTTAACTGTTCAGATTCCTTTACCGATGTGATCCTTTGTGAAGGAACCCATCGTGTTTTCAAGACTTCGCCATATTTATATTACACATTTTCCAATACTTCAAATTTCAATAATTATTTCATCTTCAATTTATTTAGTTACTCAATTAAATTTTCTTAAACCATCTGAAATTGTATTTTACTTAAAATAAAATTTCTACAAATTAATTTATTAAATTCCTTGTTAAGTTAATATTTTACTCGATGTTGTGCTTTAACTGAGAATGGTACTTTTTTTTTATTTCATAATTTCTAAAAATAACTTCATCTTTTCTTGCTGAGTTCCTAATTGGTTTAGAAGTTGTACCCCACTTTTGTTATGTAAATCAGACTCTTGAACATCTTAATTGCATTGGTTATGGACCCTATGAACCGAATAATATGAGAACGTTATTGGGTAAAACGAGATAGAAATATGTGGGCACAAGGTGTCGGCAGTGCTAAAAGTTTGGTAATTAAGGTTATGATATGAGACATCGAGTTTGAGATGGCTGGAAATTGTGCATCAGAAACGATATGATTTATTGAGCTGACATTGCCTTCCTTGTTTGAGTACATTTTACTTATCTATGTTCCAGCTATGTTGGTATTAATTTATTTGGTTATCTTCATTTCTACCTGTATTTCTCTTTGTTGTTTCTACTGATTGTAGTTTGTTCTCTCCCTGCTGTTGATATTACTATGTCATTTCTAGGTTGATAGATTATTATCAAATATTGTTCAATTTATTTGACCAATAGGTATCTGGATTGTTCCTCATCATTACCCTATCGAGGTTTCTTGATACTTACTGGGCATCGCCATGGTGTGCTCATACTATAATTCTGTACATTTTTATGTATAGAACCAGGTATTTGATCGGTAGTAGTTGTGCAGGTCGTTGTGGTGGAGGCTCAAGGTAAACCTGTTACAGCGTTCGCAGGCCTCGAAGTCACCTTCATTTGTACTTATTTCCATTTGTTCCTTTTGTTTCGGAGCATTGATGTATTTATTTTGTATAACTACTCTTACAAGGGCTTGTGACTTGTACCACCGGTTTTGAGAATTATAATTTGTTTAGAGTAATTTAATTTAAAGTTAGTAATATCAATGTATTATAGTTTATGTTAGGCTTACCTAGTTTAGAGATTAGGTGCCACCACGACTCATTCGGAGGGATTTTTGGGTCGTGATAGAGATTCACCAAAAATTGAAGCTATTGTTCTACCATTCTCTCATCCTCTTGTTTTGTACCTGGTTCTTGGCCGGCTGAAAGCAAAGGCCACGGGATTTTGATGTTTCAATTTTTCTTGTTGCGAGCACTGCATGGGGTTTATTCGAATCCCTTGGGAGCTTTAACGCACTAAGATTTCGGGTTGTCGCTCTGATTGATATTCTGGGTATTGTGGAGTTGGTTCTTTCTTGTTATCTATTTTTGTCAACTAATAACTAGTAATTCTTTTTGCTTTTATAATTTTATTCTTCTGTGTTCATGATTGGCATATTCTTACCTCTGAAATTCATGACCTAATGTGTTATGGGCTACTTTTGTGTGCAACCTTGTTAGTTTTGCACTTGTTTTGAACCTCTTTAGCATTTTCTTTTACCTAATGATGGCAGTTTTGATATATATTATTTGAATATGCTTCACCTAAATAATTTAAACCCTCTTAAGTTCATTTATCTTAATGTGTTGATACCTGAATGTCTACATTCGCTATTTGACATGAGCTTGCTTTTCTACTCTGTTCTGAATTCCTGTAATGACTAATTCGCATTTGTAATATGTTTTAATATATGTAAAGATCTTCACTGTTAACAATGATCCACTCCCATGCTAGTTTGGCACTTGGATATGTCTTTGTTTTCTGAATCCCATATATTTTAGTGATTATTTGAGACTTGAGAGTAGCTATCTCAACTTGTATTTCCTTGCCATGTTTGATGATGTTTTTCATCATAATCTAAGTTAACATGTCTGTCTTTTGATATTGGGATGGATATTTAACATAATTTGGTCCATTAGGTTTTAAATAATTTACAAAAAAGTGATAAATATATCTTTATATTATCGGAAAAGGTTTAAATGTATCCCTCGTTAATTTAAGTCCATATATGTAAATACCATTGTCGTTATACTATTGTTTCAAATATATCCATTTTCCATTAAGTTTGTTCAAAGTGAACATTCAATCTTACGTGACACTAATATTTGATGAGTTGGATGCCACATTGCTTGTTAATTCTTCAAATAGAGAGGTTATTTATGCAAATAGAGGATTGCGCGCGAACGGGGCTACGGGAAGGAAATTTCAAACAAAAGTGAAAAGCTGAAGAAAGAGTAGGGGGTTCAGAGTTGCCGACGAAATTCATTCACAGGCAAACGAAATTTGCCTTGTGCCATACCCTTTTCTCGCCATTGACGCACCGTAAGAAAGCTTTTCATTTTAGTTAGTTTTCTCTTCTCTCTTCGTTGCTTGCTTCTCATTTATATACCAAAAAACAATTATTTCTTGTTTCAAATAAAAGTTACAAATCTGGATAATTAAATAGAGAAATTGGCACTAGGGTTTTGAATCGGCGGACCTTATTATTTCTAATAATAGGGTATATTAACATAATAAATGAGTTTTAATTGTGGAATCAATTCAATTGATGTATTTTAGCGGCCGAGGATTTAGAAGGAGCTCAAAACATAAGGCTTAAGTGTAGTTGATTTTGGGGTTTTTGGTTGATCCTTGTACCCTGTGACTCGAATTGATGGATTATCTTGTGTTATTGTTAGATTAACAAAATACTACAGTTGGACATGGGGGATGGTGCTTGAGGCTCGTGTGCCGTAGTTGTAGCTTGAGGTGAGTGGGAACCCTCTCTATTTCTAGTATTTGTTTATGTGCTGCTATTTGTTAAGTACAATGTCTAATAGACTACTTGTATATGAGATTTTATGTGAATTACTCGTTCTTACTTGTAACCTGTTGTGAATTATGTTGTAATCATATTAACCTGAGACACTTCATAGACAATAATGCTATATATGACGAAATACGTGTTGGAAAGTGTTAGATTCTATATATGGCTAAGGAGTTGAGCCTGTAGTTGTAGTACAACGAGAGTGTGTAATTGAACTAAAACACAGACATATTGAAGTTAATGGAAAACATGTCTATTGCAGTTCCAAGATTCAGCAGTACACCTGATCAGAGTCATTGAATATTCTCTTCTATCAAATCGCTCTACCATTATCTAATTTGTTCTCAAATTGCTCTAATATTATCTGATTTGTTCTTTTTGCACAGTGGAAGAAGTAAAAATGAAGTTAATACTATGTAAGATGATGTTAAAAGGCTTACTAATATTAAAACCATCATAATCCCTTTCTACACCAATATACAAATCAAAAGCTAGAAAAAAAAAACATCAATGTCCTGCACTTAGATCAACAGCCAACTCAATGACGCTCTCCTGGGTACTTACTGCTACATTCTCTTCATGTAAAGGAGGAGTTCCTACCTCTCCTGGAAAATGAAAACTCTGCTCTGTATAACTAGAAATGCTTGGACTTGGCGGTCCATTCGTTCGTGGGGAAGACAGCATTGACAAGTTATCATGTGGACTTTGTGAACAATCCATACGTGCTGAATCTCTCATTGCATCTCTTAGTTCACTCTTCTTGAAAGTATGACAGCTATAGTCTTTTCTGTCGAACTTTCTAGCCAAGATTCTGACTCTTTCACGGAATGAAAGATTAGTTCGTTTTATGATGTGCCAATACTCATGCATGAATTTTGTCAGAAAGATGAGGAGAGCCAAAATTGCAGTAACCGCAGCTATCACAAAGAGTCCCCAGAAGCTAGCTAGGCCAAGACTGTTGGAGGAAAGTGAAGGGCTAGAATCTGAACAAGTAGATTCCCCAAACCACGCTTTCTCTATTTGTACCATCTTTTCACTTTCTGTCACACTTAAAACTGCTCTTGAAACATCAGGTACTAGAGGAGATCCCATTGGGAAGACCTAGATGAAAATCACAAGAATGATGAAATCATAATATTAGTGCCTTATATCGCCTATGTTGAATTTGGCAAAACAAATTTCTCCCACATCGATGGGTAGAAGAGTTGGGGGGATTTCCCCCCTATAAAAGAAGGCCTAATGTTTAGGATTTAAACACAGCTCTCATTTGCCTTCTTATCTTTTTAAGGTATTTGTATCTTCTCTCTTTAGTATTATTTCACTTGTATTTTGGAGTGGAATAAAATATTGGTTGTGTCCGAAGAGTAGGCAAAATTAGCCGAACCTCGTAAATTCTGGTGTTCCTTTTATTGTTGTTTTATTGTCTTAATTATTATTTGGTGGCTGCCATAATTTTTGGTATAGTAGTTGTGACTCATTCACACTATATACATTTGGCTTCCGCAATAATTGGTATCAGAGCCAAGGTATTATCTCGGTATGCTCTGTGGTTGCAGCGTAGTCTGATCTTCCACATCAGAAAAGATTTATCTTGGTAACTGAGTCAAGGTTCTGACCCAATATGCTCTGTGGTTGCAGCTTAGTCTGATCTTCCACATCAGAAAGGAAATAATCTTGATTTGTGTCGTCAGCTATTAAATAATATTTGTGTCAAAGATGTGAGATAATAAACAAGAAGAATCTACATCAAGTGTTAGCAATACGTCATCATGGCATCTTCGCTTATGACAAAAATTGTGTCAAATGCGAAATTTGCGGTAGAAATTTTTGACGGGTCTGGACATTTTGGGATGTGGCAAGGCGAGGTTTTAGATGTCCCTTTTCAACAAGGGCTAGATCTTGCTATTGAAGAAAATAGACCAGATGGTATTGGAGAAGAAGATTGGAGAATTATCAACCGTGTTGCTTGCAGTACCATTCGATCTTACCTTGCTAGAGAGCAGAAATATACATACACAAAGGAAACTTCTGCAAGTAAATTATGGAAAGCACTGGAGGATAAATTTTTGAAGAAAAACAGTCAAAATAAATTGTACATGAATAAAAGACTGTTTCACTTCACCTATGTTCCTGGTACCACGATGAATGCACATATCACCAGTTTCACTAAGTTGGTCACATATTTGCAAAATAAGGATACAACTTATGATGATGGTGACTTGGCCTTGATGTTGTTGGCGTCACTTCCTGACGAGTACGAGCACCTTGAAACTACTCTACTCCATGAAAATGACGAAGTTTCTCTCAGAGAAGTTTGTTCGGCTTTGTACAGCTATGAACAAAGAAAGCGAGAAAAACAGAAGGGCGGAGAAGGAGAAGCACTGTTCGTGAGAGGTCGTCCTCAAAATCAAACGAGGACAAGGAAAGGAAGATCTAAGTCAAGATCTAAACCCAGCAAAGATGAATGTGCCTTTTGTCGAGAAAAAGTGCACTGGAAGAAAGACTGTCCGAAGTTGAATAATAAGACCAAACATAACAATGGAAAAGCCATTATGGATTCAAATGTAGCTGATTGTGATGATTCGGATTTCTCATTAGTTACAACGGAGCCGCCAACGTCATCAGACATATGGTTGATGGACTCGGCTTGTAGCTATCATATTTGTCCCAATAGGGATTGGTTTGTGGACTTTCTAGAAGGAGAATATGGAGTCGTCCAAACAGCGGATAACAGCCCTCTTACCTCATATGGAATTGGTTCAATCCGATTAAGGAACCATGATGAAATGATCAGAACATTAACAGATGTTCGATATGTACCGGGTTTGAAGAAAAATCTCATCTCTATGGGAGCCCTGGAATCAAAAGGGTTCAAAATTATTGCAGAAAATGGAGTGATGAGAGTATGCTCCGGTGCACTAGTGGTAATGAAGGTCAATCGGAAAAACAATAACATGTACCGTTATCTCGGTAGTACAGTTATTGGGACAACGACAGTGACATCCAATGACAACAAAGAGGCAGAAGCAACCAGGCTGTGGCACATGCGCTTGGGACATGCTGGAGGAAAATCCTTGAAAACTCTATCAGATCAAGGATTGTTGAAAGGGGTAAAGGCTTGCAATTTAGAGTTTTGCGAACATTGTGTCAAAGGGAAACAGACAAGGGTTAAATTTGGTACAGCAATCCATAATACTAAAGGCATTTTGGATTATGTACATTCTGATGTTTGGGGTCCTTCCAAAACACCTTCATTGGGTGGGAAGCACTATTTTGTAACCTTTGTTGATGATTTTTCCCGAAGAGTATGGGTGTATACAATGACGAGCAAAGATGAAGTGCTGGGAATTTTTCTCAAATGGAAGACGATGGTGGAGAATCAAACAGGCAGGAGGATCAAGTGTATTCGCACAGACAATGGAGGTGAATACAAAAATGATCATTTCAATAAGGTCTGTGAAAATGATGGCATCGTCCGACACTTCACTGTCGGACATACACCACAACAGAATGGAGTGGCAGAACGCATGAACCGGACCTTGCTGGAGAAGGTACGGTGTATGTTGTCCAATGCTGGCTTGGGCAAAGAATTTTGGGCTAAGTCAATTACATATGCATGCCACCTCATTAATCGTCTACCATCTGCTGCTATTGATGGGACACCATTTGAAAAATGGTATGGAAAGCCTGTTGTAGATTATAACTCTTTGCACGTGTTTGGCTCAACTGCATATTATCATGTGACAGAGTCAAAATTAGATCCAAGGGCAAAGAAGGCTATTTTTATGGGGATTACTTCTGGAGTCAAAGGATATCGCTTATGGTGTCCTATGACGAAGAAAGTAATATTCAGCAAGGATGTTACCTTCGATGAATCTGCTATGGTAAACAAGGTAACAAATGTAGATACCAAACAAGATGATGGTGCTTCTAAGCAGGTGGAGTTTGAGGGAAAATTTATTTTTCCTACACAAGAAGCAGATGAGGAAACAAATGAAAATTATCCTCTGGAAGGAGAGCCGGTAGAGGAGATTCCAACTCAGGAATCTCAACAACAACTTGAATCAATAGCAACCAGCAGGCCAAAAAGGAAAATAACGAAACCTGTTCGTCTCATAGAGACAGTTGCTTGTGCAACCGCAATTGCAGCTGATGATGTTCCCACCACTTATAAAGATGCAGTCCAAAGTTCAGACGAAGATAAGTGGAGGATTGCCATGAATGATGAATTACAGTCCCTTCATCAGAATCATACATGGAGATTGGCCAATCTCCCGAAGGAAAGAAAGCAATTGGGTGCAAATGGGTATTTGCAAAGAAGGAAGGATTTCCTAACCAAGTAGATGTTCGCTACAAAGCAAGATTGGTGGCCAAAGGATATGCTCAAAAGGAGGGAATTGATTACAATGAAGTATTTTCTCCAGTTGTAAAACATTCCTCCATTCGAATTATGTTGGCTTTGGTAGCACAATTGGATTTGGAACTAGTTCAGATGGATGTAAAAACTGCATTTTTACATGGAAACTTGGAGGAGGAAATCTACATGACTCAGCCAGAAGGATTCAAAGTTGCTGGAAAGAAAAATATGGTGTGCAAACTTGAAAAATCATTGTACGGGTTGAAACAATCTTCTAGACAATGGTACAAGCGATTTGACAAGTTTATGTTGCAGCAAGGGTACAAGAGAAGCAAATACGATCATTGTGTGTATTTGCGCAAGCTTAAAGATGGTTCCTTTATATATCTTCTCCTATATGTTGATGATATGTTGATAGCTTCCAAGAACTCGGAAGAAATTGATAAGTTGAAGATTCAACTGAAGAAGGAGTTCGAGATGAAGGATCTGGGTGAGGCGAAGAAAATTCTTGGCATGGAGATAATAAGAGATAGACGTTCAAAGAAACTCTGTTTATCTCATAAAGAATATTTGAAGAGAGTACTACAACGTTTTGGCATAGATGACAAGACTAAGCCAGTTAGTACTCCACTTGCTCCCCATTTTAAGCTAAGTACTACTATGTCGCCATTGGATGAAGTTGAACGAGAGTATATGTCAAAGGTACCATACGCAAATGTTGTTGGTAGCTTGATGTATGCAATGGTCCGTACGAGACCTGACATTTCACAAGCCGTTGGAGTTATTAGCAGATATATGCATAATCCGGGAAAGGAGCATCGGCAAGCTGTGAAGTGGATTCTACGGTATATTCATAATACCGTAGATGTCGGGTTAGTTTTTGAGCAGTAAGACAATCAGTCTGTAGTTGGATATTGTGACTCAGATTTTGCGGGTGATCTGGACAAACGAAGATCAACTACTGGTTATGTGTTTACTTTTGCAAAGGCACCAGTTAGTTGGAAGTCTACTTTGCACTCAACAGTTGCTTTGTCTACAACAGAGGCAGAGTACATGGCTATTACAGAGGCCGTGAAGGAGGCAATTTGGCTTCAAGGATTGCTAAAGGAGCTTGGTGTTGAACAAAAAGGTATCACAATTTTTTGTGATAGTCAAAGTGCTATTCAATTAGCGAAGAACCAAGTTTATCATGCAAGGACGAAGCACATTGATGTTCGGTATCACTTCGTACGAGAAATCATAGAAGAAGGTGGAGTCACGGTGAAGAAAATTCATACTATGGAGAATCCTGCTGATATGCTAACAAAGGCGGTGACTGCGATCAAGTTTCAACATTGTTGAACACTGAAGATTGAAGATGAAGACACAATCAAAATTTGTTATAGAGAGAAAATTGAAGATGTGGAAGTTTTGCCAAGGTGGAGATTTGTTGAATTTGGCAAAACAAATTTCTCCCACATCGGTGGGTAGAAGAGTTGGGGGGAATTTTCCCCCTATAAAAGAAGGCCTAATGTTTAGGATTTAAACACACCTCTCATTTGCCTTCTTATCTTCTTAAGGCATTTGTATCTTCTCTCTTTAGTATTATTTCACTTGTATTTTGGAGTGGAATAAAATATTGGTTGTGTCCGAGGAGTAGGCAAAATTAGCCGAACCTCGTAAATTCTGGTGTTCCTTTTATTATTGCTTTATTGTCTTATTTATTATTTGGTGGCTGCCATAATTTTTGGTATAGTAGTTGTGACTCATTCACATTATATACATTTGGCTTCCGCAACGGCCTATGTCTGTCATTCTTGTACTAAACAATAACAAAAATACTGAGAAAAAGAGGAGTTACTTACAAAGCCAAAACCATCAGCCTTATATGTAGGTCCAACGGTGGTAAATTTCGAGCAATGATTTGCAAGGACAAGCTTCACATAAGGAATCTCATCAAAAACAGCAGCAACACCACCATTCGCACTACCTTTAGAGAGTAAATCAACACATTCCTCAGGACTGCTATATTCTTTAAGCCTGTCCTCATCAAAGTTCATTTTTCTTAGAAGTCCAGGTACAAAAGAACCCTGTAGGTAGCCCACATACTCCTTATTCTTCCGAAGTTCTTTGATATCTCTAACAGTTGGCTGGAGTTTTTCAACTGTTAACATTGATGTAAGACTTGCCGTGTAGCTTGACGTCAATATTAGTACTACTAGGAACCAGATAACTAACACAAACCTAGCCAAGTTGCTTACTATCTTCTCCTCTGCCATTATCGATAATCAAAAAGGAGAAAATTCAGATTTGAAATTTGAATCATATCCTATATAAAAAATAAAAAAAAGCAGTGGCTAATTGAGATTGAAGTATGTGGTCTATATATGTATAGGGAGAGTAGTTAGATACTCCTCAATATTCCCAATTTGTATATATTCCTCTATTTCATTTAAACGATAGTATTTGACTGGATACGAAGTTTAAGTAATAAAGAAAGTCTTTTGGCATATATTAAAAGTGTCAACTTGTGGTCTTAAAGACTTAAACATACCATGACATCTATATGATTGAAAGACCATATCACCAAAGGTAAAATAAGAAGTTTAAGCTAAAGAAATTTCAAATATAGAAAGGTACCATTATCATTGAAACAGACTTAAGGAACAGACTAAAAAGAAAAGAGGAATATATAAAACGGAACGAGAAAGTGCTAATGAGGAGGGGAAACACTTACTTTGTGCAAAAACCATAGTTGAGAAGGCAAACCAAAAGATCATGCCAACTTGGTGAGAAGGAGGTCCTCTAAAGTCTTCATTAACTCTATGTTCAAGTAGCCAAATGACAAAACCAATGAAAACAAAAGAACAGAAGCTTGTTAACCACAACTCCCGAGTCAATGGCTTCAAGAATACCCATGCACTATCGCCGTTATCATCTTTGATCGGCACCATCATTGTGACACCAGATTCTGTGTATGGTAATGTGAAATCAACATATTGCGATCTATTAGAGACAATGGTAGTGTCCCCTGCAACAACATCAAAGGTCTGCTCATTGGTTAATACTAGCAACAATTTTTAGAATCAAATAGAAGTATATATATGCAAGAATTATACATATCTTAACATAAACGATGGAGTGCAAGCTCTTTAGTGGAGTAACAAAAGAAACCTTAAAAATGAGGAAGGAGCCCCACTTTTTTCTCTAGCGCACTCTAAAGTAGAGTAGGCTGATGGGACGACATGCAAATTAGAGAAATATAATGGATCTCACATTGGTAGAAATCAAGTCCTTGTCTTTCCAAGCACTTCATATCTTTTTCGGGGCGTCTGAAGATTCAATCATTTTTTTGTATGATACCTCTTGCAGTGCCCTTTTCTGAGTGAGTTTTGAAGATAAAAATGTAATAAAGAGAAAGAGGGAATCTAAGAGATTTACCCCAAGAAATACTTGATAAATAAGATCGTCATAACTTTCAGTAATCTTTCCCGGAGCTGCAAACGGAACATATTCATAGGGAACATAATATGGTAATGCTGCCATTACTGCATCAAAAACATCAATGCAGTAACCCGTTACTGTTGTTGTGTTAGTAGTAAAATCTCTTGTAACTTTCACAAATTCACTGAAACCATCTTTCACCGGAACTCCAATCCTCAATTTCTTCCCATTTGTTGGAATCACCCAACCTTTAGGAACAGCAGTAGTGTCACCAGGCCATATAATAGACCCAAAATTATCCTTAGAAATGGAATATACATTGCTTTTGCTTCTCAAACTCAATTCTTTAATAATCCCATTTTCTCTTGTCCAAAAACCAATTTCTTTTGCACCATTACCAAACACATTAATTATTTGATAAGCTGGTGACTGCAATTGCCCATCAACAATTTGAAAGTCTCCACTAAGGCCTTTGAATGTAGTGTTTAATATAGCCTGAAGAAGCTTTGGACCATCCTTGGAAACTCCAAAAGCTTCAAGATCTGTTGCATTTCCTGAAAATTTTAGACGTGGCAAAATCAATTCATTTTTTTAACCTGCCCAATCCGTCCAAGTTTAAATGGGTTGGATTATGACCCATTTGTTGGCTTGATCGAACTGTTTGAACCGTTAAACCCAAAATGGCCCACCAAACTATTATGTCAAAACAGGGTAAATAGAGTAACCTAACCTAAAGATACAAATAATTTTTGAAGATTCAAAACTATGTAAAATATGAAGAACTTAAGCTAATAATTTAAGAAAAATACTTATAACTTTCACATTTTCTTCAAACAGCAAAATGAAAAAGAACGGGAGGTTGGACAATATTGGACATGGTTGGATTACATGATCTATTATATGATCCATCTTGCCTCAACTCATTTTAACCCATGAAAACTTTGGTCCAAATTGGGTCATGATCCGTTGTATTGATTTGATTGTCCAATTTAATCCAACCCGTCCATTTTCTATTTGTACCTGAAACACTTGGTTTCCGAAAAGGTGCTCCAGTGATTCTTGATCTCTCCACTGCCATTGCTAGTGCAGTTGCTGAATCATAAGCCCATAGTCCAAACACGTTCAGTTCTGCGTTAACAATTGTTGGATTTTCTTGTTGAAACTTCAATTTCCATCTAGTAGTGAAATTCTCAAGCTGTTTAGTTCTTGGAACATAAGGTTTTACTCCAATAACTCCTTGCATGGCTTCAATGGCCGAAGAATCCACAACAGTGAGTCCATTTGCCATAGCATCTGTAATAATCCAAACATACCCTTCACTCATCATTCCAAGTTCTTTGGCCATAGTAAAAGTTCTGACACCAAGTGTAGTTGTCATATGCACAACAAAAACCCGAGTTTGCATACTCATTAACTTGGAAAGTTCATATTTTATATGATCATCAGTAGCGAATTCAGGAATAACACTTCGATAAGGGATACGTGCATTAATTTTTTCTAATGCATCTGCCAAGAATGGTATAATTCCTTCTCCAAATTGATTATCGACGTATATAAGTACGACTTCTCTCCATCCAAAAGATTGGATAATGGAACTAATGGTTTTCACTTGAGAGGAATCATTTTGAGTGGTACGAATGAAGTATGGATTACGAAATGATGAGAGGGAAGGACTTGTAGCAGAAAATGAGATGATGGGAACATGAGATTTCTCTCCTAAACCAATTATGAAATCAGCTTGCATTGATGATGTTGGCCCTATTATGGCTTCTACTTCAACATTCTTCAATAGGTCAAGTGCTGCATTTACAAAGAATGCTAGAGCCAATAAAAGTAGAGTTCAACTTTTATACAATAACAATCATGAAGGAAAATATTTTAGTTAATATATATAGAAGGTAAACTTATACTGCTAGATGTAGTTTCTTCACACTATGGTATTTATAACGAGAATTTTTGCATTATTAGGGCTCTTAAAAGGTAACTACCACAGTAATTATCCATACTAACTGAAGTTACTAATATGGAAAATAAACAGATAATCTACTACAACAGTTAAATTACATAAATATTATATAAAAAATTACATTGTCAGTGTATGTAAGTTAAGTCCAATAAAAATATCTCTGAGTAGTAGATTTCAAAGAAGATCAAAATAAAGAAGAAAAACTTATATATTCCTTAGAATTAATCGAGGTGTGTACAAGTTGATCCGAACACCACAATTATATAAAATAAAATAAAAAAGTTGTTGGGTTTGTATTATTGTACGTATAGTACTTAGCTAGCAAGATTCACCATGGGAATCTAGAAAGACCTGTTTGGCTGTTTCTGGTTAGCTATAAGGCTAGATTTTCGACATCCTTGATCTTCGATATAAAATATACACTCCCCTAATTTAATAGTCAACTTACCTAAAACACAATATCATTTGTTATAATATGATGTGCTTTATTTGTTATATATACTCCTATTATATATCAATTTGTCTAATTAGTTCATGCATGTACCTGCATGCTTAAACACTGGACCAAAGGAACTGTTCTTGCCATGTCACCAACCTATTTTTCATACCTAGCTATACTATTTTGTTGTATTCACCCCGTCCAACTAATTCGAATTTGTATTGTGTAAGGTCTCATGAGAAGTGCTTTTTTTTATTCTCAATACTTTCCGGGACCTTTTAATTAAGGGTGAAGGGATCAGAAATTATATTCATCCCACCACAATCCTTTACATTTATGGTCATTATCTTATAACTATTCGCTTATTCATGTCATAAGTAGTTATGGGTACTCCTTTCAAACCGACAGTCTGGTCGTTCAAAATTGGAAAACTATCAGTTATATCCATTTATAGGTAACTCATTACAAAAATTGGTCAATTCATAAAATAGTATTAATATTAGCCGTTAGCTATTTGTAGCAAAAAAAAGTTCAAATTTTTGTTTTCGTTTGAGTGAGTGTTATTAGAATAGATTTGGTACCTTTTAAGGAATTTGGTGAAGTTTTGAGGTAGTTTGAATTGAGAATTCAAAGTAAAAACTGAACAAAAATGATATGTATCACACTTGTACCATATTTGTATCAATTGTGTCTCACATATATATCCATGTATACCTGTGTGTAGGGGTGTTCACGAAAAACCAAAAAACCGAACCAAACCGAAAACCAAACCAAACCGAGAAAAAAAACCGATATTTTTTTGGTTTAACTTGGTTTGGTTTCTAATTTTAAAAAACCGACAAAGTTGGTTTGGATTTGATTTTATACCCAAAAAAACTGAAAAATAACCGAACCAAACCGATCATATAGATCCTTTAAACTACTTTTTAAACCAGCAGAGGAGACTCAAAAAGAGTTTGAATTATTAGAATATTAACTGTGAGTGGAAATAGAGCAATGTGGATGTGATGCTACGATTTTTCATTTCTAAAGAAAAATGTGCTGTCAAATACTCTCCTAGTCAAGTTCATATAGGAGCAACAAATTAATTAAGAGAGTTTTGAGATACATTGAGATATGTTGATTACTGTGTATAGTAGTCGAAGGGTGAAATGCAGATAGCTACTTACTGACTTAGGTAGGGAAATAGCTAGTACTATAACATTGTTTTGTATCTTCTCCATTCCTATTTTCCCATACAGACAGAAAGGAGGTAGAGGGAGAAAAAAGAGAAAGAGAACTCCTCAATTCAATGGCGAGAAGCCTCATTTCTCATGTTCGTATCCTCTTCTCAGAAACACAGTTCAAAACTTTCAGTAGCCAAGTGGAGGAACTATAGAATCAGATTATAGAAGGAAAACCTGGGAAGTGATTCTTTTGAAATCTTTTGTACCTTAAAAAACCGACAAAAACCGAAAAAACCGAAAAACCGATAAGAAACCGACAAAAACCGAAACCGATAAATTTCTGTTAATTTGGATTGGTTTGGTTTTACAATTTAAATAACCGACTTAATTGGTTTGGTTATTTTTAAGGTAACAACCGACCCAAACCGTGAGATATATACGTGATATATGTGTCGCAGAAGAATTTTTTGAACTCGATTTAATTACGAATTCTGATACAAAACTAGTCCAAATCACCTTCAGTCTTCCTCAATTTTTGTATATTGACTTATCCAATGAATTTCAACTACATCCATAGAAAAAATTCCTTTTTTGCTTAGATTGTTGGGATATGTATATGTTTTTTTTTTGTATTTCATCACCTTATTTGCTACCTCATCCATGAAATTTCTTTCCGTCTTCTATCTAATGTTACTAATCACGCTTAAAAACATGAAAGGTGATTTTTGCATGTGATTCTTTGATAGAAAGAACCTTATTTATTTATTTTTAAATTTTTATATACTTCCCTAGTTTTAATAAGTCTATAACTAATGACTAGAGGTTGATAAGTTAAGACTTATTTTGTACATTTATGTAAGTTTCCCTTCAAACTTTTCGATGGTATTAGCTAGAAAATGTTAGTAGTAAATTATAGGGGGGAAAGATACTTATTAGTTATGTAACAGTGGTAAGTTTCAATTAAGCAAGTCAACCATATCTCATAATTTTCGGTTCTTAATTAATACTCGACTGACTAATCAAGATATTTAAAATATTATGATGAGGGTGATATATTAGTTTTTTTACATTAGAATATTGAAATTACCGAACCTGACATTTTTATATGTTTCAAAAAGAAACCATATTATTAAAATTACGACACTGCCATACGTTTCCAATGCATGTACCTATATACGTAATAACTATGTTAGTTTCCAATTATATATTCACAAAAGGTTATCTCAACTTTATAATCCATTATCATTTGTTCTCACGCGCGGATTTAGCAGAGCGAAAGGGGTTTACCCTAATTAAAAATCTTTTTCTCGGAAGATATATTGTATATTAGATTTTTTTTATGTATGTTGAATTCCTTTGGCCTTTTTATGTGTTTCTTATTTTAACTCTTTAAATGTCTTTGGTGAAAATCCTATCAAACAACTTGCTTAAGTTATTAATTAAAAGTTTAAAATTTGGACTAACAAGAAATATCGCCTAGTACCACTCTATCAAGATATAACTGTCGTCTCCTATTAAAAATCTTTAGTACTAGTATTTACTCTTTAATTCTTTAAGTTTTGATTGACAAAGTCAGAAAGTCAACACCAAAAGGATTAGCTAGTCTTTAAGTACTAAATTTTTTTAATCATACGTGTACCAATCTAGGCCACTTGAATAACATTAATTGAACGTCAAATTAAGATCATAACAGTATCTAGTGTATTTCCATGAAAAGTTATTTTTCAAATAGTTTTTGATCTTATGGAAATAAAAACACACACATCATTTACATGGAATAGATTATTTATGACTTAGTACGTACACTGTTATGAAGTTTTCTTGAGTTTGAAATTCTTGGTGCAATTAAAAAGTTTAATGTTAACTAGAAAAAGGTCATAACAAGATACGAGTTTATGTTATGTGCACTAATATTATATCATGTAAAAAAATTTACACAATCAAGTTGAGTTTATCTATAGCAGCAGATAATTCTTCATATCAAGTAGTCTGATATGGCTCATGACAAGAAAGATTAAGTTTATTAACCTACTCTAACGGGCAAATTACCCCGACTAAAAAGTTCTTTACGCTATCAGTGTATCTATATATATATATATATATATATATATATATATATATATATATATATATATATATATATATATATACTAACCTGCTGCAGCAGCGGCAACGACGTCTCTTTTTGAGTCCCGAGTATGGAGAACCAGTCTGGACTTATAATCAGATCCATGATCAGAACTATAAAAGTCAGATAAAGCCATTGAAATACAGCTTAAAACCATTTTCCCAACCCATTCATCCATGTCTATCACAACTCCAACATTTATGGGAACTGTTGTTTTTCTGTTCTGTGCCATGGCCATTTGCATGCAGAAAAATATACCTAAACATAGAAAGAAGAAGGAGAAAGAGGAAGTAGAAGAAGAAAATGAGAAAAAGACTTTGTTTGTTTTCTTTCTCATCTTGACTAAAGATTTCTTTGAGTCTGATTAGTTGGACAGGTGTTATAGTTTTATAGAGAGAAATTTAATTCATTATGGCATTTTAATAATAAGTTTACCAACAAACGAATTTTAAATTCTTTTCGTGCTTATGCAGCTTTTATTTTTTATAACCGTAATATTATGGTCAACTTGCATGCACTTTGACAACTAATGTTACGAGATATCTGCAGTCTCTTACCAGCATAAATATCAAATAACTCTATCTATCAAGGGTCGTGGTTACATAGCTTTTATTTGTATACCATAGTAGTTCCATGTGACTAACTAGTAGGTCATTAGGTTGTAGCAAGTAATGCAGGGGCGGATAAGGGGGTTCACTTTGCTGAAAAGGTATATTGTATATATAAGGCAAAATCTAATATTTTACCTCTATATATTAAAGTTTTGAATCCCCTTAGCATAACCCAAAAGTGTAGCTTAGTGGTCAAAGGGGTTCAACACTTTTCTAAGATCATAGGTTCAATTCTCACTAGCTATAATTTTTTAACTTTTTTTTTAACCCTCTTCGTGGAGATCCTGCCTACGCTACTGAAGTTATGGATAACTTTTAGACATGCTAACTAATAGCACTAGAGTTTACACAACCAATATTATTATTATTATTATTATTATTATTATTATTATTATTATTATTATTATTATTATTATGTTAGTTATAATTTTTATCCGGTTACTAGTTAATAAATACTTATCATAGAGAAAACATGTAATTATTTTATGAGTGATTTAGTATAAATAATTTTTACATTTTAATTAATGCATAGACTATTGATCTTCCTGGAATAGTTTGACCCTAGCTAGCAAATATATTGTTGGTATGGTTTCAGAATAAACATGTTTTTTAGAATGATTGTAGATTAACTGAACAGGTTGATAATTTGCCCTCCCCCCACCCCCCCTCCCCCCAAAAAAGAAAAAGCTAAGTTAATCACAGGTTATATCGTCAGTGAATTTTGAATTATTATTGTCGATTTAAATATTTCGCGCTCCACTCCTAAGTTGTAGAAATTCATATTTTTGTAGAATTATTTTGGTTTGGATCACTTATTTGTAGAAAGTCATATTATTGTTGAAAACAGTCAAACAGAGCTAGAAGAATTTGCATGTTGTCTTTCATATATAACTTTAGTCTGAAAACCTGTTAAGAAATCTACTAAAAATCTGAAAAAGGTTAAATTCAGAACTTAGTTACTAACACAACTTTTGTTGCTATTTAGAATTTAAAACGCACAAATTTCAAATCTTGACTGACTATGCCTCTAGATGGAAAAAGACAATTGTTTAAATACTTGTACAACTTTTCTTTGTGTTAGCAATTTTAAACTTAAGATTATTTTTAAAATGGCTCATGCATATCGCAGAAATTTCCTTAATCACATCTTATATTATCATAAGTATTGTGGATCTTTGTCTAATACTCCAATGTGTCATTAATGGTCATCAGATACAGTTAGAAAGGGTAAATATTTGCCCTTCTTAATTACCTGACATTAATATTTCTTGTATCAACGGTTTATATTCTTCATTATTATTTTTCCTATAATATTGTGAATATCTAATCATAAAATGAATGTGCAGGGTTAGGGAAAGATTAACGAATCAATGTCCCAATATATATTAAGAATTTAATGCATTAACCAGCTCGGACCTCTCATTCTTAATATTTAGGACAACAAGAGTACACCACCGGTCCAAAATAAGTAATTTTTTTGAATAATTTCAAATAGATTAATAAATCCATTTTTAGCAATAATTATCAATGAAATTGACCATATTAACTTTTACTATCTCACATAAACATTTTTAACACATATTCCAACACTATTTACTCCAAGGACAATGTAGGAAAAAAATAATTAATTTATTCTTGAAATCTGAAAAAATCACTTATTTTGGATCACAAGAAAAAGGCAAAAAAGTCACTTATTTTGGACCGAATGGAGTATGATATTTCAATACATCAATTATAACGATGCCTAATGATGATTAAAGAAGTATGAACCAAAATAAACACTATACCAACAGAAAAAAAATCGAAATTACTTATGAAATTCGTCGCTTGTCTATTGCTAACTATTTTAATTAATAAGACTTTTTGATAATGAGTCGTTAATTAATTTAGCGACAAAATCTATCTGACGCCAATCCTATTTATTTTTTAGTGAGTAGCAAGCAGGGCTGGCTCGACTTGTCTTCAATATTATTTATACTGTT
Source organism: Nicotiana noctiflora (assembly GCA_032618575.1). NCBI lineage: Eukaryota > Viridiplantae > Streptophyta > Magnoliopsida > Solanales > Solanaceae > Nicotiana > Nicotiana noctiflora. The sequence goes on along the minus strand of JASVEL010002467.1, from coordinate 163,909 downwards.
AAATGTCGAAGAGATTTTCTTTTGTGTTCTATCGCGTTCTCAAAACATCCCAAATTTCTAATTTTCTTAGACAAGGTGTATGTAGTGTGTTAATGACCTTTAATTAACTTCATAACTTTCTGTGTGAAGTAAAACTTTTTATGTAAATTTTTTTTTAAAATTGTAAAATAGTGGAGATTACCGTAACTGTAAAAATATAATAGGTTATTAAATGGTAAAAGATTTTAAAAATGAATTCATAAAGTTTAAATTTTGGCACCGTCTCCATTTTTAAGATTCAAAGTTGAAATCTATTATTCCTGCCACCAGTGGCGGATTTAGGGGGGCGCAAGGGTGTTCATCCGAACACCCTTCGCCGAAAAATTAGACTGTATATATAAGGTAAAATTTATTTTTTACCTCTATATATTAAGTTTTGAACATCCTTAACACTATCCAAAAGTGTAGTTTAGTGGTCAAGGGTGTTCAAAATTTACATAAAGGTCATGAAGTTCAATTCTCACTAGCTACAAAATTTTTTTTTTGAACACCCTTCATGAAGGTTCTGGCTCCGTCAGTACTGCATTGAGTTCTCTCTTTTTTAAGTAGAATGAATATGAATTAGATTATGCCCAATAGTGTGTCAGAATAATATAGTATTCACTTGGTCCTTGAACTTGACCAAGAAAAGTAACTTCAGCTTAGTCATGTCTGAGATTGATGGTGTTTTTTTTTTTAATTAATCAAAATAGAGACATCTTCTAAACTACTGTGATTTTGTTATTTTTATTTCCCTAATAACAGTTGACTTTTGACCAATTCCATGTTTCTAGTTAGGGGCACGAGTGTATAGCTTACTGGTTCGGCTTAACTCAATAGATATTTATTTAAAGAAAATTTATTAAATATAATATAAATTTTTATTAATTTGGAATTCAATAACTTAAAATGACTATATCTCAAACTCATAAACTTCAAATTCTAGTTAGTTTCCGGTCTTTACATAAGCCGAATTCAAAGTACTTAACGTGTTAACTTGGAGAAATTAAAAGCGGTATATACGTTGAGTAACTCTATATATTATTAACACTGCCAAATAATTCAAATTTCGTCTCAATTCATTAAAAAATGGTTATAATTTGAACTCGAAATTAAAAGTTTATTCTTAATTTCAGTTTTATAATGATTTCTGGATACTATTTTATTCTCTTTTATAGTGAAAACCGAGTAGGATTTATAGAGCTTTAGTATAAAAGTTAATTTCTTATTATCCTGCAGCTGTGATTCGTTTTCCTTATCAAAATATTAACTTGATCGTTAAGTCTAAACCTCAAATGAAAATGAATAAACTAATACAAAATACAATGTAAATGAGTCATTTATGCAAAGCACATAAGTCACTATAACGTGGGACTTCTGTTGTTTACTAGTACTTTTCTTTTCTTTATTTATTTTAAATAAAGATCTTTCACTTGATTTTTTTCAGGATGAATTTTGAATTGACTTTGAAATATTCAGAAGTAGTTCCTAACTGCAAAGGAAATATTATAATTATATAACTATCTATCTGTTTATTTATTCAGATTTTTTTTATAATCTGTTAGTTAAAGCCTAGATGATTATTTTGTAACTTGGATTTTCCCATCAAGAATTAATCAACACTACTTGATTGATGACTAGCTCTTTAAAAATAAATAAATAAATAAATAAAATCTATTGAAAGATTGCATTCAACTACTCAAGTCACAGCCTACTAGAGTGAAAGAAAAATTGATATCCAAGAGGACCAAGACTTTAACTTTATGATTCAATCCTTAAAAAATTTAGCACTAAATTTATTATATATTTAAAATTATAATTGAGAATTTTGTTTTTGTTGACTTGTTGATTTTCATACGCGCACACACAAAATAGCACTAACGCTATTTAAAATTATTTGGGTAATGTGTTCTGAACGTTCTAATGGAAGCTAAGTTCATCGGAAATTAATCTCTAAAATATTTTGGGATTTTTAAACCTTTGTTTCCTCAAAATTAATCACCATAACTAAACAACAACAATAACAATAACAAGTCCAGTATAATATAACAGGTAAAGTTTGGATAGAATAGTATATATGCATACCTTACTCCAGTGGCTGATCCAGGATTTTAAAATTATGGGTGATCACCGATAAAAACGTAACAATTGCACGGGGCGCCTTATTTGGTCGCCCACATTTAATCTATATCCATTTTATTTTTAAACATTTAACTTGTACTCACTTTTTAAATAACTTCGGTCTCCTTTCTCCTCCTCCTTCCCTTTTCTCCCCCTCCTTCTAACTTTTACCTTTTATGTAGTACGTATTTATTTTTGGTGCTCAACACACATTGAAACAATTTATGTTTGCTTTAAATGTACATCTGTATTCTGTTATCTCGATCTATATTGGTCTTCCTTATTTTGTTTGTTATCTGTGCTTATATGTGACATGGTTTTGCTCTGCAACCATGGCAAAAGACTTTTAATGTTATGATCTTTGTTTAAGGCTTGCTTGTAGTGGCTCCAATATCTGTTCAAGAGATTCTTCTCTTCTCTCATTCTTTTATGAGAGCACATTACAGTAGCAATAGCTTGAACTCTGAAAGATAGATGAGCATGCTGATAACTTCTGTTCTCTTCTTGTTGATTTCTGATGAGTCAAATATTTGTACCGAGTATTAATAATTCAGTAAGCAAACTGGAGTGTAAAATTACAAAACGAAAGACAAAAAAGTAGAAGCTAAAGAAGAAAGAAAAGAACCGGAAAACACAAGCACTAGAAAGAAAAGAGAACTAAGAGCTGAAGTTCGACAGTTATAAAACAAAAACTTCAGAAAGTTATGTAGTTCTCTTTTCTTTCCAGTTGATCAACCGCGAAACACCAAAAACAGTAGTGATTGCCTCAGACTCCAGCTCTAGATCTGAAGTTATGTAGTTCTCTTTTCTTTCCGGTTGATCAACCGCGAAACACAAAAAATAGTAGTGATTGCCTCAGACTCCAGCTCTAGATCTGAAGTTTCCCAGTTACAACACGAAAACTTCAGCTCTAGAGCTGTTGAAGTTTCCCAGTTACAACACAAAAACTTCAGCTCTAGAGTTGGAGGTTACAAACAAAAAAGAAGTTCGACAGTTATAAAACAAAAACTTCAGCTCTAGAGCCAAACTTCAGGCCCGGCTACTAGAATGCTGAAGTTTTGCGTGATCGTTTTTGCTACTTCAGTCTTGTATACTGAAGTTATGCGAAAAAACGGGTACGCTTGCAATATTTTTGGCAAAGCGGACACAAGATAAAACGTGACACAAAAAACGGGTATAGATGCAAATGCCCCGATAAAAACTTCAAAAAAAGAGGAAAAATTAGTTTACTTATGGGTGCTCGCTCAATATTTATCTAAATATTTGTACAGCTGTCGATATAAATTTATTAATATGGTCAAAGTTAATGGGTGATTAAGCACAAAGATAAAAAGAATATTTCTGATAGATTTTCGGCGTAAGGACATAAGAAAAGAAGCTGTAACAAAGAAGCATTAAAAATACAAAATAAGATGATAAGATAGTTAACTAACAAGCATTAATAATATTATTTGAAGTATTACAAGTTGGAAAACAAAATGAGAAGATACTGTCAAGGGTCTCTTTCACAGAAATCATAAAGTAGTAATTTGTTTAGGCCACAAACAAATAAAAAATTGCCTGGGACAAATATGAAGTTAACTACTTGAGTTGTAGAAAACTCAGAGCTTATAACTTTGCCAGTTTGTATGAAAGACAAATTTGATTATTTCCTTATTTATTTATTTGATAAACTGTAAAGTAGCATTCGATGGGCATCCAAGGATATTGATAGTTAAAAAGCAATAGAAGGACTTAGCTCACTATTTAAATATCAGACTTTTATCTACAACAAAGTTCAAATCCTTAATGTGTGCAGTATGTCTAACCCACAGATTACGTGGTACGCACCAATAAACCTAAGTCCTGGGATCGTCAGTATCCTTGAATATTGTAAGGCATTACCTAGCAAACTCCAAAAAGGCATAAAATTACAGCAAATGCGCCTTGCAACTAAGAGTTAGCAATGTTCTTTTACTATGATTTGTACATCTCTGGCTTACGGAACCCTTTTTTTATGCTACCAAGGTGGCACAAGGTGTAGGGAGATTCAGTGGCGGAGCTAGAAATTCAAACAAGAGGATTCAAAAAAAATATTCTTATGCCAATGGAATTCAATAACTCATATATAAGCAAAAATATAAATTTTTACTCTATTTATATAGTAGAATTTTCTGACAAATTTGAACCCTCTTGTACCCAATCATAGTTACAGTCTATGACTTCACCCCAATCGAAGATCTCATCTTGGTATACTGTTATGAACTTAACAGGAACTTAACAAGAAAACAGAAACATTAACAGAGGGAGATGTATTGATTCAATAGAAGACCAGTACAATTCCTTAATACCAATTATAGCTAGAGAACAGGAAGAACATAGAGAAGATAAAACACAAGAAAGAAATAGAGACTGGGGAACAGAATCACAGACCAAGAGAGAGAATATTCTTAATACTTTTTTTGCCTAAACTTTCCACTACTCACACTATTGTATTTAATACTAGCTACTGGTCCCCAATTCCACATTGTCTTGCACTCCACGTCCTTAGCCAGCATCCAACAAGTAGTCAGCTAGTTTTTGGTTTCTTTTCTTTACCCTTAGGCTCCTTCTTGGCAGATCTTTAGGCCCAGTTGACATGTCCTCTAACGGCCCATTTTCCCTATTCGACCCAGTACTTTCATTGGCTATTACAATACCCCCATCTCCAGAATGAACCTTGCCCTCAAGGTTCGGACTCTGCTGATAACCATCATCACAAAGCTGCAGAGGAGTAACTTGACTTTCCGGAGTACCCACACACTTGCGTAACATAGAAACATGAAAGACGGGATGTATTCTGGCTGCATCAGGGAGTTCTAACTTGTATGCCACCATGCCTACACGCTTCAGTATCTTAAATGGCCCAAAATAGCGGCGTCCCAGTTTATGATGGCGTTGTAATCGCACAGAATTCTGTCGATATGGTTTCAACTTCACATATACCCAGTCACCCACATCATACTCCACATGTTGGCGTTTCCTATCTGCAAACTCTTTCATTTTTTGTTGTGCCTTGGCAAGGTTATGCTTCAGTAAATCCATCACCTCATCGCGTTGTAACATGAATTTCTCTAACAATTCATTGGAACTACTGCCCAATGCATAGCGTACCAGAGTAGGAGGCTCCCGACCATAAAGGGCCTGAAAGGGGGTCATGCCTGCCGATGTCTGATAGGCAGTGTTATACCAGTATTCGGCCCATAGAAGCAGAGGAAACCATTCATGGGGGCTATCAGCTACAAAACAACGTAAATATTGCTCAATACATTTATTCAAAGCCTCAGATTGTCCATCCGTTTGAGGATGGTATGCCGTGCTCATAGACAAGGTTGTCCCTTGCAACCTGTGGATCTCCTTCCAAAAGGAATTCATGAACCTGGGATCTCTATCAGTAATTATGATTTTTGGGTGGCCATGGAGGCGAATGATTTCTAAAACAAAGGCAATGGCCACAACCTGAGCAGTAAAAGTTGATGGAAGTGCAATGAAGTGACCATACTTTGATAGTCGATCCACAATTATCATAATGGTTGATTTTCCTTTGGAGCTTGGTAAGCAAGTAATAAAGTCCATAGTAATCTCTTCGAACACCAGCCTTGGCACAGGTAAAGGCTGCAACAAACCAGCTGGTTGCTTAAATTGGTCTTTCATCTGTTGGCACACTTGACAAGCAGCCACAAAGGCCTGGACATCTTTTCGCATTCCCTTCCAAGAAAAATTGGAAGAAAGACGGTGAAATGTGCGAGCCACACTTGCGTGACCCCCAACCAGTGGAGAATGAAATTCTTCAAGTAATTGTAATCGAAGAGAGGAGTCAGATGGCACTACCAATCGTCCGCGGAATAGCACAAGTCCTTCTCGGAAGGAAAATTCTGATACTTCTTCAGCAGAATCATATATTAGTTGCTGCAACTTCAAAAGTTCAGGATGTGACTGATTTTCTTTTTGCAACTCTGTAACTATGTCAAATTGACGACCTGAAATTGCTAGAAAAGAAACTTCAGGGGTCCGTGACAATGCATCTGCTGCCAAGTTATTTTTCCCGGGCTTGTAGAGTATTTTGAAATCATACCCCACCAACTTACGAAGCCAATGTTGTTGTTCAGGGGTTTGAATTACTTGATTTGTGAGATTCTTGAGTGCTTGTTGATCTGTATAAATGATGAATCTTCTCCCCAGTAGGTATTGTCTCCATTTGCTAACCGCTTGGGTTATAGCAAACATTTCTCGATGATAAGTTGAAGCTTTTCTCATGCGGGGGCAAAGTTTGTGGATGTAATAAGCAATGAGATGACCTCGCTGGGACAGGACAACCCCCACCCCGGTACCTGAAGCATCTGTGTCCATATGAAACTCCAATGAAAAGTCTGGTAAAGCAAGGACCGGCGTGGAACCTAAAGCTTGCTTGAGTGTCTCAAATGCAGCTTGGGCTTTATCAGACCAGTTAAATGGTACGTTGCGAAGCAAATCAGTCAAAGGCCCCGCAATAGAAGCATAATGTCGAATGAACCGCCGGTAGTAGCCTGCTAGGCCCAAAAAACTACGGACCTCTTTGATGTTTCGTGGCCTAGGCCATTGTAAAATTGCCTCAATTTTTGCTTGGTTGACTGCTAACCCTTCCTCGGAGATAACATGCCCCAAATAGTCAATTTTGGTTTGCCCGAATACACACTTAGACTCCTTGGCTACCAACTTGTGTTCTCTGAGTAATTGTAGGACCAATTCCAGGTGCTCCAAGTGTAATTTCCATGACCCACTGTATATAAGAATGTCGTCGAAGAACACCAAAACAAACCGACGTAGATGAGGTTTAAAGATAGAGTTCATAGTGGCCTGAAAGGTTGATGGCGCATTGGATAAACCGAATGGCATAACCAAGAATTCATAATGACCCTCATGTGTTCGAAAAGCTGTTTTTGGAACATCGTCAGGCCTTACCCGAATCTGGTGATAACCAGATAATAAATCTAGCTTTGAAAAATACCGAGCTCCATGAAGCTCATCAAACAACTCATCTATGGTTGGCATGGGAAATCTATCTCGGACAGTGTTGGCATTAAGCGCTCGGTAATCTACGCAAAATCGCCAGGTGCCATCTTTTTTCGTACCAATAACACGGGGGATGAAAAAGGGCTAGTACTAGGCCGGATTACTCCCTCCTTCAACATATCCGAAACAAGCTGCTCCATCACTTGTTTTAGGAAATATGGGTACCTATACGGTTTAACATTCACAGGCGCCGCCTGAGGAAGAAAATGAATAGCATGATCCTGGGATCTTGAAGGAGGCAACCCATGTGGTTTACAGAAAATATCCTTGAATTGTTGTAGCATTGTGGTCAATTCTTGTGGGTAAAAATGAGACAAAGGTTCTGGTTCAGATACCAACTCAAGACGATAGTAACACGCTATGCTATTTACCTCTGCCAAGCGCCGAATATGCTGAAATTGCACCGGTTGGACATCGAGAGGAGGTTCCCCTTTCCAACTATAACGTTTCCCTCCCATTGAAAATTTAAAGATCCAGTCATGATAGTCTGTAACTACCGGGCCTAATGTGGCTAACCAGGACACACCCAATACAAATTTAGCCCCGTGCAACGCTAACACATAAAAATCCAACTGTAATGTGGTCCCTTGTACCATCAAAGTAACATTGCGAACCACCCCTTCACAGCGAAGGCGTTGACCACTACCAACCACCACTGAGAAATGAGGTAGAGCTTCCACCTTCAAATTCAAAAATTTTGCAGCACGTGGTTGTATAAAATTATCAGTGCTACCTCCATCGAGCAAGACTTGAACAGGAGATCCATTTACCTTACCTTTAAAACGCAAGGTGGTGGAAGAATTTCCCCCAGCAAGTGCATGGTAAGATATAGCGGAGTGCTCTTGGACCTCAAGACATTGTAATTCCTCGGCTAGTACATCATCCTCAATGGAAACATGTTGGATATTTTCGATTTCGGGTTGTCCTTCCTCTAGGAGAAGAAGCTGAGGCAAAGATTTGCATTTGTGACCAGGAGAGTAACGTTCATCACAGTAATAACAAAGTCTTTTTTCACGCCTTTGTTGAGCCTCTGCCGGTGACAGGCGTTTCAATGGTAGTTTAGAGTGTGGATATTAGGAAGATGGGTTGAAGGGAACGAGCGTTGTTGAAGGTGGAGTAGGTAAAATGGGTTGTGATTTTGCATAGGACATTTTAGAAGTGGTCTGCCCCTTTTCACAAATAATTCGTTGTTCATGAGTATGGGCTAATGAAATAGTTTGGTCTAATGATGTGGGTCCATGGGCTACAACTGCAGACTGAATATCCGGACGAAGCCCAGATAAGAATGTTTGTATCATCCATCGGTCCGATACACTTTCCGTTTCGTTAGTTAAGGCTTCAAAACGAGCTTGATAATCCGCCACTATACCTGACTGGTGTAGTTTGGCCAATCGACCTTCTGGACCTAGAACTTGACGCTTCTTAAAGCGAGTCACCACTTTCTCAGCAAAATGGTCCCAGCCAACTAGTTGTTTGTTACGGTGCAACCAGCGGAACCACTCAAGGGCCTCTCCGTCCAAATAAAATGAAGCTATTGTGAGCTTCTCATTTTCATCAATAGCATAGTAATTAAAATAACGCTCTACCTGGAAAACCCAAGCCTCTGGATTATCTCCATGGAAACGACTCATCTCCACAAAAATTTTCCGAATAGGTTTTGACCCCCCTGTGGAATGCGAAGAAACACCCATTTCCGGCGCCGACGGCTGTGAGAGAACACCTGCTGGTGGTTGAATATGAGCAGTAAGGGCCACCATTTGAGACATCATTTCTTGCATGAAGCGCTGATTTGACTCCACAACTGAGCAAAATGCCGCTAAATCCGACGACGGCAGTGAGTTCCGATCATGGGTCGACTGAGAAGAGTCACTCAAGGAACTTTTCGGGTCCCCCATAGGAGATAACTCAATGAAAGCACCAAATGTTATGAACTTAACATGAACTTAACAAGAAAACAGAAACATTAACAGAGGGAGATGTATTGATTCAATAGAAGACCAGTACAATTCCTTAATACCAATTGTAGCTAGAGAACAGGAAGAACATAGAGAAGATAAAACACAAGAAAGAAATAGAGACTGGGGAACAGAATCACAAACCAAGAGAGAGAATATTCTTAATACTTTTTTTGCCTAAACTTTCCACTACTCACAACAACAACAACAACAACAACAACCCAGTATAATCCCACTTAGTGGGGTCTGGGGAGGGTAGTGTGTACGCAGACCTTACCCCTACCCTAAGGTAGAGAGGCTGTTTCCAAATAGACCCTCGGCATCCTTCCCTCCAAGAACTACCCACCTTGCTCTTGGGGAGACTCGAACTACTCACACTACTCACACTATTGTATTTAATACTAGCTACTGGTCCCCAATTCAACATTGTCTTGCACTCCACGTCCTTAGCCAGCATCCAACACGTAGTCAGCTAGTTTTTGGTTTCTTTTCTTTACCCTTAGGCTCCTTCTTGGCAGATCTTTAGGCCCAGTTGACATGTCCTCTAACGGCCCATTTTCCCTATTCGACCCAGTACTTTCATTGGCTATTACATATACGTTAATAAGGCTCGCATATGTTAGGTAAGAGGTCACTTGAAATTTGTGTCGTCGCTCTCATTGATATGTTGCAGTTTCTTTTTCTTTTTCTTTTTCTTTTTCTCCAAACATCTCTTGCAATTAGGCCGTGGAGGAGAGCTGGCAAATAGCATCAGAATTTTGCAAGAGCATGTCTTATCTGTTAATAAAAATAAGTACAAGGAATAATAAGAATGTTCTTGAACTGCTCTCACAACACAGCAAATTTGTGAAGATAACTTTCACATAGGTAAGTCATTTCTCCCTATCTACCCAAGAGTTAAGTCATGCATAGAAATAATTGAAACAAAACATTATCACCTATATAATGGCCTCGTAATTTTTTTTATAGCACTAGTATAGTTTATAAACATCAACTTAACTGGTGTATACCCACAGTGTGGGGTCATGGGAGGATAGTGTGCGTGCAGATTTTACTCCTACCTCGAGGAGGTAGAGAGGTTGTTTTCGATAGACCCTCGGATAAAGAAAGCATCTCTCAACAGTCAGCAAGTAGCATTAGAATAGTTTGTTTGTTTTTAATAGATAAGGCAAGGTAATTTCACTAACAAAAAGTACCAAGAAGGTAACAAAATCAAAATATTCGCACATAATTACGTACCCTGAAACTCAAACATCTCCCGGAGACCAGCTTGCTTCTGCAGTAAAGTGTATCTGCTCTTGACAGAGAAGCTCCCCTCTTTAGTTGCCGTCCAAATTAGGGAGTCCAATTTATTCGCATCAATAATAATATGATCTAATAAATGTAAGAAAATCGACCGATATCATCCATCTCCAAGTCATTGAGATTCCTCCTAATGCCACCAAGAATTTGTATAACACTCTGCCACTGTACATTGCTTATTCGCAGAAACATTGTAGATCATGGATTCAAGCCGTGGAATCATCCATTGATGCTTGCATCAGGGTAGGTTGCCTACGTCATACCCTCATGGGCAGGGCGGAGCTAGCCATGAAGTTGCGCGTTCGGCCGAACCCAGTAGCTTTAGTTCAATCCATATATTTGTCTTAAAAAATTATTGAATATATACAAATTATTAATTTAGAACTCAGTAGCTTATACCAATTAGAAAACTGAACCCATCACTTCAGATCCTGGCTCTTCCTTTGCCCATGGGGTGCGACCCCTTCCCAAACCCTGCGTGAACGCGAGAAGTTTTGTGCACCCGGTTGCCATTGACGTATAAACTGAGAAACTTGTTGATCTTCTAGCCACAAGTCGGACCAATATCTAACTTGACACCCATTTCCAACCTGCAGTTTAGTAAGAGCATAAAACTCAAGACTATGGTTTAGCAATTTGTTTCCAGACACCACTTATAGTTGGTCTTAAAATCCTTCCTGGTATCTAGAAATCTTCTTTGCCATATTCTGAGAAATGATCTCCCTCCAGATTTCATCTCCATTTTCATTGAATAGCACTAATATAGTTTGTATATACACAAAGTTAATCACACACCCCTTTTACACATGTAGGGGTAGCACATCTCTTTCGCCCATTCTCTATTTCTTCTGGGAAATAAATTTTGGAAGGAATGAAGTAGATTTTTACTTTTGTGCACTGGCAATGTATGGTTATTTTACACTATTAGCTTAGATTACCTACAAACACAGGTAGTGTAAAATATTCTTCATCTAAGTCTGATATGGTAAGAAGTTAGAACCTGAAACTGCAATAAATCTTACACCGTCAATGTCTATAAATTAATTCCAATAAAGTATTAATACATCATGCCAATGACTTATTTCATCTGATGACCAGCTTAGTAGATATTATTGTCATGTAATCTGCAGAATGGAGACATGTTAATATCTCATATTTGCAATTTTGAAATGCAGTAAAGATATGACTCCCATAAAAACCCCAAAACGGAAAAACAAATTCCATCTGCAAATTCAAACAAATTGAGAAAGAATATGTAATAAGTCAAGAGGACATATTTTCTGAAGCTTTTTTTTGCTATACTACTCCTTATTTTTTGAGGGAAATGAGCATCAGTTTAATGTTTCATGATAGAGCTCTCACCTCAATGGTAACATCATCTGAAACATGGCCTTCCAGATTAATGCTTTCTGCAATGATGCTGCTGCAGTTTGAAAGACATGCACCTCCCTTAGTTGGTCAAGCTGCTCAAGCATTTACATTCAACTACTGCTGAAGTAAAGAAATGTAAGCTCACAGAAAATGGCGATAAGTGTGAACAGATAAAAAGAAAATTTTGGCTTGTACAAGAGAGATAAACCGCGGGTTAAGTTTTTAAGTTAACAAAAAACCACTTACCTTCAGCCACTTCCTGATAAAAATGTTTAAAATGCATTTTAGGTACTGACCTGCCTTTGGCTTATCTGCACTAGCACTTTTTAAGCTTTGCATCTTTTAAATTCTGCATTGAATTTTACCTGTTCATGTAAGCTTTTCACTGTCACAGACTAAGTTAAGAAAAGATCTACTGCTCATGGAAACATCCTGTATGGGTCATAATTCGATCCCGCGACAATCAATCAGATTGACCGTTCCTTTCGACTAAGCACAAACATAACAGGCGCCAAGATTGCCTCAATCGAGGATACTACCCGTATCCGCCCAAAGTCTTGGCCAGGGTCGATACTTTTCGGATATGTCCGAAATAATCCCCTAATATGGGCCCGATCTCCAAGAACGTCAACTCGTACAGAAAATGTCTATAAATAGAAGGGCAGACGTCGTAAAAGGGGTTCCACTCTCTCCCCATAGGGGCTCTAAGAAATACAGAGTAAAACACAGAGTGAGAACCCAAGACAAAAAAACAGAAGAACAGTAGATCTATCAAAACATGATTGTAAAGATCTGAACCTCTTCATGGAGAGGCAGATTAATCCATTATCATGAATAAAGATCACCAATATTTTCTGTTGTCCATACAAGTATTTCCATTATCTTTTCCTTATTATATTTCAGATATGTTACGACTTGCTATGATTCGCCCTTCATTTTCATTGATTGTTTTGAATTCATAAATGCTTGCAAACATTTTGAGTCAAATAATTTGGTGCCTTCTGTGGGGATTTCCTCGCAAGATCGCGTAACTCTTCTTGAAATCAAAAGAAAAGGGAATACGTCGAGAAAAGGGAAAACAACCCGATCAGAGCAAACGTTGAATCAGAACTCGGGCTACGAGCCCTCAACTCAAAATATTCAACAACGTTCAATGCCAGTTGAACTGGGACCCAGGCCATGAGCCTTCCCCGAATCAATTCAACCTCAGTTGAATCAACGCTCAGGCTACGAGCCCTCGACTCAAAATAATCAACAATGTTCAACGACAATTGAACTGGGACTCAGGCCATGAGCCTTCACTGAATTAATTCAATCACGATTGAAACACGACTCGGGCTACGAGCCCTCGACTCAAAATATTCAACAATATTCAAGGACAGTTGAACTGGGATTCAGGTCATAAGCCTTCGCCGAATTAATTCAACCAAGGTTGAAATATGACTCGGGCTACGAGTCTTCGACTCAAAATAATCAACAATTTTCAACGACAGTTGAACTGGGACTCAGGCCATGAGTCTTCGCCGAATCAATTCAACCTCAATTTAATCGACACTAGGGTTACGAGCCATCGACTCAAAATAATCAACAATGTTCAACGACAATTGAACTGGGACTCAGGCCATGAGCCTTCGCCGAATTAATTCAACCACGGTTGAAACAAGACTCGGGCTACGAGCCCTCGACTCAAAATATTCAACAATGTTCAAGGCCAGTTGAACTGGGACTCAGGCCATGAGCCTTCGCCGAATTAATTTAACCACGGTTGAAACATGACTCGGGCTACGAGCCCTCGACTCAGTATATTCAACAATGTTCAAAGCCAGTTGAACTGGGACTCAGGCCATGAGCCTTCATTGAATTAATTCAACCACGGTTGAAACACGACTCGGGCTACGAACCCTAAACTCAAAATATTCAACAATGTTCAACGCTAGTTGAACTGGGACTCATGCCATGAGCCTTCGCCAAATTAATTCAACCACGGTTGAAATACGACTCGGGCTATGAGCCCTCGACTTAAAATATCCAACAATGTTCAATGACAGTTAAACTGGGATTCAGGCCATAAGCCTTCGCCGAATTAATTCAACCTCAGTTGAATCGACAATGTTCAACGACAGTTGAACTGGGACTCGGGCCATGAGCCTTCGCCGAATCAATTCAACCTCAGTTGAATTGACACTCGGGCTACGAGCCATCGACTCAAAATAATCAACAATGTTCAATGATAGTTGAACTGGGACTCAGGCCGTGAGCCTTCGCCGAATCAATTCAACCTTAGTTGAATCGACACTCAGGCTATGAACCCTCGACTCAAAAACACTCAATCAATGTTTAACGACAAGTCAAGCTGGGGCCTTGGCCGCAAGCCCCCGCCAAATTGATTCAACCATAGATGGTTCAGTATTCGGGCTATGAGCACTCGATCCAAGGTAATCGACAACAGCCGAACTGAGGGAAGACATGAATGAAACAAGCAGTGATAAAGCAACACGAAAAGGGGAATTCCCCCTTAATTCGAAGAGACAGTTGCGGGCCACGCCCGTCCATCCCAACTCAAATTTTGTCCGAAAAATAAACAACAACAAAGCGGAAAAGAAAGGAGAAAAATAACAATGCACGGCAACAACCGTCAAAAAAATCATCAACTAATCATTTTTCACTCAGGGCCATCGATACCACCACCCGCGCCAGTCACACTGTCACTTGCCCTCGTCGCCTCACCACCTGTTCCGCCCTCGCCATCGCCCGCAGCTCCCTTGTCATTGCCAGCTCCAGCCAAACTCCCACCAGCGCCATCGTCAATACCGGGCGTCGCAGCGTCAAAACCGCACTCCTCGCGAGCCTCACACGCCCTCTGACGCGCCCCTTCGAAAACTGCTTCAGAAATGATACCGGCCTCGAATAGATTCTTGTATGTGTCCCGTTGGGCCTCGGCATAAACCCAAGCCTCACGGGAGCTACCCATAAAAGCAGATTGTTCTTGAATGCGCCTGTTCTCCTCCTTCAGGAGCGCAATTTGTACCGTTGCATCCTGAGCGTTCCGCTCCACAACCCTAATCCGCTCCTTAAGGCTGACCTCCCTGAAAGCGGCAGCAGCCCTCACCAACGACAACTGGGAATCGTTAGCACGGATAACCCCTTGAAGCTCGTCCGCCCGGGAAGAGGCTTCGGCCAATATACGCTTCAAGGGGGCTACTTCTCCCTCTAGCGCGGCGACCTTCCCGCTTCACTCCGAGGTAACCTCCGTCACCTTGGTCAGACACAAGCGCTCGCTCTCCAATGACGCCCTCCGCCCAATCTCAAGTTCGTCGCTCGCCCGATGCAACTAATCTTCCAGGTCCTCTATACGACCGAGCGCCTGACTCTTATGCAACTCTTTCCTTTCTAGCTCTTCAACTAGTGCCCGATTACGGGGATCAGTCTTTATGTGTTCGCTAAGCTCCCTACACTTGTTCCGGTACCGACGACACCTATCAAGAATGCGCAGAAGCACCCCGGACCGATCATTGGCCCGACAAAGGCTCTCTACCTGCAACAAAAACGCCTGCAAAAAAAACAAAAAAAAATGAAGGAGTCAGACAAGGATACTGTCACACCTCCCTTTTCCGCACCCGCGAGGGCGCAAGAGAGTTTTTCCATTTAAAGGACAATCGAAACGGGATTTATTTATTTAATTCAGAGTCGCCACTTGGAAAAATAATGGTGTCCCAAGTCACCGGTTTAATCCCGAATCGAGGAAATTTATGACTCTATATTACAGTCTGTGAAGCTAGAAACCTGGATAAGGAATTCTGTTAACCCGGGAGAAGGTGTTAGGCACTCCCGGATTCCGTGGTTTTAGCACGGTCGCTCAACTACTATTTTTGTCTTTCTTTATCTATTTTAATTATGTTCTTTTTATGTTCTGCTTTTCGATTTTTTAGAAGAATTACGACGTTACGAAAACACATCTCGAATCACACCGCCACCAGTGCGCCTGTGACCTTAATGTATTTTAGTTTCGCCGAGAGTAAGATCTGGGTCACATAAATGCGCACCCGTATTTGAGAATGTACATTATTAATCGCGCCTAAAGTATCTTCGTCTTATTAACTTTGGGAAAGATCGTGAAATTTGCTAAACGGTCCTTCCAAATCTAAGTTTTTATAACAATTATTCGAGGGCCCCGCAATTATGTATTTAGTGCGGCAAGGCTCATCTCGCTTTTATTAAAGGTCATACCTAAGTAACTAAATTTTCTATTTATTTGTTTCTAACGATTGATTAATTCACGAGTACAAGTTTAAATTCCGAATTCAATTTCTAGTTCGAGTAAGAAGAGCAAAACTATTTAGCTTGGATCTCGCTATTTACTTCAAAATCCAATATCATATTTACCAATTGATTTTATATATCGGGGCTTTTATTCTAAAATGTCACTATACTTGACTCTTTACTCCCTTTTTTAAAGAATAAGCTTCAGCATGGCCTTTTCTTTTTGGGCCTAAATTCGAATCCAATATAAAGGAATTGTATGAAACTTTAACTACATAATCTAATTCTATATGCAAATTACTAAGGCTCTGTTTACAGTTACACTAATGTATTGCTAACAATAGTCAAAGCTGCAAATGCTAACTAAAACTATCTATTAACTTGCTCTTTTAACAATCTATGCCTAGAGTGATTACTCTAATTATTTGATCTATGTCGCCAGTTCTGTTCTTTGCTCATAACAATGTATTTTGTTTTATTTTTTTTTTTATCATAGCTACATCTTGTTTAGTTTCAATTGTTGTATTCTTTTATGTTGCACCTGGAACACGGGCTTATTATGAAACTGTTAACATAATATGCGCTTTGACTACAAACTAATGTTAAGCTAGCTAAACATGGCAGAACTAAACCAATAATAGATATTAAAATCCCAGGCTATAAGAAGGTTGAAACTAAAATGTTCAATTAATTTGACTTTAGCTTTTCAATTAATCATACTGCAACAATTTCAAATGAATACAACTATCAATAATTCAAGTTACACGGCAATAACAGGAACTCGTATAACTCTCCAAACTGCAGTTTCATCATTTAATTTTAGAGCAGTGTTTACACTGTCTCTCTAGTTCAGAATGGACAGAAGAAGTACCTGGAAACAAAATTTCAACAGAAATTGAGAGGTCAGCTACAACAATTGGTGGCAACAGTACACAGCAATCAAACACAGCAGAATCAATGACCAAACCAGGATGATACGTTCAGCAATACCAAATGACCCAAGAAATGAAACCAAACAGCTCAAGCAAACCAAATTTAACTTCAAAATACCCAGTGAACACTTAAAGACATCAACTGATCAATACTTGCACCAACAGATAGCTTAATTGGACCCCAAAACCAAACTCGAAATCAGCCTAATACTCCTCTGAAGTTCCAATGGTCAATATTGAATCAAAAAGGAGTATGAATGAATCGACCAATACCCAAGACTGTTCTACCAATCCAACAGAACAGTGAATTGGATTGAAACAATGAGACAGAGCAACTTAGAATGTTTTCTCCCTTCTTTCTTTCAAATTCTCTATGTTTTTCTCTGTATGTCCTCCCTCTCTATATGTTTTTTTTTTAAATCTGTCTGTGAGTGTCAAAAACCTATTCTGCTATCTCTCCCTTGTTCCACAATTGATCCCAAAAATCTTCCTCTCTTTTTCAGACCCTTCCCTGTTTATACCCCCTTCCTCACCTGGCCAACCTATTTTAAAATCCTGGCCAGCCCATACCATGTTCTGTCCTAAGCCACTAAATCCTGTCCCAGCTTGGGACTTATCTAATTTTAAACTTAAAGGTCTGCAGGAGCTGGTGGTATCCTGCTATACAGCAGGTTCCACCAGTCTAGGTTATGGGTAATATATTGTTCTAATCAATTCTCTTAAAGTTAAACCATACCCTTACTGCTTTTCCAAGTCATTATGAATAAACAAATTAGTTAGTGCTTCTACTGGCAGTCCAATTAGTTCAAACATTCTGCAAGTTTCAGCACCTCAAAATACCCCCACCAATTCATCTAAATAAAAGAAACTAACAATTGTCTAAACCAAATCTTAAGTAAACGCTGGAACAGTGAGGCTGAACTTAAAACCAAGTTGAATTCTTATCAGACTCCCCAAACAGAACAATGTGGTTCAACTCATCAAACTTGCGCAACAACTTAAACTTGAACTCAGATTGAATCAAATGGCACTAAAACAAAGACCCATGATTCAATGATTCAGGGCACAATTGTGTTGAACCACTAAGGTCGAGATTTAAATTCATGATTGACACAAATACATAGGAACAAACAAACTATATTCCGCACACATCATAATTCCAGATTAAACTTAAACAACAAAATGAAGGGACACTGGCAATATACTAGACGGAGCCCTGAAGCTGAGGACAAAACTCGATGAGAACTAACTAAACGATGATAATGAATAGAGATGATTCGACCAAATAAAAGGTCTGACGAAGAAACGAGGAAGAAGAACATTGAACAAAGTAAAAACAATAAAATCACTACAATATCACAAGCAAATATAAAAAACAAAACAAAAAAAGGAAAAATCAAAGAGAGAAACAAAGAATACATCAAGACTCCGAACACCCAACGAACCTGACTCGGGCCTTGTTTTGGGGTAAAAACGGACTTTAATCGATTATTTTCGACTGAAAACATTCGATTAAAGTCGATTGAGACCCCAATTTCTTCTCTTTTCGGACAGATCCAGGCTTGATTTTTTCTTAGGGTTTATACGGCATTTTGGGGCTAGGTGGTTTCGGGTGGGATTCGAAACAAAATTGGCTTGGATTGGTTATGGGGAAGGTAAGGCGAGGGTTTTGTGTGAGTTTGGGCTCGAATGGGGGAATTTTGGTTTCGACTCGATTCTTCAATCAAAGATTCGAAGAATTCTAGTTTGATTCGAAGTAGATCGTGCTAGGGGTTGGGTTGAGGAGGTCTTGGGGAGTTTGGGGTGTGAATTTGGGAGCCATTGGCCTACCGGAACCGCCGTGAGGCGATTTCCGGCAGGCGGGAGACGGCGGCTCAAGGGGGAGGTTCGTCGGGGGTCCTAGGGTTAGAGAGACATGAATGGAGGGGATCTGTTTGGTTTGGGGGGGTAATTTGGTGTACTAAATCAAGATAATCAATCCGAGTCGTTGGATCAAATGATCTGGACGGCTTGGATCAATTAAAGGATAGAGAGACAGCGTCGTTTGGTTTAATGAGGGCTGGGCAGATCACGGGTCGGAGGAGACGGGTTGGGCGATGGGATCTCGACCGTTGGATTAACAGGAATGAACGGTCTAGATTGAATCCCTTGGAATGGCTGGGTCGTTGGAGTTGGGTATTGGACTGGGCTTTTGCGTATTTGGGTTGGTCCTGATTGACTTTCAATTGGACTGGCCCAGTCCGCATTATATATGCAATAAATTTTTTGTAAGCATTGATTACTCCCAATTGCAAGCTTGAATTTTATATATGCACTATATTATTATTATTATTATTATTTTTTTATTTAAACCACAAAACACGCACACACGGATATAAACAATCACAAAAATCACGCACAACACAAAGCTATTTTAGTTTGAATTTGTGGGAGTAAGTCTCGTGCGGGGGCAAAAATCACGTGCTCACAGCTGCCCCTCTTTGCACGGAAACATGAAGAGTTTTTGTGCAAAGATAATGAGCAAATACGAGCAATTTTTGCCCGTTTGAGCACTCCGTATAAAGCATTGTTTTTGGAAAAGTTTGACCGAACCTTTGCTTCAGAAGGTCTCCTACATATCCCTGGCTAGAAGGGAATCAGGTCAATGTAGTTCGGGAAGTTTTGGTAGCTGGGACTACCATGAAGCTGTGATCTTGCTGTTACTGCTGTTGCTGCTGATGCTGCTGCTTAACTGACCTCCATGTTACACCGTGCTAAACGAAAAATAAGAAGCTAGACTAAGTTACAGTATTGCAAATTCTTATCTATCTCTTCATCTTGACTTTCCCCTGTTCCTTGCTGTCTTGCTGGCTTTGATGTTTCTTCACATGCTTCTTCTCTTCTAACAATTGTTATTTCGGCCTATCTTGATTGCCAAACTACGACCATTGGTCCCTTTCTTGTGATCTTCGAATTATTTTCCTTCGAAATCTGAATCTATCTATTCTAATCCTTGTTGCCTTCTTCCTGATTATGAACTTGGATTCATGCTGGGGATTTCCGTTATACTCTACCGCTTTCCTCAACCAACTTCAAAAAATAACTCGCCGCTCCATTCTTCAGGCGGGCTCCCTGACTTCAACTACAACTTCAAAATAACTCGCCACTCCATTCTTCAGGCGGGCTCCCTAACTTCAACAACAACTTCAAAACTTAATCGCCACTCCATTCTTCAGGCGGGCTCCCTGACTTTAACAACAACTTTATAACTAAATCGCCACTCCATTCTTCAGGCGGGCTTCCTGACTTCAACTAACTTCAAAACTAAATCGCCACTCCATTCTTCAGGCGGGCTCCCTGACTTCAACAACAATTTCAAAACTAGATCGCCACTCCATTCTTCAGGCGGGCTCCCTGACTTCGACTACAACCTTAAAATAAATCGTCACTCCATTCTTCAAAACTAGATCACCACTCCATTCTTCAGGCTGGCTCCCTGACTTCAACTAACTTCAAAACTAAATCGCCACTCCATTCTCCAGGCGGGCTCCCTGACTTTCACTACAACTCAAAACTAATCGCCACTCCATTCTTCAGGCTGGCTCCCTGACTTCAACTACAAAACTAAATCGCCACTCCATTCTTCAGGCGGGCTCCCTGACTTCCACTACAACTCAAAATTAGATCGCCACTCCATTCTTCAGACGGGCTCCTTGACTTCAACTAACTTCAAAACTAAATCGCCACTCCATTTTTCAGGCGGGCTCCCTGACTTTACTACAACTCAAAATTAGATCGCCACTCCATTCTTCAGGCGGGCTCCCTGACTTCAACTAACTTCAAAACTAAATCGCCACTCCATTCTTCAGGCGGGCTCCCTGACTTCAACTAACTTCAAAACTACATCCATCATTGTCGCCTTCTTTTGCTTCGTGTACCACTTTCTTCTTTCTTCGTCGTTTCTTGGGCCATCCTTTCTTCTGTATTACTTTGTCTCGGGATTGCTTTCCTCCTGGGTTGTGTTATTTTTCTCTTGACTGCTGGGGATATCTTTGGAATTGATTACTTAACTGCTGGGGATAGTGCCGCTGGGGGAATCTTTTTTGTTTTCTCTTTTTCTACTTCCTTCAAAACCTTTATTCTCTCCCGAGATTGCTCTGGGGATTGAAATGTCATTAGATGGGGATGATGTTGTCAGGGAAATCTCGAAGTCAGTATTACATTTTTTCGAGAACTGCTGGGGATGATGCTGGCCTCTTGCCTTTCTGGACATAAGTTTCCTCATTTTGTCCTGTCTGCTGGGGGTATAATTTCCTCTATCACAGAGCTTGTTGTTTTCTTTCTTTCAAAGCTACTGGAGATAACCGGTTTCAAAGATCATTTCCCCGCGTTATCTGGCTTCTTTTCCCCAACCGGGTACTTGGTTTCGATAAAATTTTCACAACGGGAGAAAATTTTCTGCCCCAGTTTGAGAATCTTCTTCATGGCTTGCTTTTCTGCCAACAAACCCTCCTTTCCTGTTTCAAATCAAAGAAAAATCGGTTAGTTTTAAAATGTAGCGGCTGGTTATGGTGCTCCTGCTGGGGATGGTTCTCCTCTTTTTTCTTTGCTCTGCGTTTCATTGTCAGCCCCTACTGGGGATGTTATCATTTGATGATATTCATACTGGGGACAACTTTCTCCTTTCTCTTTCTAGCTACTTCGCCTTCCTCGAACTTTGGGGATGACGTTGACATTTGCTAGGGATGGTGCTCTTGCCACAAATGATCTTTCATCTCTCCTTCCTATTCCAAACTTCAGTATGGTCCAACATTTCTAGTCGGCGATCCGCTGGGAGAAACTATCCTCCGGATGTGCAATATGTGTCCTTGTTGTTCTCCGCCCTACTCTGTAACTCCTCTGGACCTTCCAATCAATCATGTCGTTCCAATCCTATTATCGGAACTTCTTTTGACTTATTGCCTTGTTCCGAGCCTACTCATCTTTATCGTACCGCTTTGGGAGACTTGGTAGTAAGCTTTGAAAGGTCAATGAACATAATAATCTTTAAAGAGAGAGAAAACTGATAGATAAAAATGAAATAAATAAATAAAAGAACGCTGACCGCAAAAAAAGAAAACTTTTTTGAGCTCAAAACTTGGGAAAAACTATCTGAATGTATAGCCGATCCAATGGTTATGCCGCACCCTTGAGATTAATCCACCCAGTCTATTTATGTCAATCACTTTCTGATGGCCGCATTTTGCTAGAAGTAAACGAATGTCCCAACCTTGTCTCATGCAGACACCTTGTAACCATCTCGCCTTGTCACCTCAGAGTGCCCTTCAAAGGGTTTTCACTAATGAGATTCTCTCATTTCTCTCGACCTCCCGTCGCCTTAGGGTGCCTGTAAAGTTTTTCACCGTAAGACTCTCTCATTTTATTTCTCTTAGCTTTCTTCGCCTTAAGGTGCCCGCGAGGGTTTTCACCGTTAAAGCTCTCTCATTTCGCTTTCTTTCCAGGCTGGGGTATTACCCACGAGATTCCCTCTAAAGCATTATCCCTTTCGGCTTGTGCATCCTGGATTCAATCGAGGATCGGAGTGTCACTCTTGGCTTTCATCCGCGTGACTTGGCATTTCTCGAATACCGATCGAGAGGTCTTTTTAGGTCATTAATGTGGTTTTTGTGCGTGAGGCTAAAGAAAAGGGGTTTAACCTCAACGGTTAGCTCATTACAACTTTCGGAATCCACACCATCTTTTCAAATGAAACAATGATTTCTGCCCCAGTTTTGTTGCTTGGGGAATCTTTGATTTTTATTTTATTATGACCGAGCCGTTTGGCGCCTACGTATTCTTCTTGAGGAATCAGGTCAAACGTAGTTCACTTTTTCTTGTGTCTTTTCTTTGTTTTTTTTTTCTTTTTCTATTTTGTTACACATCTTCCTTGATGATTCCGAAAGAGGGTATATGAAAGAATAATTAAGGCTCAAAGGGGAAAAACAAAGGTTAAAGTGTTTGGGTAGTAGAAAAATTGCCTCTGTCATTTCATTCTCCGAAAAATGCCAACTACAAACAAACGAAACCAAACGTTGACAAATGCATTAAAGAATTACACATAATATCTCTTGACTACATCAGAATTGATAGCCATATCGGTGCATCTTCCCTCAACATCAGTTAGACATAGAGCGCCGTTGGATAATACTCTAGTCACCACAAATGGTCCCTGCCAATTTGGAGCGAACTTGCCTTTCGCTTCGGCCTGATGTGGTAGAACTCTCTTCGGCACATGTTATCCCACTTCGAATTTCCTGGGACGTACCTTCTTGTTGTATGCTCTCGCCATTCTCTTTTGATACAATTGGCCGTGACATACTGCCGTCAATCTCTTTTCATCGATCAAGCTCAATTGCTCTAACCGGGTTTTGACCCACTCATCGTCATCAATCTCGGCTTCGGCGACAATTCGGAGGGATGGGATTTCAACTTCTGCTGGTATTACTGCTTCAGTCCCGTACACCAACAAGTAAGGAGTTGCACCTACCGAAGTCCGGACGGTAGTGCGATAACCCAACAACGCGAACGGTAACTTTTCATGCCATTGCCTAGACCCTTCTACCATCTTCCTCAATATCTTCTTTATATTCTTGTTTGTTGCCTCAACCGCACCATTCGCTTTGGGACGATATGGTGTGGAATTTCGGTGTGTAATCTTGAACTGTTGACATACCTCTTTCATCAATCCACTGTTAAGATTGGCACCGTTATCTGTGATGATTATCTTTGGAATTCCAAACCTGCAGATGATGTGGGAATGTACGAAGTCCACCACCGCCTTCTTGGTCACTGATTTGAAGGTTTTGGCCTCCACCCACTTGGTAAAATAATCGATCGTTACCAGAATGAACCCGTGCCCATTGGAAGCCGCGGGTTCTATAGGTCCGATAACATCCATACCCCACGCGACAAATGGCCATGGCGCTGACATTGTATGCAATTCAGTCGGCGGAGAATGAATCAAATCTCCGTGTATCTGACACCGATGGCATCTTCGCACGAAACTTATACAATCCCGCTCCATAGTGAGCCAATAATATCCCGCTCGAAGAATCTTCTTTGCCAATACATATCCGCTCATGTGTGGTCCACAAACTCCGGAGTGTATATCTGTCATCACTGTTGTGGCTTGACTTGCATCTATACATCTCAACAATCCCAAATCTGGGGTTCTTTTGTACAATACCCCTCCACTAAGGAAAAATCCGTTCGCCAATCGCTGAATAGCTCTCTTTTGATCTCCAGTTGCCTGCTCTGGGTATATCCCTAACTTGAGGTACTCTTTGACATCATGAAACCATGGCTCACCATCCATCTCTTCTTCTATCATATTACAATAAGCATGTTGATTCCGAACCTGAATATGTAACGGATCGACACGAACCTTGTCCGGGTGATGTAGCATTGACGCCAAAGTAGCCAAAGCATCGGCAACCTCATTATGCATCCTTGGGATATGTCTGAATTCTACCGACCGGAAACGCTTAGTCAGATCATGCAAACACTGACGATACGGGATAAGCTTTAAATCTCTGGTTTCCCATTCTCCCTGAATCTGATGTACCAGAAGGTCCGAGTCCCCCAAGACCAAGATGTCCTGTACATCCATGTCCACCGCTAATCGCAATCCCAAGATACATGCCTCGTACTCAGCCATATTATTGGTACAATGAAAACGCAGTTGAGCAGTAACAGGATAATGATGTCCTGTTTCAGAGATAAGCACAGCCCCTACTCCGACTCCTTTTGCGTTCGCTGCTCCGTCGAAGAAAAGCTTCGACCCTGGATCCTCGGTTAATTCCGACCCGTCAATTTGCAATACTTCTTCGTCCGGAAAATACGTCCTCAAAGGTTTGTATCCGTCATCGACAGGATTCTCAGCTAAGTGATCGGCTAGGGCTTGAGCTTTCATAGCCGTCCTTGTCACATATATGATGTCCAACTCTGTAAGTAATATTTGCCATTTTGCTAACCTCCCTGTAGGCATAGGTTTCTATAAAATATACTTCAACGGATCCAAACACGAAATGAGGTAAGTGGTGTAAGAAGACAAATAATGTTTCAGCTTTTGGGCTACCCAAGTCAAGGCACAACATGTCTTTTCCAAATGAGTGTACTTAACCTCGTGGACCGTGAATTTCTTACTAAGGTAGTAAATGGCCCGTTCCTTTCTGCCAGTAAGATCGTGCTTCCCCAGCACGCAGCCAAACGAATTCTCCAAGACCGTTAGATAGAGAATCGGGGGTCTACCCGGTTCAGGCGGAACTAGTACGGGTGGGTTTGACAGATACCCTTTGATTTGGTCAAACGCTTCCTGACATTCTGTCGTCCATTCTATCGCAGCGTCTTTCTTCAACAGGACGGAATATGGGTTCACAGGTTGCTGTAAGCTGAGCAATAAACCTACTGATATAATTTAACCTTCCCAACAAACTCATTACCTCTGTTTTATTCTTTGGCGGGGGTAGCTCCTGAATGGACTTGATTTTGGATGGGTCCAACTCAATGCCCCGTCGGCTGACGATGAATCCTAGCAACTTTCCTGATGGAACTCCGAATGCACATTTGGCCGGATTGAGCTTGATATCATATCTTCGAAGTCTTTGAAAGAACTTCCTGAGGTCGGCATCGTGGTCCTCTTGACGTCTAGATTTTATGATCACATCATCCACGTACACTTCAATTTCCTTGTGTATCATGTCATGGAATACCGTGGTCATCACCCTCATGTATGTTGCCCCTGCGTTCTTCAAACCGAACGGCATCACCCGGTAGCAATAAGTCCCCCACGGTATGATAAAAGCCGTCTTTTCTGCGTCCTCTTCATCCATCAAGATCTGATGATATCCCGCGTAGCAATCCACAAAGGATCCGATTTCATGTCCGGCGCAATTATCAATCAGGATATGGATATTGGGAAGTGGGAAATTATCCTTAGGGCTCTCCTTGTTGAGATTGCGGTAGTCCACGCATACTCTGATCTTTCTGTCTTTCTTTGGCACCAATACTACGTTAGCCAACCATTCAGGGTATCGAGTGACACGAATGACTTTCGCCTGCAACTGCTTGGTCACTTCCTCCTTGATCTTTACACTCATCTCCGTCTTAAATTTCCGCAGTTTTTGTTTGACGGGCGGGCATGCCGGGTCAATAGGTAATTTATGGACCACTAGGTCAGTGCTGAGTCCTGGCATGTCATCGTACGACCATGCAAAAATGTCTTTAAACTCCATGAGTGTTTTGATCAACTCTTCTCTCAGGTTGGGTTCAATATGGACACTTATTCTGGTTTCTTTGACGTCATCTGTGTCCCCCAGATTAACAGCCTCAGTATCATTTAAATTTGGTTTGGGTTTTTCCTCGAAGTGACTTAATTCTTCACCGATTTCTTCTACGGCTTCGTCATCGCCGTATTCCAATTCACTCTCGTCACCTCTTATTTCATGCGTTATTATTTCCAAAGCCGATTCACTTTCTAGACTGGGTTAATTAATCTTTAAGCACGCCATATCATTAAGATCAGTTGAATGAAAGCTGCTCAGAAAAGTAAAAAGAAGGAAAATAAACAAAATTAGAAACGAAAGGAACAAAATTTCATTAATGGGAACAATACAAGGAAAAACAAACTTGCGAACTCAAATCAAAATGAACTGAAACAAACGGATTTTACTTCGGGGACAATCCCAACACAAAATTTCGAAAGGAAACAATCCAAAACAAACTACCAAGACTCCTTCCGGACAGGGAGAGTTCCAATTATTCAACTTTGCTTTCGATCCCACAAATTGTATATCGGCATGGCCGGATCCTTCGCCATCCTCTAGCATGCATACATCTGCGAATAGGTCCTCGAACTTTCTTAAGAACTCTTCGTCTGGCCCAACCATAGGACTGAGAATCTTTGTCGTCGGATGTACACTTTAAAACCTTAAGCTCTGATACCAAGTTTGTCACGCCCCAAATCGAGGAACATGACCGGCGCCTGACCGGGTTGCCCCAGTCAAGCGGACCCGGGTGCCTTTCATTCCCACGCGTTACCCCTGTGTTGACTGTTTCTCATTAACCAAATATATTACTAATCATGAATGATTTCACATTAAACAAATAAAATGATACGAGTGATTCATTAACAAAATTTCAATTTTTACAACGCCCGACATAACATAATGTATACATAATAATGGAGTCCCACAGTTTACATGTCTACAGAGCCTCTAGGATACAAAAGGGAAATACAATACTTGCCGGTAACAAGGCTCCGGCTATACCTTACAAAACCAAAATGAAATCCAAACCGAGTGGCATGAACCACACAAGGCCCCAAGGAAGAAAGGGGGCTCACCAAAACGGGCAGTGGAAGGAGAAGGATATTACTGCCGATGAGCTGAAGTGCCTGCTACTGATCCACCTACAATCATAACACGAATGTAGCGCCCCCGGCAAAAGGGACGTCAGTACACTTGAATTGTACTGGTATGTATGGACAAACTTTGTCCCAAGTAAACTCAAGCCAGCCAACCATATTTCCACATTTTCCTTATTTCAAATAATTCTCAACACAAAGCACTTTCTACAATAAACCAATTTAACAATAACCAATCAATCACATAAAGCACAAGTAGTCAAACAAAGGGGCAATCAGTGCCCCACAGGTTGCAAACTCTCCTGCTGTCTCCTTTCACAATTTCACATTATTGATTTATGTATCAATTTTCAATAGCGATTTCGATCGCTTTCCATCCTTATCGCCCCTGACCACCCTTATTACCTCGGCCACCCTTATCACCCCAACCCAAACCTTATTTCACCACGTTGCGGCGCGCAACACGACCCCGCCTTACAGTTGAAAACACAACAATTTCAAACAACAGATAAGGTACTACACACAATTTCAACAAGTTCAAATAAGCAACTTACACATTGGTTCATGTTCTCAATTTCTTCTCAATTCAATATCACAACCATGTTACAATATTTCCACAATTCAAGTGTTTCATCTCTTTTCACAATAAACCAATTCTCAAGTGTTCGTTTGTTTTCCACAAGGTGCCATATAGGCCATCATAGTCATTATTCACAATTATTTTGCCCAATTAAACTCTCATCTTACATCACTCATAGCTCAACAACAAACTTTGATTATCCAACAACAACATCAAGAATTTCACACAATTTGTCAATTTAACACGAAACAAACAAACTTCACACATATAGGCGATTTCACAAGAATCAAAATTAGCCATACATACCTGGTGATGAGTTTTCTTCCGTTAACTTTCTACTTTATGCTTACCCAAGATATCCTACTCTTGCCAACCTTGTTCTTGAAGACTCTTACTTCTACTCACTTCTTTTTACTAGAAATCAAGTTCAATAATCATGCATGAGTGTAAAAATTCTATTTTCAAAAGCTATTATATGCAAACCTCTCTTTACCCAATTAAAACTGAAAATCAAAGAAAATAGTTAGGGTTTTTACCTTGAAAATATTGGGGAAGTTGAATCCTTGCCCTAGAATCCCTTGGAATTAAGTAGTTGGAACAATCCTTGAAGATGCAAGATTTCTCTCTCTAAAAACCCTCTCTTCTCTCTCTAATTTTTGGTGAGATGATATGATAAAAATGAAGAAGAAGTGTGTTATATTAAAGAAGAGATCGGGTCAAAATGTTACAAAAATCTGGGCCGGGGTCAAATATGCGGTCACTATGCGACCGCAGAATCAACATGCGGTCCGCATATTGACCGCAGAATGGCTCAAAAAATTACGCAGGTTCTGTTAAGACATGCGGTCACTATGCGGACCGCATGTTGATTCTGGGGTCGCAAAAGTGCACCGCAGATTGACATGCGATCGCATATCGACCGCACTTTTGGCACGATTTTGGGCAACTCTCTGGAATGGTTTGCGGTCAAAATGCGGTCCGCATGTCAGGTTTGCGGTCGCATTCTTGACCGCACATTTGACATTTTTCTGGAAAATTTTATTCTCTACATTTTTTAAACTTAAATCACTACCAAGGGTTCTACGCATTCCTAACACATCATTCGGACCATGACACCACATCTACTAGGTTTTATGCACAAAATTTTACGGGGCCTTACAGCAGTAAAAGAAGAGAAGATGGTTTATCAAGATTAAAAAATAGCTAAGCTTAAACATAGTTCTGCAGAGTAGACATGGATGTTGGATTGAATCCCAAGCCGAAGGTTCCTACATTTTCGACTACAGATACCGGTTGTATGATTCCTTGCAGAGATGCACCTAAACCTTTGCCGGGTATGAAACCATTTCTCAGCATTTCATGAGCCACCATGACGTCTGCGGTAATTATTCTGTCATTGGGAATGCATTCCCCTTCTGGAACTCGGTTGGCGGATACCACATCGCAGATCTGGTATACCCATGGCCCAACATCTTCTTCTGTCTCAACAAAAGGGACGACGGTGCCTGGTTGTTGATCATCCTCTCCATGGACTATGATCTCCTGTTGGTCCCACTCAAACTTGACTAGTTGGTGTAGGCTGGATGGAACGGCTTTTGCAGCGTGGATCCATGGTCGTCCTATCAGAAGATTATACGAGACTACCATGTCCAGCACCTGGAATTCCATAGTGAACTCCACTAGTCCGATTGTCAAGATTAACACTATGTCCCCGACCGATGCCTTGCCTCCTCCATCAAACCCTCGGACACATATGCTGTTCTTGCGTATCCTACCGATATCCACTTTCAAGTTGTTTAGTGTAGAGAGAGGACAAATGTTCACACTGGACCCATTGTCGACCAGGACTTTGCTAACCACCGCCTCCTCACACTTCACCGTAAGATATAAAGCCTTGTTGTGCTTGGTGCCTTCCTCAGGCAACTCGTCGTCGGTGAAGGTAATCTAGTTCGCTTCGAAGATCCTATTGGTGATCTTCTCCAAATGACTCACCGAGATCTTGTCAGGTACGTGGGCCTCATTCAGAACTTTCATCAAAGCTTGCCGATGTTCTTCAGTATGTATCAGCAAGGACAGCAATGAGATTTGCGCAGGGGTTTTCTTCAGCTACTCTAAGACAGAATAATCATGCAGCTTTATCTTTTTTAGGAATTCTTCTGCCTCTTCGTCAGTTACCGGCTTTTTCAGTGTTGCCGGAGTAGTCTTCCTCAATTCCGCAGGGGCAAAACATCTCCCTGAACGGGTCAAACCTTGCGCTTCGCAGACTTCCTCCTTAACTTCTTTTCCTTTGTAGGTTGTCGTGACCCGATCATAATTCCATGGAATAGCTTTGCTATCAGCTATTGGCAACTGTATTGCTGGCTTGATGATGAAAGGATCCATTCGAACACCTGCTACCGTTAAAACGGGCCTGGTTGCTTCCCCTGGTACAACTATTTTTACTCCCTCTGACCTCATAGGCACTTTGTTCACACTTCCCTTTTCTGCTTCCAACCCCTCTTGTACGTCCTTCTTGCAAATGAGTGGCTCATCAAGGCTTGGCCCCTTTCTCATTCCTACCCCACTAGACTTGATCATCATTACAGTCTGAGAGGTTTTCTCCTTTCCCTCTTCTACCCGTACCAACTCGATCATGTTGGTCTCATGATGAGTTGGAAGTGGATTTTGGTTGATGTTGGGCTCCGCTGGAGTCTGGACCTCAATTCGGCGAGTGTCGATGAGTTCCTGGATAGCCGTTTTCAACCTCCAACACTTTTCCGTGTCGTGCCCCGGACATCCTGAGCAGTATGCACAATTTATTGAATGGTCCAGATTCTTTGGACGAGGGTTTGGTAGCTTAGCCTCGACCGGATTTACCAGCCCTACTTGCTTCAAACGGTGGAACAAACTGGTGTAAGACTCCCCCAAGGGAGTAAAAGTCTTTGGCCTTGGCGCCCTGTCGCTCTTGAATGCTTGGTTCGGACGAAAACTCGCGCCAGTGGGGTTTCTGTATGCTCTTGGGGTTGGATAATTATTTTGCGGGTTTGGTGCCCGCCATGGTGCATGGACGGGAGGTGCGGCATATGACTGAGCGTGATGGACAGTAAAATGGGGATCAGGTGCTGGATAGTAGTGTTGTGGGTGGTTATATGGATTGTGGAGGTAATTTTGGTGGTGAGGCTGTGGCGGGTTATACTGGGGTGCGGGGCCTCTATTTCTGAACCATGTTTCGGACTCGACCGCCGTGACTTCTTCTTTCCTCTTTTTCCCAAGCACTCCTCCGGTACCACTTTGGATAGCTTGAGTGGTGGTTTCAACGCTGAATAGCTCATGATCTTGTTGGCTTTCAAGCCTTCCTCGATCATAGCCCCCATCTTTATCACCTCAGTGAATGACTTACCCACGAACGTCACCAGATGTCCAAAATAGGTTGGCTCCAGTGTCTGCAAGAAATAATCCACCATCTCGTTCTCTCTCATAGGCGGATCTACCCTTGCTGCCTGTTCCCTCCAGCGGCACCCAAATTCTCTGAAACTTTCGGCGGGTTTCTTCTCTAACTTTAGCAATGATAAGCGGTCGGGGACTATTTCAAGATTGTACTCGAACTGGCCGATGAATGCTTGAGCCAAGTCATCCCATGTAAACCATCTACTGGGATCCTGCCTAGTGTACCACTCTAGTGCAGATCCCCCCAAACTCTGACCGAAGTAAGCTATCAGAATCTCGTCTCGTCCTCCGGCCCCTCGCATTTTACTACAAAACCCTCGAAGATGGGCTACTGGATCACCATGCCCCTCGTATAGGTCAAACTTGGGCATTTTGAACCCGGCTGGCAACCGGACATCTGGGAATGGACACAGATCCTTGTAAGCGACACTGACCTGGTTGCCCAAACCGTGCATATTCCTGAAGGACTGCTCGAGGCTTTTAACTATTCGAATAACTTCCTCATGCTCCAAACTTTGGAAGTGCTTTTCCGGTTCTTCCGGGTTATCCCAGTGAGGGGTGTGTGGATGCGGTTCAGGAGCCCTAAAGGTAGGCTCGGGAGGATAGTAAGAATTGTCATGGGGTTGAACATGCGGCTCACCGGACAATTTTTGTAGGGTAGCAGGTGGGGGTGCCACAAAAACAGGGGTGACCAGAGGAGGATTTTGTTTGGCTGGTGGAATTTGGGTGGCATAAGGGTTTTCCCCTTGATAGTATGGATAGAGTGGGGCGCTTGTCGAAGGATCGAGGGGTGGATGTTCTGGAGCTGAT
The DNA here is from genome assembly GCA_032618575.1 of Nicotiana noctiflora. Classification (NCBI taxonomy): domain Eukaryota; kingdom Viridiplantae; phylum Streptophyta; class Magnoliopsida; order Solanales; family Solanaceae; genus Nicotiana; species Nicotiana noctiflora. The sequence continues at coordinate 131,683 of JASVEL010002467.1, read as the reverse complement.
GCGAGAGTAGGGAGGTTTGGTGAAGACTGTCCCCTAGCCCAGGCTAGGTGCATCTCTGTTATCTGCTGTTTCAACCGATCTACCTCTTCTTTCATGATCTGTATCTCTGATTTCTCTTCCTCGAGACTTTTACCGGAACTAGACATGCTTGCTGGAATTGGCCCTTTAGATCTAGTACGGTAATGGTGGCTGGCCAGTATATTCTATCAAATCAACTGCTAAACTTTTCTGGAAACGTAACAAACTTGTTAGCTTACTGAGTTTAATAGATTTGTCATAGCACGTTGGATGCAATGCACCTAACCAATTAACACTTTCTATATGTACTCATGCGTCATTCCAGCTTCTTTTTCCCTTCTTTTTTTTTTCTTTTCTTTTTTCAATTATCCTTGAAGACCTTGTTGTTATTAACCTCCCTATTTTTCTTTTTAGTGGTGGTCGAATCTTATGTGGATTGCCTACGTATCACATCCCTGCGTGAATCAGACCGAGCGTATTTCTAATAACAAAATTGTGGCGAAATTCTGGAATTCTTATATCGAAACTCTTATGGTTACAAAACCTATCTTACAATAATCAACAAAATAAGAGAAATGCTTGACTCGAGAATAAAATGCCAACCAACTTGACTCAAAATTTCAAAAATACATTTTTAATCAAAAGTCTAATGCTCTTAAATTCCTGGGGGCCCGCGAGGCATCATTCGGCCTTGCCGCGGGCCTTGGTGTGAGGTCCCTGTGTAGTTCCCTTAACTCTCTCATGATCTGATGAACATAGTCCATAACTGAAGCAAAAAGGGCGGTGCGGGGCATTTGTTCACAGGCTAAGCACTTCATGGTGACATAATGCCCGATTTCTCCAATTCTGTCCTTGATCATGTCCCTTTCTCTGAGTAGCTGTTCTATCTGCTGGTTCTTCGCCCCCAATCTTCGAGCATTGTTGGTGACTTGGTCTAAGAGCCTATCCACTTGTTCTTGCAGTCGGGCCATCAACTCGTGGCAACGGTCGAGGTCTGCTCTGGCATCTCGGGCTTGCTTGAAAACCCACTCCCTGAGGATAACATTTGCTTCCCTTAGACTAGTGATGATCTCAGTGTAATCTTCTTCCACCCGTTGTAGGTGAAGTGCCTGTTGATGTGCCTCCTTTCTCCAGCTAGCACGGATCCTCATTGTTTGGGTCTTCGACTCTTCCAATTCTCTTTGGACATCGGCAACTTGGTTTTTCAAACCCTTTATCAATTTTTCGTCTGCTCGACTCCTCAACTGTCTGTCAGCATCCCTTTTCATTTGCTGGATTTGAGCTCTCAAAAAGTCATTTTTTTGTGCCAACTTCTTTTTATCTCCTTCGTCGGCGGCAGCTTGCATATCCTTTTCAAATTGGAGATCTTGGACCCGTTGCTCTATCTTGCCAATCCTTGTTCTGTAAACCTCTTCCTTAGCTAACCAGTCCCATTGTTCTTGTGACGCTTCAGCAAATTCCCTGAGGTGAGGTCTTTTGGCTGGTCTTTCACCCGATGTTTCTCCTTTGTACCAAGTAAGATATCTGGGTACAACCTCTCCTCTAGCTCGATCCTACACACAAGTGTTTGCCTCCAGATATTGGCATTTGCTCCAGATCTGGCGGACCCTTGCTTCTGGGAATTGACCGTCGGGACCAATTTCAATAACCCGGGTACTCAGGTCTTCGTCTTTGGGTACTATCTGGCACCTCCCAAGCTGTCTTAAAACCCGATGGGGTGCATAAGGTTGAATGCTCTTAAGTCCCATTAAGAGAAAGTGGGACCTAGCCGCTGGCATGTACACGATTCTGTCTATCTGTAACCAACCCAACGTCCATTGTATTCGACTTGCGCTGAGAGCCTGAAAGTATGCCCTCCATGCCAATGTTCCTTCGAGCAGGACGGTCCTATCAATCCTTGTATAGAATTCGCTTATGCAAGTTTTCTCAACCAACCCATATCTCAAGAATTGGGTGCGGCGACACAGGTGCTCGATCATCCACATTTGTAGCAATAAATTACAGCCTTCAAAAAAATCTCTTCCGGCTTTGCAGGCTGTGAGAGCTCGATATATGTCTGATAGTATCATGGGAGCAAGAGTACTTTCGCTTTGGTCAAGCAAAGTACTGACAATTCCGGCTATCTTTATATCAATATTCTCGTCTTTTCTCGGGAATACCATAAGTCCTAAGAAGGCTATCATAAAGGCAACTCGTCTGTGCTCCTCCCATTTCTGGCGATTACCCTTGCTGCATAACTTATTCTCTGGATTGTCAAAACCTCCCACATGACCGTACCTTTGATAGATGAAGCTTAAAATACAAAACCCTTGTGCTAGATCTGGGTTACGTACCGTTCTGGCTATCTTCAGTGAGTCTAAAAACCGGTGTATGGCGACAACCCTGGGAGCGATTAGATATTGGTGCCCCAATGGTATATCAGTGTTTCCAATGTATGCGGTCATCTCCTCCAAAGTTGGGGTAAGCTCGAAATCCGAGAAGTGAAAGATATTGTGTGCAGAGTCCCAGTATGTGACTAATGCTCTTATGATATCCCCTCGAGGCTTTATTTCAAGCAGACCTGTGAGACCTTTCAAATATTTCTTAACTTCATCCTGCCCTTCTTTGCCTAGATCATCCCACCATAGTCGTATTTGTACCGGGATTTTAGTCATGAGTGAAAAGGGTTCATTTCGAATCGTGCTCACCCTGCACATTTATTTAAAGAGGAAGATCATTTTGGCTGGCAATGATTGGACTATGTTTTCAAAATTTTAAAATTTTGGTATTTTTTGAAAAAGGGCAAGTTGGACCCGACGAGGGTTGCCTACGTATCTCACATCCGGTGAGAATCAAACCTGCGTAGTTCGGTCCGTCAAAACAAACTATATTTTTCTTTGATTGACTGACAAAGAAAACACATTTTGTTAAGACAACCATTTTGTTGACAAAGTCAACCTTTCGTCATCTTTTATTAGCAAACTAAATTTATTGATTTGTTGGTAAAACACATTTTTTTGTATTTTCTGAAAAATATCTATTTCCCCATACTATTTCTTTTTCTTTTTTTTCGTTTTTCTTCAGTATTTAAAAGCCGGTCAGCATGCAAGTCCGAATAAATGCTTAAAACAAACATGGTGTAGCAGGATGGTCTTTTCATATCAGGTTGCCTGTCCTAGACGGACCCAACCCCTGTGTTGAGTCCCCTAAGTCAAATGCCACGTGATGCGAATAAGCGTTTCCAACTAGGGATCTGGTATGCAGTTATGTTATTCTAAGCTCAAAACCTCGGTATATGATCTAGACTGTGTACCCAAGCGGACAACTCGGGCTGAGGAAGGAGCTCCTTTCCGGGAACCAAAAGGCCAGCCGGCTTAGAAACTTTCCGAGCCTCTTTATTATTTCGGGGTATGACACTAACAGAATAGGGAGTCTCAACCAGTGAGCACATCCCCGGGGGTGAGAAGTGAAGGGTTTTTTGGCACAGTTTATATATACAGTTCACATAATATCAAAGCGATAAACATGTAGCGCATTAATCAAAAACAAATAATGAAATCAGATATAAGCAAAAACAGCAATTTTAACTGAGCTCGAATTCTTAGACCCTGAACCAAAGTTCTGGGTCGATTATACTTCCCCAGCAGAGTCGCCAGAGCTGTCACACCTTCTTTTTCCGCACCCGCGAGGGCGCAAGGGAGTTTTTCCATTTAAAGGACAATCGAAACGGGATTTATTTATTTAATTCAGAGTCGCCACTTGGAAAAATAATGGTGTCCCAAGTCACCGGTTTAATCCCGAATCGAGGAAATTTATGACTCTATATTACAGTCTGTGAAGCTAGAAACCTGGATAAGGAATTCTGTTAACCCGGGAGAAGGTGTTAGGCACTCCCGGATTCCGTGGTTTTAGCACGGTCGCTCAACTGCTATTTTTGTCTTTCTTTATCTATTTTAATTATGTTCTTTTTATGTTCCGCTTTTCGATTTTTTAGAAGAATTACGACGTTACGAAAACACATCTCGAATCACACTGCCACCAGTGCGCCTGTGACCTTAATGTATTTCAGTTTCGTCGAGAGTAAGATTTGGGTCACATAAATGCGCACCCGTATTTGAGAATGTACATTATTAATCGCGCCTAAAGTATCTTCGTCTTATTAACTTTGGGAAAGACCGTGAAATTTGCTAAACGGTCCTTCCAAATCTAAGTTTTTATAACAATTATTCGAGGGCCCCGAAATTGTGTATTTAGTGCGGCAAGGCTCATCTCGCTTTTATTAAAGGTCATACCTAAGTAACTAAATTTTCTATTTATTTGTCTCTAACGATTGATTAATTCACGAGTACAAGTTTAAATTCCGAATTCAATTTCTAGTTCGAGTAAGAAGAGCAAAACTATTTAGCTTGGACCTCGCTATTTACTTCAAAATCCAATATCATATTTACCAATTGATTTTATATATCGGCGCTTCTATTTTAAAATGTCACTATACTTGACTCTTTACTCCCTTTTTTAAAGAATAAGCTTCAGCATGGCCTTTTCTTTTTGGGCCTAAATTCGAATCCAATATAAAGGAATTGTATGAAACTTTAACTACATAATCTAATTTTATATGAATTACTAAGGCTCTGTTTACAGTTACACTAATGTATTGCTAACAATAGTCAAAGCTGCAAATGAACTAACTAAAACTATCTATTAACTTGCTCTTTTAACAATCTATGCCTAGAGTGATTAATTTAATTATTTGATCTAAGTCGTCAGTTCTGTTCTTTGCTCATAACAATGTATTTTGTTTTATTTTATTTTTTTTATCATAGCTACATCTTGTTTAGTTTCAATTGTTGTATTCTTTTATGTTGCACCTGGAACACGGGCTTATTATGAAACTGTTAACATAATATGCGCTTTGACTACAAACTAATGTTAAGCTAGCTAAACATGGCAGAACTAAACCAATAATAGAGATTAAAATCCTAAGCTATAAGAAGGTTGAAACTAAAATGTTCAATTAATTTGACTTTAGCTTTTCAATTAAGCATACTGCAACAATTTCAAATGAATACAACTATCAATAATTCAAGTTACACGGCAATAACAGGAACTCGTATAACTCTCCAAACTGCAGTTTCATCATTTAATTTCAGAGCAGTGTTTACACTGTCTCTCTAGTTCAGAATGGACAGAAGAAGTACCTGGAAACAAAATTTCAACAGAAATTGAGAGGTCAGCTACAGCAATTGGTGGCAACAGTACACAGCAATCAAACACAGCAGAATCAATGACCAAACTAGGATGATACGTTCAGCAATACCAAATGACCCAAGAAATGAAACCAAACAGCTCAAGCAAACCAAATTTAACTTCAAAATACCCAGTGAACACTTAAAGACATCAACTGATCAATACTTGCACCAACAGATAGCTTAATTGGACCCCAAAACCAAACTCGAAATCAGCCTAATACTCCTCTGAAGTTCCAATGGTCAATATTGAATCAAAAGGGAGTATAAATGAATCGACCAATACCCAAGACTGTTCTACCAATCCAATAGAACAGTGAATTGGATTGAAACAATGAGACAGAGCAACTCGGAATGTTTTCTCCCTTCTTTCTTTCAAATTCTCTATGTTTTTCTCTGTATGTCCTCCCTCTCTATATGTTTTTTTTTAAATCTGTCTGTGAGTGTCAAAAACCTATTCTGCTCTCTCTCCCTTGTTCCACAATTGATCCCAAAAATCTCCCTCTCTTTTTCAGACCCTTCCCTGTTTATACCCCCTTCCTTACCTGGCCAACCTATTTTAAAATCCTGGCCAGCCCATACCATGTTCTGTCCTAAGCCACTAAATCTTGTCCCATCCTGGGACTTATCTAATTTTAAACTTAAAGGTCTGCAGGAGCTGGTGGTACCCTGCTATACAGCAGGTTCCACCAGTCTAGGTTATGGGTAATATATTGTTTTAATCAATTCTCTTAAAGCTAAACCATACCCTTACTGCTTTTCCAAGTCATTATGAATAAACAAATTAGTTAGTGCTTCTACTGGCAGTCCAATTAGTTCAAACATTCTGCAAGTTTCAGCACCTCAAAATACCCCCACCAATTCATCTAAATAAAAGAAACTAACAATTGTCTAAACCAAATCTTAAGTAAACGCTGGAACACTGAGGCTGAATTTAAAACCAAGTTGAATTCTTATCAGACTCCCCAAACAAAACAATGTGGTTCAACTCATCAAACTTGCGCAACAACTTAAACTTGAACTCAGATTGAATCAAATGGCACCAAAACAAAGACCCATGATTCAACGATTCAGGGCACAATTGTATTGAACCACTAAGGTCGAGATTTAAATTCATGATTGACACAAATACATAGGAACAAACTAACTATATTCCGCACACATCATAATTCCAGATTAAACTTAAAAACCAAAATGAAGGGACACTGGCAATATACTAGACGGAGCCCTGAAGCCGAGGACAAAACTCGATGAGAACTAACTAAACGATGATAATGAACAGAGATGATTCGACCAAATAAAAGGTCTGACGAAGAAACGAGGAAGAAGAACAGTGAACAAAGTAAAAACAATAAAATCACTACAATATCACAAGCAAATATAAAAAACAAAACAAAAAAAAAGGAAAAATCAAAGAGAGAAACAAAGAATACCTCAAGACTCCGAACACCCAACGAACCTGACTCGAATCACTGACTCGGGCCTTGTTTTGGGGTAAAAACGGACTTTAATCGATTATTTTCGACTAAAAACATTCGATTAAAGTCGATTGAGACCCCAATTTCTTCTCTTTTCGGACAGATCCAGGCTTGATTTTTTCTTAGGGTTTATACGGCATTTTGGGGCTAGGTGGTTTCGGGTGGGATTCGAAACAAAATAGGATTGGATTGGTTATGGGGAAGGTAAGGCGAGGGTTTTGTGTGAGTTTGGGCTCGAATGGGGGAATTTTGGTTTCGACTCGATTCTTCGATCAAAGATTCGAAGAATTCCGGTTTGATTCGAAGTAGATCGTGCTAGGGGTTGGGTTGAGGAGGTCTTGGGGAGTTTGGGGTGTGAATTTGGGAGCCATTGGCCTACCGGAACCGCCGTGAGGCGATTTCCGGCAGGCGGGAGACGGCGGCTCAAGGGGGAGGTTCGTCGGGGGTCCTAGGGTTAGAGAGACATGAATGGAGGGGATCTGTTTGGTTTGGGGGGGTAATTTGGTGTACTATATCAAGATAATCAATCCGAGCCGTTGGATCAAATGATCTGGACGGCTTGGATCAACTAAAGGATAGAGAGACGGCGTCGTTTGGTTTAATGAGGGCTGGGCAGATCACGGGTCGGAGGAGACGGGTTGGGCGATGGGATCTCGACCGTTGGATTAACAGGAATGAACGGTCTAGATTGAATCCCTTAGAATGGCTTGGTCGTTGGAGTTGGGTATTGGACTGGGCTTTTGCGTATTTGGGCTGGTCCTGATTGGCTTTCAATTGGACTGGCCCAGTCCGCATTATATATGCAATAAATTTTTTGTAAGCATTGATTACTCCCAATTGCAAGCTTGAATTTTATATATGCACTATATTATTATTATTATTATTATTATTATTATTATTATTATTATTATTATTATTTATTTTTTTTTTATTTAAACCACAAAACACGCACACACGGATATAAACAATCACAAAAATCACGCACAACACAAAGCTATTTTAGTTTGAATTTGTGGGAGTAAGTCTCGTGCGGGGACAAAAATCACGTGCTCACAGATACAGAAGCTCGTAAGAAATGGGAAATGAGGTGCACACGAGCAAATAGTCACCCTGGAATACATACCCTCATTCCTAACACCGCCACCTCGTTTATCAATCCAACATCCGGCACCCCCCTCAGCGACTCGTTCTCAACCGCAGAACACAACTGACCAAGCTGCGGCACCAATGCAGAATCCCTTAGCAACAGGTTCTCGTTCACAGGAATCTTAATTACATACAGCCTCCCGTCTAGATGGACTGCCGCATCCGTGATCCCATTACGAATCATGTTGACGTCTTCAGAGTCCAAATCAGAGTCGGATACGGATCCCTTTCCCGTTGCCGCCACTTCCGTCGAAGGACTACTCGAGCGGCCAACATCTACAACCACCCGAGAAGGTTCTCTCACCTCGAACATATGAGTAGAAGATTGAGCGGTAGGGGCAGCACTCCCCTCTCGATCCTCTCGAGCCTGAGCCTCATATTATCCTGGCCCGCCATCTAGGGCGTGCACCGCGTCCACATTCGCCCTCGCCCCGGGAATGGGGAATCCACGTTTATCACATCAATAGAAGCGGGTCAAGCCGCTGACGAGGCTGAGGGGGAAATGATCCTACGCCTAATTAAAGGCCTATCCTCCTCGTCACAAAAAGGCAAACCATCCCGCAGGTGAACAGTCCCCGACAGACCTCCACCACAGATTAAAGGGCGCACGGGAGACGCCGCCGCGGAAGATTCGACCGAGGCGGCCCTGGGCACCTGACTCGGCATCGGTGCAACAAAAAATCTGGCAACTGCACCAGGCCGCCTGAATACTAATTGGGGAGCCCTACCGCGGTATACCCTCCCTGCAAATACAGAATTGGATCAGTCTCATGTCATAGCAACAAAGAGGGCAAACCTCCTACCTATAGCCGGCCCCCGGACAAATATCCTCCAGAAAGATGACGACGAACGGACCCCCTCAGTATGCGGGAGGACGACCTCGAGCCATCCGTGCAGACCGGTGAATAGAGACGGAGGTGACCTGTCGGCTACAGAAACAGTAACGAAAACAGTGACTGTCCGAGAATAAAGAAAAGGAACGAAGTCAACCCTATCAAAGACACAGAGTATAACTTACTATGATTCCAAGTCCCTGGAAATCTTGGAGAAGGCGCCACCAAGTGCCCAGTTCGAATATAGAAAAATTGTTCAAACTGACGAGGTTCGACCTCGTCATCCAGAGTAGCCGTCAAACCCTGCGACCCACGCGGAACCGTCCGGATCGTACTTCCCCGAAATCGCTGAGGGGCGTATAGAGAAAGCACGTGCTGCAGCGTAATAGTCCGGCCAGCCAATTCCGCGAATTTCAACAACGTCGCTAGGAGCTTGTACAGAGACGGGGTGAGCTGCCCCGGACACACATTGTAATATCGACAAAGGTCGACTACCAGGTTGGGAAGGGGGACCCTGAACCCCAATCTGAGAGGATAAGAATAAAATACACAATACCTGGTATGGTCGGTGTGGACCCGCTCCTCCGGTCGGGCTAGCACGATATCGGCATGAGAGGGTATGAGCCCTTGTTCCCGTAACTGGGTCATACCTACTTCCCCCATCAACGGGGATTCATCTACCGGGTCATCTCCACCGTCAGCGGTGAAATCCGCCGCTAAGCTCCCGGCGACAGGAAGAATTTCATCTACCGATGGAGCCCTCTCGGTCTCATTTCGACCGTCGTCCACGAGCACCAGAGATAGTCCTTTGATCACCAGAGGGTTAACCGGTGCCACTGTCGGAAGACCGTCACGAGAAGAAGAACCAGCCATTGATCAAAGTCGCTTGAAAGATAAGAAAAGAGTGGTGGATTCAACTAAGAACGAATAATAACGCTTCGCAAAAAAGAAATAATCTATGAAGTTCACCGGAAATGAGAGTTGCAAATAAATCAGGGAGTGTTGAGAATCAAAATTCCAAACCATTGTATAGGCAACCAAATCGAATCTCGGGAAACCGACACGCGCCATTAAATGCATAATCCAACCGTCGAAAAACGGTTCAATTCTACCAAAACGGCCACCACCACGATTAAGACCAGAGTGCATGCGTCAAAGTCGTGGTCACTACCTCAGTTACCACATAAACACAAACGCATCACCGGCCGAGGCGACTAGACCATGCGTCCCAAAAGTCCTTACGGATAAAACATATCCTAACTCATGATTACGGTGTAACGACCATCTCCATTCGCCAAGAATATTCGCACATGAGGTCGTACCCCCATCATACGAAAAGAAATAGTAATAAGGCGTCATGAGCAATTATCATCCCTCCCTCTCGCCCGGAAAGGGGTCGTTCCTCGATAGATCATATCCGCTTACCAGGGTTGACCTCGAGGCGACCATGATAAGCGGAGGGACTAACTATATGGGTCATAATTCGATCCCGCGACAATCAATCAAATTGACCGTTGCTTTCGACTAAGAACAGACATAACAGGCGCCAAGATCGCCTCAATCGAGAATACTACCCGTATCCGCCCAAAGTCTTGGCCGGGGTCGATACTTTTCGGATATGTCCAAAATAACCCCTAATATGGGCCCGATCTCCAAGAAAGTCAACTCGTACAGCAAATATCTATAAATACAAGGGCAAACGTCAGAGAATGGGTTCCACTCTCTCCACATGGGAGCTCTAAAAAATATAGAGTAAAACACAGAGTGAGAACCCAAGACAAAAAAATAGAATAACGATAGATCTATCAAAACATGATTGTAAAGATCTGAACCTCTTCATGGAGAGGCGGATTAATCCATTATCATGAATAAAGATCACCAATATTTTCTGTTGTCCATACAAGTATTTCCATTATCTTTTCTCTTATTAAATTTCAGATATGTTACGACTTGCTATGATTGGCCATTTATTGTCATTGATTGTTTTAAATTCATAAATGCTTGCAAACATTTTGAGTCAAACAAATCCAAATGATACATTTCAGCACCTCAGGACGTCAAAAGAACATGAATGAGAAAACAATGATCAGTCAGGACTCAGGATCTCAACTTCGGAAGATCAAGGAGGTGATTTATTAGTTAAAGAACCAAGTCTCGCGTAAACCACTTGATATTCACTGGTTGACTCCGTCCCTTTCGAGTTTTGTGGTAGAAGAATCTCAGACATGCTGAAACTCCAAACGGAGTAAACCTAGCAACCATTGTTTACCTCACCATAGCTGAATCCACATAAACTTCTCAACTCGCGATGATGAATAAATGAACCTGGAAATGTAGACTGTTTTGTCAAGTTCTGTCTCCTTGGTTTTCTGTACAACTATCTCTTCTCGTAGCTTTTCCATCTTTTCTGTTTTCCTTACCAGATATTTGACTGAGTTTCTAAGGAATTATTCACAGATAACACATTTAGTGAACCAGGAAGAGTGACAAAGGCGATGCAAATAGTACTGGTTACTAATCTAGATGTTGAAAGAGAACCTGAAGACTATTGTCTTGGGACACACCAATCAGAAACCAATATTTCTCCTGACATTTTAACCATAAAACGGTAATTAGCTTTGTCATGTAGAATACCAAAGCAGCAGTCACATTTCACACGCAGAAACTGCACAGCTCAGCTCTTTAAGTTGTATTTGTCTATGTTGCTCGGACTCTCCGGAAATGTTGCCGGATGCATGTCGGATCCTCCAAAAATAGTTTATTTTTGAAGGATCCGACACGGGTGCGGCATCATTTTGAAGAGTCCGCGCAACATAGGTATTTGTTGAATTAAGTAGCAACGCAACAAACACATCATTCAGGAAATTACAGCCAAAGACCAGGAAGATAAACTGCTACAGAAATATCTTTAAGATATGCAACAGATGTACAGGACTCATACAAATACTACTTTTTGAACAGTAAGACATTTGTAACTGTATGTGTTTGCACAAAAGCACATCAATAGTAAGCGGAACTAGGAATTGGAGAGAACCATTCAGTCTTTACCATAAACAGCAAAAGGCAACAACAACAACAACAACTACCCAGTATAGTCCCACAAGGTGGGGTCTGGGGAGGGTAATATGTAGACAAGCCTTACCCCTACCCAAAGGGTAGAGAGGCTGTTTCCAATCGACCCTCGGCTTAGAAAAGGAAAGGGAAAGCAACAACAAAAACCAAAAACAAAAAGAGCATTAGTAATTCCGGCAGAAATCGCATAGATAGTTATCTAAACATAAGAATTATACATAAAATGACATGCAATAATATCAAACAGTAACTACCATAAATAACTACCATAAGGGGGACTTAATCCAATGCACGAATCATCTATGAGTCGCCCTGACAAGCCTCACCCAACCCCGGGGAAGGAGTACAAAAAATTCTAGGGGCCCCTATCCTACAACCCTGATACTAGACCTCCAGACTTTTCTATAAACAGCAAAAGGCCACTTGAAGAATTCTCTGCTAAAAGTAAAAGGAAAACCCCTTTACTAAATTAACGAACCCACAAAGATAAACTAGCTATATTTTAAATTATACTGTTACATCAGAAATTGAAACCTTTGAACTCCATCCTACAGTAACAAAAACATCTGTAGCTCAAAACAACAGTATTAAACAAACAAACTATGCATCGTGGTAGTGATGCAACTTGTACAGTAACACTTTTCCTTCGGCATTTCCCATAGCCATGAATCCTCCGTGCGGACTAAAATCCAAACAGCGTGGATAGTGCACAGCTCGATTTGGAGAAGGCCAGTTTGAAAAAACTGTAAATGATGGGATGTGAATTAGCTTTGAGCTGTTTTTCTTCATGCTAGAACTGATGGCTAATATTTGAGCATCGTGATTAAATTTCATAAAATCCACTTTCGTTGTGAGATTCTCAATCGCCTTGATTGGTTTTCTCTTTCCCCCCAAAAACTCTTCTCTGTTATAAATATTTACTATCCCGCTGTCTGAACCAGCAGCAAACAAACTACCATTTGGTGAAGTGCAAAGAGCCGTACCGTTTATGGACCCTTCATCAACACCTTTATGAATGCAGGTTCTTGTTCTCAAATCCCAATGGTAAATATGCCCGTCTCCACCAGAGCTCAATAATTGTTGTCCGTCATTGGTGAAAGCCACTGAGCGAACAGTTCCATTCATTTTCAGTGTCCCAATTAGCTCCTTTGTTTTGGAGGAAACTAGCAAAATGTATCCTTCATTACCAAGAAAAGCAATTGTATCTGAATCAGGAGACACCTCAAAACTTTCCAGGCTCTTTTCTTCCCTGCCAACTAAGGGACCTATTTTATCTACACTTGCTTTGACCAAGTCTAAGACATGGAAGAACTTTCTTCTTCCTGATATAATAACTTGAGATCCATTGGGTAAGAAAGATGCCTTTTTAATAGGAAAATCCTCAAGAAAGATGCTCTGTATCTTTGTATTTCGTTTCCCGTCAATCTGAAAAAATGTGAGTTTTTTGTCCAATCCACCAACAAGGAGCAACTGAGAATTCCTGTGGAACTGAACAGAATTTATTGGTGCATTTGAAGGATCAGCTGCATTTGCATCAACCAGTCTCGAATATTCAAGAAGCCCAGGTAACAACTTGGTGCGACTTTTGACAACAAGATCTTCATTTGATTGAAGAATATCACCGACCAACTTGACATTCTTTGAACCGTAGCCCTCAGTATGTTTACTTTCCTCATCAGAATCTTCATCATCAGAACTGTAGCTTCTGCCTTGAGAATCAATTTGGGCCCATTCAGTGCCTGGATTAAGTTTAGCGTGTTGGGCCCTTAGTCTCGCCACATACGTGGAACCAGATATGACATCCTCACCCTCTTCTTTCCTCAGCTTCCTCAATCTGTTCACACTTGCTATTTTGATATTAGTCTTCTCTTCTTCATCATCTACCCACACAGGTTTCCGCTCCTCCTTTCCCACAACGTGAATACCTTCTGGCACCAGCTGTGCATCCCCCTCATAAACAGACAACGCACTATCCGCAAACCGGTCCACAAAGAACATAGCAGAATCGTTTTCACCATCATTTCTCTTTTCTTCTTCATCGTCCTTCCCAAACCCAACAGGGTTGTACAAGGAGCCAAACAATAAGCTCTCGAGCTTCTTCATTTCCTTCTCCTGTTCAACTTCTAATTCATCATTCTCTTCATTCTGCTCTTTCTTTCTCTTCCTATTACTTTCTTTCTCACTTACTTCCTTCTTAGCCTTCCTTTTAGACTTTTCAACCCCGATTGTACGAGAAGCATTCTGCGATATCAAGCTTGCCATTTCTCAAGATTGATATCACTGCATATATAGATAGACTCCAAATTATTACCATCAATTTTTAAAAATCATTAAACACCACAATAGTCCAAACCCCACTTATGGGATTACACTAGGTGGTTGTTGTATTAAACATCAAAAAAGCAATGCATTCGAACCCACTATATCAAATTTAACTTATATGCATTGAAAGTGCGATGAATTTTTACACCATCAGTTGAACTGATACTGTAAAAACTCTTTACGCAATTAGCATACAAATCAAATTAGCTGCAATTACCTTTTAAGTGACCTGGATGTGTAAATATTTTTTTACAGCATCAGAACTTAAACTCAAATAAATAAAATGTATATATATGTTCATTGCAATTTTGGAGCCACTTCACAAATGCGTAGTGCGCGCTAGTGGTGCCCATCACCCACTACTTTTCAGATTTTCAGTCAATTACTTAACAAAATTTTACTTTCTTACTTATGGAGCTGTTATTACAAGGCAAAGAAAATAAGGCCCAGGATTAAGCGGTAAAAATCACAAAGAATAACAAGAAAAACAGAAGCAAACACGGTACTTTTTTTGATTAAGATGCACTACAATCCAATCTGACCAAAACCTCAAAATTAGAAGAAACCACAATTTCTTTTGTAACTGAGCTAAAATATGTTCATACAATTTGAAAACAAACTAGAAACTTACACAGGCGGCGAGGAGCAAATGCACAAGGAGAGGGTTTTGCCTTGTTTTTTGTTGAAAAAGAGCTGTGCGAATTAGGGTTTAGGTTTGTTCTTTTACAGGGAAATTGGGCTCGGGTCAAGTCAAAGTTTCTTGTTCAAGTTGTTTTTGTAGGTAAAGCGGGGGATATGGGCCATATGGCCATCTCTGTATTATCAAGATATTCAAAAATTATTGAAGTCGAGTATGTTTATAGGAAATTTTACCATCCATACAATAGGTTAGTACCCTATTTATAACATATAAATACCTTTTTAAGATTTTACATAATATAATAACTTTTTTTATTTTATAACAAAAAAATTAAATTTAATACTTTCCTATATTTAAGCCTTATTAGATGGTACAAAATATTTTTCTCTCACCAATTTATGATATAACTCCCATTTTTTTGTGAAATTACGCTGCTTAATACAGCTTAATACATCTAAATACAGTTTCACCTTCACATGATTTGCGCTGAAACATTACTTTTTCCTCGCTTAATACAGTTTAATACACCTAAATGCAGATCATGATTTACAGGAATCCCTGTTTGTGCGACGTCATTTCATGTTGTATTATTGAATACAATTCATTTAATACACTATATACATTATAAAATAACGTAAAATATATCTATATCACATAATATAAGAAAGGGTTTCTATTTATTGCTAATTAGGTCTTAATGAATGCTTTTTGTGAAAAATTCTCATGTTTATAAGCCTTTTAAATGTGGTTTTTGTTATGAATAATTTGTACATTGGATATTATATTGGATGTCCATGTTGTGAATAGTTAAAAGATTAAATCTACTATTTTATGTCAATCTTCTTTACTTTTTATGCATATAAAAGGTCATATAATTGCAATGAAAAGATACACCAAAAGTGAAATAACAAAACTTTTCTCTCTTCTTTCTATCTCTTCTTATATATATTTTACTGCGTTGCTTTTATTTTATAACACGTTATCAGCACGAAACTCTAATTTTATTCTAAACTCACACTAAGTTGAGCCATATTTTATTAATGTATGTATCATTATAGTTTTTTTTATGGCAATACATACCATATGCTTAATTCTTGCAACCTAAATTTTTCTTTGCAATATTTGATAATTTACATCATTCATGTTGTTGTTCCCTTTTCCGTCTGTTTCACATTTTTGTTTATCATGTATACAAATGTATGTAGTGTATATATTATCTAGTTACTGCAACTAATAACACATTCAAAGTAGAGTATTTATTTTAGTATTTCACTTATTTATTGTCAACATTACTTTAATATTTAAATTCTAATTAAATTCATGCACATAACTAATAAATTGCATTTCCATTTGTTTAAATATTCTAACTGTGAGAAATGAATTGACAAGTAATAATTTTATAGTTTAATTATTTTATATTTGTTGGGACATAAATAATGTTAGTCACGTTCAATTCTATTAATATATATATATATATCAATAATATAAAATGAAATGAAATAGTATGTAATTTCTATGTTATGGCAAGAATAAAATGAAATAGTAGATTGTTAACATGATATAGCTCTATTTTCATTTATTTTATCTAAATCATTTTGTTATCATTAAGTATTTATTATTACAATTATTTCTCTAACTTATTCATCTTTTATGATAGTTTTTACTATGTCAAATTTATCAAAACTTAAATTTATTGCACTTGACATCACAGGGAGGAACTATTTATCATGGGTTCTTGATGCAGAAATTCACCTTGACGCTAAAGGTCTTGAAAATACTATTATACAAGGAAATGAAGAATCAAATCAGGAAAAAGCGAAGGCCATGATTTTTCTTCGTCATCATCTACGTGAAGGGATAAAAACTTAATATTTAACCGTAAAAGATCCACTTGAATTATGAATTCATTTGAAGGATCGATATGACCACCTAAAACTTACTGTTACCGAAAGCTCGGTATAAGTGGATACATTTAAGATTGCAAGACTTTAAAACCGTAAGTGAGTATAATTCTACTATCTTTAAAGTAAGTTCTCTATTAAAATTATGTGGAGACACTATCACACATGAGGACTTATTGAAAAAAATATTTTTTACTTTTCACTCTTCAAATGTGGTGCTACAACAATAATACCGTGAAAAAGGTTTTAAGAAATATTCTGAGTTAATCACATGCCTACTTGTGGCTGAGCATAATAATACTCTATTAATAAAAAATCATGAAGCTCGTCCCACTAGGTCATCTCCATTTCCGGAAGTGAATGTTGTAGCAACATATGATAAGTTTGAAAGAAAATAAAATAATTACCGTGGTCGTGGACATGATCGTAAACGTGAACGTGGCAGGGGGCGAAATAATTATCGACATTATGGTGGAAATAAATTGGAGAACAATAAGGTTTCTCAAATTAATCATTCAAAAGGTAAAGCTAGTATATGTCACCGATGTGGTATGAGAGGTCATTGGGCACGCATTTGTCGCACGCTAGAGCATTTTGTCAAACTTTATCAAGCCTCCCTCAAGAAAAAAAAATAATGTGGAGGCACACTTGAACTTTCTATGTAACCGTATTGGAAGGTAATGATAACGAATTCAAATCGCAGGAAGTTCTTCAAAATAAAGTATTGTAGATTGTGGTACTTCTGGGAGACATTGTGAGAGTATTCAGTGGCCTGTGGGTCTTAGACCGTGTGGTCTTATGTACGAGTCTCGTGTGGTAACATGAGTTGATGTATTATGGTGCTACAGTAAAGGCTAATATTAAATTAAAGATGAATCAGAAAGGAAACTGGGTAAATGGATCAACTTGTTAATAAACCGAAATGGTATGATAAGGAATACGATTAATTCGTGGTATATATTTGAAGTAATGAGTCTCGCAGATATTGTGCAATAAAGCTTTTGAGTGCTGGCAGTTGTGTAACCCGATATGGGTATAAGGACTCAGTCCTAGCAGTTTAACTTATGCAATGTAATTGGGAGAAAGAGTTTATGGTGTGTTTTACCGAGGTTTGAAATGAGTATATTTCCTGTCGGTATGCAAGCTTGGAATGTGTAATGAGTTTTCTCTATATGGGATCATGAAAGTCCTTGACTAGTTGAGTGCGCCGATGTTTGCGGCGTAGGAAAGGAATATGAATTTCCATGTTATCTTAGTGTGGTATGGTATATGCGATGTATTATGGAAAGTTGATAATGGCATATTCAAGGTTTTGAGATCAGTTCATAATATATGGGGAGTCATTAAAATTATTGAGCAGCGTGGGCAGCTGCAGGTGATATAAGAATCGATCTTTCTGGTGATTAAGAAAAATGGTACAGCTATTCTAGTGAATTGGCAGGGAATATGGTCCAAAAGGACAAAGTAATGTAAACTGATAATATCTAGTGGTATGGTGGTATTCTCTTGTTGGATCGACTGTAATAATTGAGTCGTTGATGGCATAGTGAAATTTCTGAATGGCTTTCGTGGTATGAATAGACGCTTGATGTGTGTTATGTATTCGTACGGTGAAGTACGGAATCAGGCATAGTGATTCATGTGTTATGTATGTGTTAGAGACTTGAAGTTCTCGTTAGTCTGCCTATGCAGTGGTTGTATATCGTGTGTATCGGCACCATTTTGTGATTATTGGAAATCGGAAGCCCTAGCGGCTCTCTCTCAACTTGACATGACGAATTTGGATTATGATACTTGATTGCTGACTGGTTGTCATGGGTCAGGTTGTCTAGACTAATATAATATGGACTATGATGGGATGGCACAAATTGCGTAGCAGTGTGCATCAGAGTATGCTCCAGCGGGGTAGTTGTACCTCAAGACCAACGGACGGCTGGTAGGTATTGCTTTGTTAGTTAGGGGCCTTCGTGGCGGATATCAGTGCAGAGGTTTCTACCATTGATTCAGCTCCAGTATTGAGGAACTTTGTCGGATGCTTTTCTTGTGGCCGAGCTTTAGGCTATATATGCTTATCGTAATGAGCAATTTAACTCGGTGTGCATTTCTTTTTGCGAGATTTACGCGCGGATCGGGTGGCACGCCGCCACGGGTTATTTGGATCGGGTAGCACGCCGCCACATGTATGGTATCTGGAACGGGTGGCACGCCGCCACGGGTATGTCATTTTGAGCAGGTTGCACGCTGCAATAGTGTAATGTGAAAATAGAGTTAGTTATATGTTACCTGGTATACAATACCTCCTGGCTTCTGAGGAAAAATCCGTATTGAGTATCACACGGCGAATGGCACATCGGTGGTGTCCCTTTCAGGATTTGATAGCATACATTAATTGTTTCACCATGGGTGAGGTTGATTGCTTGGGTTCAGACCTAGATCTGTGCGTGGCTGACCATTCTGAGCATGGTGACTTGAGGTGCTTTGTGAGTAATAGTATTGGATAGAATCATGAGTCGTGGCAAGGCCACGTGATGTTATGACCTTTCGAGAAGGAGTCATGTACCTTATTTCTATAATGCGAGATGCGACCTCAGTTCTATGTTATGATGGTACAGAGGAATTGAATCACAACTCTTTTTTGAGTCAGTTGTCATGATTTGGGTATGTTCAGACGTTTCTTATTGGAGCATGTGTTGTGATCGTCGTGGCTTAGGCCGGTGTTGAGGTGTCATATCACCAGTGCGGTGTGTTATAATCGAAATGATCGTTGGAGCCAAAAATATGTGTGAGTATATGTGATTTTAGCTGGTTAGAAAGGTAATATCGAGGTTCGACTCTGAAATCTATTATGGTATCAGTTAAAAGGGAAATGGATTTATGAATGGGTGACCTGAGAGATGGATTCGATATATCGCATGTTCAGTTGCCGTGGACAGTATATGAAGGTGTTGGACTAAGACTTTATCTAATGAGAAAGGTTCTTTCTGCTAGTATTTGGTTACTGTGGCCAGTTGTTGTGATTAGAGACTAACGTCTCGAGTGATTGGGTTGTTAATACATCATATGATCTCACCCGGAGTAGTGAGTATGGCTTATTGCAGTGGATTCTAGTGTATCCTGAGTATAGGCATGGGATTAGCAATTGGTATATGATTTTGGAAAGTGCAATGTGGTTTATGGTTCAGGTGGTCTGTGAGATTTCAGTTGTATGGTGTTTTCGGACTTATGAGAGATAGGGTGACGTGCGATCGTCCGAGCATATGCTTGGTAAGGCCATTCAGCTATTGGGTTGCTTCTAGTACAACTCTGGATCCGCTCGAGGACGAGCGTTTGCTTAAGTTGGGGAGAATGTGACGACCTAGCCTGTCGTCACGGGAATTACCACCCCGTTATGTTGTAATTATATGTTTTATGCTTTTATATTAGTGTTAGAGTCTATCGGGTGAGTTAGGAGTGAATTGGATTGAAAATGAGGCATATAGCCTTTTGAAGGAAGCTTGAATATGGAAAGTCAACCTGGAGTTGACTATTTAGTTAGAGGGCTCAGAATTGGATTCTGATGATTCGGGTAGTTCCGGGAGGTGATTTGTGACTTAGGGGAGCGATCGAAATTGAATTCGGAGGTCCGGTGTAGAAATAGGCTTGAATTGGCTAAGGTTGAATTTTGGCGAAATCCGAACGGCAGGTGAGATTTTGATCCGGGGGTCGGAATGGAATTCCGACAATTCCTGTAGCTCCGTTAGGTGATTTTGGATGTGCCCGCAAATTTTCAGGTCATTCGGACGTCGTTTGGTCGGGTTTTTGATCGAATGTTAGTTTCGGAAGTTTTGAAGAAACGTAGGCTTGAATCCGTATGTAATTGGTTAGGATGGTGTTTTTATGATTGGAACAAGTTCGTATCGTGTTTTGGAGTATGTTGGTGGTTTTTGTTGGGGTCCCGGGGGCCTTAGGGTGAATCTGGACCATCATCCGGTATTTTTTGAACAAGGAAAGTCTGCTGGAAAGTTGCAGAAAATTGCAGAAAAATATAAGCCTTCACGTTCGCGAGGGTGGATGTCGCGTTCGTGTAGGAGGAAGCAGGGAAGCTTCGC
Source organism: Nicotiana noctiflora (assembly GCA_032618575.1). Lineage (NCBI taxonomy): Eukaryota > Viridiplantae > Streptophyta > Magnoliopsida > Solanales > Solanaceae > Nicotiana > Nicotiana noctiflora. Next base: position 110,960 of record JASVEL010002467.1, on the reverse strand, counting down.
GTTCGCGTCCAAAGGTGTCACGTTCGCGTAGTATAAGAAGGAGAGGCATCAACAAAGTCGCGTTCGCGAAGAACGAAATCTGGTGGCTGAGGAAAATGAGCATCGCGTTCGCGTTGCTAGGAGACGCGTTTGCGTAAAAGCAAGGCTGTGAGCATCGCGTTCACGTGGGTAGGCTCGCGTTCGCGTATGAGGAAAAAGAGAAGCCACGCGTTCGCGTGGACTCGGACGCGTTCGCGTAGAGGAAAAATTCGGGGTTGGGGAGAATGACCTTCGCGGACGCGTGACTTCATGTAACGTTCGCGATGAAGGAAAGGATCAAGGCATCGCAAACGCGTAGGGTAAAATTCCCACGTAGTGAAATTAAAACCAGAACAGAACCAGTCGCGGGTTTCACACCCCAAAACACATTTTGAGTTCCAGAGAGAGAAACTCACGGGAGATTGCTGGGAATCATCGGGTGTTCGTCGGAGGTAAGTTTTGTGGCTTAATGTCACGACCCAGATTTCCCACCATCGGGGGTCATGATGGCGCCTACTAGTGGAAGCTAGGCAAGCCAATTATTTATTACACCTCCATTAATTACCGAATTATTATTAAGACATTAAAATTAAAACATATAAATTACAGCGGAATAATCAAACTTAGTGGAAGACTTAGTTAAATATGATAAAGAAAACCCAAACATGATACACTACCCAAGACTAGTGTCACAATACTCACGAACTTCTAAGAATAATACACACAATTGTTTGAAAGAAAATATAAGCTGTTTATCTCGATTACATGAGATAACGGAATGAAAAGCATAGATAGAAGAGACAACGGGTCCTGCGGACGCCTGCAAGGCTACCTCGTAGTCTCAGTAGTCGGGAAATCCACAAATCGCTACTGCTGCTGCTGCTGCTCAAAACCTGGACCTGTGCAAAAATGCACAGAAGTGTAGTATCAGCACAACCAACCCTATGTGCTGGTAAGTGTCCGGCCTATCCCGACGAAGTAGTGACAAGCCTAGGGCCAGACAGTCACATAAACATGTACAGTTCTATACACATATGTACCACATATATATACAAGACATTTATAAGGAAAGACTCTGCTCTGAAATAACAATCAATAACTCGTGATATCCAGAATAATCTAATCAACAGAATAAATCTTACTTTCATGTCTCAATTCCTTTCTCATTTCATATCTCGTGGTAGGCGTACCACCCGCTCCCAACTATCACAGTAATTACATCTTGTGGTAGGCGTACCACCCGCTCCCAAATATATCAATAGGCTACCGGCAACTATGACCAATGCCAAGATTTAAATCACTTTGTGGTCGGCGTGCCATACGATCCCATTTCTTATTATATAAGTGTCCAGCGCGCCACACGATCCCAATTCATAAATATATATATTACCGGCATTTAGCCAATAATCTCTACATCAACAATATTTATAATTTCCGGTTTTACACCAATAATTGATAATAATTTCAACAGTTTATCTCCATTTTCGGTATAACACCAATAACTCTAAATCAACAATTTATTCATAACTAAATTCCTATTCCTTCAAGCTAGGATAGAACAAACACTTACCTCAAATGTTTTACGAACAATTCAATCTGTGGCAATGCCTTTTCCTTTCAAATTCGGCTCCAATCCAATCGCATCTATACACAATTGATTTAATATCATCAATACTACTCAACAAACTAATTCATAAGGCCAATTTCAACTTTTACAATATTCTGCCCGGAATAGTGAAATTCGACCCCGGGCCCACATGGTCGGAACTCGGGGTTCGGACCAAAATCCGGTTACCCATCCCCCCACGAGTTCAAGTATATGATTTGTTTCAAAATCGGACCTCAATTCGAGGTCAAATTTCCCAATTTATGAAAAACCCTATATTCTACCAAAAACAAGAAATTCTACCATGAAAACCTTTGATTTCTATTGAAAAACATGTATAATGATGTTAGGAATTGAAAGAATTAAGTAAAAAGTGACTTACAATTGTTTTGAAGAAGAGGGAATCCGTGAAGAATCGCAAATGGGTGTTTTGGGGTTGTGAAATGTGAAGAAATAAACTGAAAATCGTGATTTACAGGTCTCTGTGTTCGCATTTGCGAACATGGGTTCGCAATTGCGAACCCCGACCAATTTCTGGAGTTTGAAAAATAAGCTAAGTCTGGGAAGTTCGCATTTGCGAACATTTGTTCGCATTTGTGAAGTCTAGGCAAATGCTGGGGATTTCGCATTTGCGAAATAATGTTCGCATTTGCGAACAAGCTGGCTTCTGGGCTTTGTCGCAATTGCAACACATTCTTCGCAATTGCGAAGCCATGCAATATACTGAAGGCCTCGCATTTGCGAGGTTATGTTCGCAATTGCGAACTCTGGCCCAGGTGTGCCAGTGTCGCATTTGCGACACTTTGTTCGCATTTGCGAACTTGGCTGGTTCTGGCAGGCATCGCATTTGCGATAATGGATTCGCATTTGCGAACCCAGCCTTGAACTGCCTTCTTCGCATTTGCGAGAAATTTTTCGCAAATGCGAAGCCAACAGCTGGGTGAAAAACCAGCAGTGCAAAAATTCAGAATTTAATCCAACGGCCTATCAAATCTTTACCCGAGCCCCCCGGGCTCCAAACCAAACATGTACTCAACATCAAAAACACATTATGAACTTGTTCGTGCGATCACATCGCCAATATCACATCGTTTTCATCAAATCAAGCCTCAAGTTCATGATTTTCATACTTTTGGTTTTCAAAACTTTCAAACTTGGAACTCAAGGTCCAAAACATATCAAACGACATCCTAATGTCACCGAACTTTGCAGAAAGCACATATATAATATTTAAGACTTGTACCGGGCATCGGAACCAAGATATGAGCCCGATACCAAAGTCAATTAATTCATTTTCCTTTAACAATTACATCAAAAACAATTTCACAGAAAAATTCATAACTTGGGCTCTAGGCCTCAGAATTCGACTCCGGACGCATGTCCAAGTCCCATATTTTCCTACGGACCTTTCGGGACCATCCAATCTCGGTCCGGATCCGTTTACCAAAAATGTTGACCGAAGTCAACCATATCAATATTAATATCATTTTTATCCAAATTTCTCATAGAATTCATATTTTCTATCACAAAATCTTTCCGGCTACATGCTCGGATCGTGCACGTAAATCGAGGCAACATAGGATGAGGTTTTCAAGGCCTCGAAGCTCGAAATGATTAATAAAATAAGTGATGACCCTTTGGGTCGTCACAATCTCCACCTCTAAAACAACCGTTCGTCCTCGAACGGACAAAAGAAAGAAGTACCCGAGTCAGGAAACAAGTGTGGGTAGCGGCTCCGCATATCAGACTCGGACTCCCAGGTCGATGCCTCAGGAGGCTGACCTCTCCACTAAACACATACAGAAGGATAACTCTTCGACCTTAACTGTCGAACCTGCCGGTCTAGAATGGCCACCGGCTCCTCCTCATAAGATAGATCATTGACCAATTGGACAGTACTGAAGTCTAACACATATGTGGGATCGCCGTGGTATCTCCGAAGCATAGATACATGAAAAACTCGATGCACGGCTGATAAGCTAGGCGGCAAAGCTAATCTGTAGGCCACCCCTCCCACTCTGTCTAGAATCTCAAATGGACTAATATACCTAGGGCTGAGCTCGCCCTTCTTCCCGAACCTCATCACGCCCTTCATAAGCGACACTCGGAGCAATACTCGTTCACCAACCATGAAATCTACATCTCGAACCTTACGATCCGCATAAGTCTTCTGCCTGGACTGAGCTGAACGCAATCTCTCCTGAATAGTGTTGACCTTATCCAAGGCCTCCTCAACTAAGTCTGTACCCAAGAACCGAGCCTCTCCCGTTTCAAACCATCCAATTGGCGATCGACATCACCTACCATACAATGCCTCATACGGAGCCATCTGGATGCTAGACTGGTAGCTGTTGTTGTAGGCAAACTCTGCTAATGGCAGAAACTGGTCCCACGAGCCTCCGAAATCAATAACACAGGCTCGAAGCATGTCCTCTAGAATTTGAATAGTCCTCTCGGACTGGCCATCCGTCTGAGGATGAAATGTTGTACTCAACTGAACCTGGGTGCCTAACTCCTGCTGGACCGCTCTCCAGAACCGCTAGGTAAACTGCGTACCCCGATCAGAGATAATGGATACCGGCACCCCATGGAGACGAACAATCTCCCTAATGTAAACCTCCGCTAACCTCTCCGACGAGTAGGAGACAGACACTGGAATAAAGTGTGCTGATTTGGTCAGCCTATCAACAATGACCCAAATAGCATTAAATTTCCTCCGAGTCAAAGGAAGTCCAGTAACTAAGTCCATAGTGATCCGCTCCCATTTCCACTCGGGAATCTCAATCCTCTGGAATACACCACCAGGTCTCTGGTGCTCATATTTCACCTGCTGACAATTTAGACACCGAGCGACATACGCAACGATATCTTTCTTCATTCTGCTCCACCAATAGTGCTGCCGCAAGTCCTGGTACATCTTTGCGGCGCCCGGGTGAATGGAATACCGCGAACTATGGGCCTCCGCTAAGATCAACTCGCGAATCCCTTCGACATTGGGCACACAAACTCGACCTTGCAATTTCAACACCCCATCATCATCTAGATTTACCTGTGTGGCACCTCCCCGCTGTACTGTATCTCTCAACTCACGCAAATGAGGATCATCAAATTGCCTCTCACGAATACCATTTAATAAAGAAGAATGAGCGACCGTGCAGGCTAACACCCTGCTAGGCTCAGAAATGTCTAATCTCACGAACCGGTTGGCTAAGGCCCGGACATCTAGAGCTAATGGTCTCTGACTGACCGGAATGTATGCAAGACTACCCATGCTGGCGTACTTTCTACTCAAAGCATCGGCCACCACATTGGCCTTACCTGGGTGATATAAAATAGTAACATCATAGTCTTTTAGCAACTCTAGCCACCTTCTCTGCCTCATATTCAACTCTTTCTGCTTAAACAAATACCGAAGACTCTTATGATCGGTGTATACTTCACATGCTACACCATACAAATAATGCCTCCAGATCTTCAATGCGTGAATAATCGCCGCCAATTCTAGATCATACACTGGATAGTTCTTTTCATGAATCTTCAACTACCTCGAAGCATAGGCAATAACCTTTCCATCTTGCATTAACACCGCACCAAGCCCAATACGGGAAGCATCACAATAAACAATATAAGGTCCCGTACCTGTGGGTAAAACCAATACCGGTGCTGTGGTCAAGGTTGTCTCGAGCTTTTGAAAGCTCGCCTCACATTCATCGGACCATTCAAATTGAACACCCTTCTGGGTCAATCTGGTCAGTGGGGTTGCAATAGACGAAAATCCTTCTACGAATCGGCGATAATAACCCGCTAACCCCAAGAAACTCCGAATATCCGTGGCTGATGTCGGTCTAGGCCAGTTCTTGACTGCCTCAATTTTCTTCGGATCAACCTGAATACCTGCTACCGCCACAATATGCGACAGGAATGCAACTGAACTTAGCCAAAATTCACACTTTGAAAATTTTGCATATAGTTGGCTATCTCTCAGAGTCTGCAAGGCCACTCTGAGACGTTGCGCATGCTCCTCCTGACTGCGGGAATATATTAATATGTCATCAATGAAGACTATTACAAATAAGTCTAAATAAGGCCGGAACACCCGATTCATTAATTCCATAAAAGCCGCTGGAGCATTTGTCAACCCAAAAGACATGACCAGAAATTCATAATGTCCATACCGAGTGCGGAACGCTGTCCCTAATCCTCAGCTGATGATAGCCAGATCTCATCTATCTTTGAAAATACCTTGGCACCCTGAAGCTGATCAAATAAATCATCAATTTATGGAAGTGGATATTTATTCTTGATAGTTACCTTGTTTAACTGTCGATAGTCAATGCACATTCTTATCGAACCATCTTTCTTCTTTACAAATAATACTGGTGCACCCCACGGCGAAACACTGGGTCTAATGAAACCCTTTTCAAGTAAATCCTGCAACTGCTCCTTCAATTCTTTTAACTCTGGCCGAGCCATACGATATGGGGGAATGGAAATGGGCCGAGTGCCTGGAGCCAAGTCAATGCAAAAATCAATGTCCCTATCGGGCGGCATACCTGGTAAGTCTGAAGGAAATACTTCAGGAAATTCGCGAACCACAGGCACAGAGTCAATAGAAGGAACCTCAGCACTAGAATCACGGACATAGGCCAAATAAGCCAAGCATCCCTTTCCAACCATACGCTGAGCCTTAACATAAGAAATAACATTACGACTAGTATGACCTGAAATTCCTTTCCACTCTATACGAGGCAAATTCGGCAGAGCTAAAGTCACAGTCTTGGCATGGCAATCTAAAATAGCATGATATGGAGATAGCCAGTCCATGCCTAGTATAATATCGAAGTCCACCATATTTAGGAGTAATAAATCAGCACGGGTCTCGAGACCCTCAATTACTATAATACATGACCGATGAACTCGATCAACTACAATAGAGTCGCCTACTGGTGTAGACACATGAACAGGAACACTCAGTGGATCACTGGGCTGAATCAAGTATGGTGCAAAATAGGAAGACACGTACGAATATGTAGACCCGGGGTCAAATAATGCTGATGCCTTTCTATCACAAACCAAAATAATACCTGTAATGACGGCATCAGAAGACTCAGCCTCTGGTCTGGCGGGAAGTGCATAACATCGGGGTTGTGCCCCACCACCCTGAGCAGTATCTCTAGGACGATCAGCTGCTGGCTGGTCTCTGCCTCTATCGGTCTGAGCTCCACTTATATGACCTCTACCTCCACCTCTATGTCCTCTACCTCCGCCTCTAGCTGGCTGGGCAGGCTGTGAGGGAACTGGGGCCTGAATCATGGCACGAGAACCCCGCTGGTGAGATCTGTCAGAAGCTCGAGGGCAATACTTTGCAATGTGCCTAAGATCACCGCACGTAAAACAAGCCCTCGGCTGCTGAAAATGGCGAAGTGGTGGTGCACTGATAGGCTGCTGATCGGAGTAGCGTGGTTGAGAATTACGATCACCTGAAGCATCATGAGAAACCTGAAGAGCTGACCGATAAGGCCTAGGAGGATGGCCTCTATCATAAAAATCTCTATCTCCAGACGAGGTACCACTGAATCTACCCGAATTACGAGATCTCTTATCCGATCCATGTCTTGCTCCCTGTGACAGAGCCATCTCGATCCGGCGGGCTGCATTAGCCGCCTCCTGAAAAGTGATTTCAGTTCCTGCCCCCAAAGCCATCTGTAGTCGAATTGGCTGATTCAAGCCATCAATAAACCTTCTCACCCTTTCCCGATCTGTGGGAAGTATGATAATAGCATGAAGAGCCAGGTCCACGAACCTAGTCTCGTATTGTGTGACAGACATAGAACCCTGATGAAGACGCTCAAATTGTCCGCGCATAACCTCCCGCTGAGTTGCTGGAAGGAACTTCTCCAAGAATAATTCTGCAAACTGCTCCCAAGTCAAAGATGACGATCCCGCTGGCCTGGATAGACAATAATCTCTCCACCAAGTCTTGGCGGAACCAGATAATCGAAAAGTAGCAAAGTCCACACCATTAGTCTCCACAATACCCATAGTACGGAGAACTTCGTGGCAGCTGTATAGGAAATCCTGTGGATCCTCTGAAGGAGTGCCACTGAATGTGGTAGTGAACAGCTTGGTAAACCTGTCCAATCTCCATAACACGTCAGCGGACATGGCTGCACCATCATTTGACGGAGCCACAATAATAGGCTGAGCTGCCTCAACTGGCTGAATCATAGGAACCTGAGCCTGGGGAATTACTGGCTCCGGAGTGCACGTAGCAGGAGTCTGATTACCTCCTCCAGCCTGAGAAGTGGCTGGTGCTACTGGTAATAAACTTGCTCTGGTGATATGATCCATAAAACCTGCTATCCGGACCAAAGCATCCTGAAGATCCGGTGAAAACAAGACTCCTCCTGGGACCTGAGCTGGGCCTACTGGAGCTGCTGGGGCTGGAACTTCCTCCTCGATATGATCCTGAGGTTCTGCCGCTCGTGCTGCTGATCGGGGCTGAGCTCTGCCCCTACCTTGGCCTCTAGTACGACCTCGACCTCGGCCTCTGCCCCTAGCGGGAGCTGCCGCTGCTGGGACCTCGGGCTGCTGGTCACTAGATGAAGATGCACGTGTTCTTACCATCTGCGGAAGAACAGAGTATAAGTTCAATTAAAATTTTAAAAGATCAAGTCGCACGACTGGAAAGAATAAAGGGAATATTTTCCTAACTCCGTAGCCTCCGGAGGATAAATACAGACGTCTCCGTACCGATCCTTCAGACTCTACTAATGTTGTTCGTGAGTTGTGAGACCTGTGCAACCTAGTGCTCTGATACCAACTTGTCACGACCCAGATTTCCCACCATCGGGGGTCATGATGGCGCCTACTAGTGGAAGCTAGGCAAGCCAATTATTTATTACACCTCCATTAATTACCGAATTATTATTAAGATATTAAAATTAAAACATATAAATTACAACGGAATAATCAAACTTAGCGGAAGACTTAGTTAAATATGATAAAGAAAACCCAAACATGATACACTACCCAAGACTTATGTCACAATACTCACGAACTTCTAAGAATAATACACACAATTGTCTGAAAGAAAATATAAGCTGTTTATCTCGATTACATGAGATAACAGAATGAAAAGCATAGATAGAAGAGAGAGGGAAATCTTAGGGGAAGGACCTTTATCCAAATATTACAAGGACAACTTAAGTGACATAATCATAATCATGGCATGTAAAAACTCACATGCCATAATCATAGCAATCCAAGGATAACTCACATGCCATAATCTTAATCACTATATGGACAACTTACATTGTCAACCCAATCTGTATCACAGAAAACAAATGCAATAATATATATATATATATATATATATATATATAAACAACATATATCAAAGGAAAGATTCTGCTCTGAAATAACAGTCAATAACTCGTGATATCCAGAATAATCTAATCAACAGAATAAATCTTACTTTCATGTCTCAATTCCTTTCTCCTTTCATATCTCGTGGTAGGCGTACCACCCGCTCCCAACTATCACAGTAATTACATCTTGTGGTAGGCGTGCCACCCGCTCCCAAATATATCAATAGGCTACCGGCAACTATGGCCAATGCAAAGATTTAAATCACTTTGTGGTCGGCGTGCCACACGATCCCATTTCTTATTATATAAGTGTTCGGCGCGCCACACGATCCCAATTCATAAATATATATATTACCGGCATTTAGCCAATAATCTCTAAATCAACAATATTTATAATTACCGGCTTTACACCAATAATTGATAATAATTTCAACAGTTTATCTCTATTACCGGTATAACACCAATAACTCTAAATCAACAATTTATTCATAACTAAATTACTATTCCTTCAAGCTAAGATAGAACAAACACTTACCTCAAATGTTTTACGAACAATTCAATCTGTGGCAATGCATTTTCCTTTCAAATTCGGCTCCAATCCAATCGCATCTATACATAATTGATTTAATATCATCAATACTACTCACCAAACTAATTCATAAGGCCAATTTCAACTTTTACAACATTCTGCCCGGAATAGTGAAATTCGACCCCCGGCCCACATGGTCGGAACTCGGGGTTCGGACCAAAATCCGGTTACCCATCCCCCACGAGTTCAAGTATATGATTTGTTTCAAAATCGGACCTCAATTCGAGGTCAAATTTCCCAATTTATGAAAAACCCTATATTCTACCAAAAACAAGAAATTCTACCATGAAAACCTTTGATTTCTATTGAAAAACATGTATAATGATGTTAGGAATTGAAAGAATTAAGTAAAAAGTGACTTACAATTGTTTTGAAGAAGAGGGAATCCATGAAGAATCGCAAATGGGTATTTTTGGGTTGTGAAATATGAAGAAATAAACTGAAAATCGTGATTTACAGGTCTCTGTGTTCGCATTTGCGAACATGGGTTCGCAATTGCGAACCCCGACCAATTTCTGGAGTTTAAAAAATAAGCTAAGGCTGGGAAGTTCGCATTTGCGAACATTTGTTCGCATTTGCGAAGTCTAGGCAAATGCTGGGGATTTCGCATTTGCGAAATAATGTTCGCATTTGCGAACAAGCTGGCTTCTGGGCTTTGTCGCAATTGCGACACATTCTTCGCAATTGCGAAGCCAGGCAATATACTGAAGGCCTCGCATTTGCAAGGTTATGTTCGCAATTGCGAACTCTGGCCCAGGTGTGCCAGTGTCGCATTTGCGAACTTGGCTGGTTCTGACAGGCATCGCATTTGCGATAATGGGTTCGCATTTGCGAACCCAGCCTTGAACTGCCTTCTTCGCATTTGCGAGAAATTCTTCGCAAATGCGAAGCCAACAGCTGGGTGAAAAACCAGCAGTGCAAAAACTCAGAATTTCATCCAACGGCCTATCAAATCTTTACCCGAGCTCCCCGGCTCCAAACCAAACATGTACTCAACATCAAAAACACATTATGAACTTGTTCGTGCGATCACATCGCCAATATCACATCGTTTTCATCAAATCAAGCCTCAAGTTCATGATTTTCATACTTTTGGTTTTCAAAACTTTCAAACTTGAAACTCAAGGTCCAAAACATATCAAACGACATCCGAATGTCACCAAACTTTGCAGAAAGCACATATATAATATTTAAGACTTGTACCGGGCGTCGGAACCAAGATACGAGCCCGATACCAAAGTCAATTAATTCATTTTCCTTTAACAATTACATCAAAAACAATTTCACAGAAAAATTCATAACTTGGGCTCTAGGCCTCAGAATTCGACTCTGGACGCATGTCCAAGTCCCATATTTTCCTACGGACCTTCCGGCACCATCCAATCTCGGGTCCGGATCCGTTTACCAAAAATGTTGACCAAAGTCAACCATATCAATAATAATATTATTTTTATCCAAATTTCTCATAGAATTCATATTTTCTATCACAAAATCTTTCCGGCTACATACTCGGATCGTGTACGTAAATCGAGGCAACATAGGATGAGGTTTTCAAGGCCTCAGAAGCTCGAAATGATTAATAAAATAAGTGATGACCCTTTGGGTCGTCACACTTAATTACATCATTTTATCATGAAATCCTTGGTTAATTCTCTGTAAATTGAAGATTAAAGGTGGGTTTGAGCCCTAGACCTAAAATTGAAGAAAAACACTAATTTGAGTGGGCAAATGGAGTCCGATTTTGGTAAATTTTATATGCCTAGACTCGCATTGAGATGAGGGTTCTGAATATGTGATTTTTGTAATTTTTTGAGAAGCGTACCAAAAGTCGGGTTTTGGCAACTTGGGGAATTTTGATGTAAATTGAGTTATTTTGACTAGGTGTCGTCTCATTGGCCTAATTTGTTGTGTTTCTACTATATTTGATCAGATTCTACGCGAGCAGAGCTTGATCTCGTGGCAAGGGCATTGCGGACTAGTCGTCGCGCCGTATTGAGGTGAGTAATAGATGTGGGTGATGACCAGCGGGTTCGAAACCCCGGTATACCACTTTGTGACGCTGTATAGCGGCGAGACACATACTCTCTTGCGAGTGCGGGGTCGATTGTGATTGGGGACTATGGCTTAGTCCGACTTCTGTTGGCATTGTGTTATGATATTGGCTATTCTTGAGCCGTCGAACCTCCTTCTCGAATGGTTGCATATTATATTGTGATATTGGCTACTCTTGAGCCGTTAAACCTCATTCTCGGATGGTTGAGTATACTTATGGGTTGTGAGCCAGTTATTGGGATCCTGCGAGGATCGTTATCATTGTTCTGTGATATTGACATGCTAGTTTTACTACCAGCTGTAGCTATTACTGTTATCATGACATTTCCAATCTCTAGAACTTGATATCTACTGTTTTCAATTGAAAAATGATAAAAGAGTTTTCAAAACTACTTTTAAGCCCGCGAGGCTGCATTTGCATATTAGCTGACTTGAAGTGGATCGGGCTGCGCGCCGCAACGTATATTCATGATATTGTGATTGGGCTGTAGGAGCCCCTCCGGAGTCTGAACCCCCACAATGAGCACGAGTACCCAAATTGGATCGGGCTACGTGCCGTACGGTCATTTCATGCATTGCATTGGATTTAGCTACATCTGCTAGCTGTTATACTATGTTTTTGATACTTTACTGATTGATATTGAACTGTTACAGGGAATTGATTACAACTTTACATAGTGCTTTATTGTGGATTTCTTATCTACCCTGTCTTACCCCTATTTATTACCACTAAGTCTGGCAGTACTCATTTTACTCCCTGCACCTTGTGTGTAGATCCAGGTACCTCACAGCAGACCTGATCCGGTAGCCGCTCAAAGGCATTATGCGGGATAGTCGAGGTAGCTGCAGTGTCCGCAGGACCTGACTCCCCTTCTAGCTGTCTTTTCTTTTCATGTTGTCTTTTCTTTCCGCACTGAGCTTGGGTTGTAAACCTTATTACACTTATGTTCTTTAGAGAATCTTGACTCTTGACCCTTCGGTCTATGTGAGTTGGCATGTGTTGGGACTTGGTTCCCCGTTTTGATATATCTAGTACTGTTGTTTTATAATTTGATATGCTTAAATGGGATAAGGCGAGCTCCTAGCTCCGTTATTGTTATTGATTGGTCAGGTTGGCCTAGAAGTGTGATGGGCGCCATCATGACCGAATTTGGGTTCGTGACATGGCATTTGCGAGATTGTTGGCTCAAATAATAAAGCTAAGAGCACAATTTCCAAATTATGCAATTAAGACAATTCGTCTTGATAATGCTGGTGAGTTTACATCCCAAGCCTTTAATAATTATTGTATTTCAACTGGAATAACAATTGAGCATCTCGTTGCTCATGTTCATACATAAAATGGTCTAGCAGAATCATTGATCAAACGCCTCTAATTAATTGCTAGACCAATGCTTATGAGAACAAAACTTCCCATTTTAGTATGGGGCCGTGCTATTTTGCACGCAGCAGCACTTGTGTGGATAATGCCCACAAGTTATCATAAAGTTTTCCCATTGCAATTGGCTTTTAGTTAGGCGCCAAATATTTCTCATCTTAGGATCTTTGATTGTGCTGCATATGTTCCAATTGCTCCACCACAACGCATGAAGATGGGTACCCAAAGAAGGTTGGGGATATATGTTGAATATGAATCTCCTTCTATTATAAAATATATAGAGCCGATGACTGGAGATTTATTTATGGGAAGATCTTCTGAATGCCATTTTGATGAATCAGTATATCCAACATTAGGGGGAGAAAATAAGCAGCTACAAATGAAGATAGATTGGAATGCATTATCTTTATATTATTTAGATCCTCGAACAAATCAATGTGAACAAGAGGTTCAAAGCAAAATTCTGCAAATCAATTGCAAGATGCATTCACTAACCTACTAAGGGTGACTAAGTCACATATTCCAGCTGCTAATGCTCCAATTCAAATTGATATCCTGGTAGGACAATTAATTAAAGCAAATAAGTCTAAACCATGCTTGAAACATGGTAGACCAATCGATTCTAAAGATTAAAATCCTCGAAGAAGAAAAAGAACAAGTGATCAAAGTAAACATAACACAGAGGTAGTGGCTCAAGAAGAGCCCCAAGATGTAACAAATGATAAGACCTTAGGGGAGGTCCAGGTACCTGAAAATAATAAAAATGAAGAGATATAAATAAGTTACGTCTTAACCAGGAAAAGATGGAACCGAAATAATATTGTTATCGATAATATTTTTGCTTATAATGTTGCCTTTGAAATAATACAACAAGATGGGATCTTGAACCAAAATCTATCAAATGAATGTAGACAGAGAAATGATTGGCCAAAATGGAAAAACGTTGTCCAGGCAGAGTTAACTTCACTTGCAAAACGTGAAGTCTTTGGACCCATAGTTTGAACACATGAAGGCATAAAGCCAATAGGGTATAAATGGGTTTTTATGCGAAAACGAAATGATAAAAATGAAGTCGTTAGATATAAAGTGCAATTTGTGGCACAAGGGTTTTCCCAAAGGCCTGGAATTGATTATATAGAGACATATTCTCCTATAGTGGATGCTATCACCTTCAGGTATCTCATAAATATGGTAGTGCAAGAAAAACTTGATATGTATCTAGTGGATGTTGTTACAGCCTATTTGTATGGATCATTAGACAACAACATTTTTATAAAAGTACCTGAGGGATTTAAAGTGCCAGAAGCATATAAAAGTTTTCGAGAAACTTGTTCAATAAAGCTTCAAAATCTTTATACGAATTGAAACAATCAAGTCGTATGTGGTACAATCGCTTGAGTGAATACCTGTTGAAAGAGGGGTACAAGAATGATCCAAATTGTCCTTGTGTCTTTATAAAATGGTCTGGATCTGAATTTGTTATAATTGTCGTGTATGTTAATGATTTATATATCATTGGAACTTCTGGGGAGCTTCCAAAATAGTAGATTGTTTGAAGAAAGAATTTAAAATGAAAGATCTTGGAAAGACAAAATTTTGTCTTGGTCTACAAATTTAGTATATAAAAGATGGAATATTTGTCCATCAATCAACATACACCTGTCACACCTCCTTTTTGTTGCTACTATACCCGTGAGGGTGTAGAGAAGTTTTTTCAATTTAAAGACACTCGGAACGGGATTAGTTATTTAAGTTTTCAGAGTCTCCACTTGAGAATATAATGGTGTTCCAAGTCACCAATTTAATCCCGAACCGAGGAAAGTTTGACTCTGTTACAGTCTGCGAACTAGAAATCCGGATAAGGAATTCTGTTAACCCGGGAGAATGTGTTAGGCACTCCCGAATTTCGTGGTTCTAGCACGGCCGCTCAACTGTTATTTTGATTTTATCTAATTTTAATTATATATTTTAATCATGTGCATTAGTTTTCCTCTTTGGATTTTAAGAATTGCAACATTGTGAAAATAGATCCTTGACCATATCGTACTCATACGCCTGTGGCTTTGGATATATTTAGACTTCGTTGGGAATAAGATTTGGGTCACATAAATGTGCACCCGTTTGTGAGAATGTATATTAGAATTGTGCCTAATGGTGTCTATTCTTCGTTACTTTGGGAAAGATCGTGGAATTAGCTAAACGATCCTTCCGGTTCTAAAGATTTTATAATTATTATTTGAGAGCCCAGTTTTGTCCGTTTTTATGACGAGGCTCGTCTCATTCTATTTTAAAAGGTAAACCTAAATGGCGCAAAGTTTTCTAATTCTGTTTTTCCCTTAATAGAAATGTTTATTAGCAGTTTTTAATAGTTTGTATCATCATTTATTTGGTCCAGGCCACTATACGTTATTGGGCCTGAAATCTGGCTAACTTAACAGGGTTGGACCAATGTGCATAAGGCTACTTAAGGCCCAATAAGAATTCCCGTATATGTCTCCCACATGCACAAATGCCATATCGATTGGACCTAGGCCTCTTACCTAATCAGGCCCAGGTTATTAACAAATCCAAAACAGGCTCAAACGTTATCATTAATCATATATTTAAATGGATATTATAACAAAATTATCGAAAAAATTAATTAAAACATTTAACACTAATTTATATTTTAATACTATTGTTTAGTCACTCAGATTAACTAAGTCTGATTTACGTATTATTTATCAGTCGAGACATTATTTATTAAGATGCAGAGTTACCTTGTTGTTTTTGTTTAACTGGAAACATTAATCTAAATTTTCAACCAAAACACATTCGAATTGCAATCTGAATTTCATTCATACTTAAATTCCTGTTTTACACCATACCACTAAGTTTTAACGTGAGTTTTATAACTAAAAAAGTTTAAATGATGCTAAGACATTAACGCGATTTAAATTTTAACTAATTCATACTTTTCAAGTTAATAGTTACTCATTCAGTGTTCAATTAACAAAGTATTTCGATATTTTGTATTATATTTCTGATTTCAGAACAGATGTAAATCCATAAGTAAATCAACTAAGTTTAGCCAGTTTCCAATTTTAGATCTAGGTGATCACTTTTTAAGTTGATCTACTACATGTTATCCCTATATTAATTTCTAAGCTAATAATGCAGCAGTATTACTAGCCTTAGTTCATAATTTACAGTCCAAGTCCTTGTTACAATAAAAATCCTACTAAATTACATAGCTTCTAAGAATTTTACAGCTAACATCAAAATAGAAATACAAAAGAAAACTAATGCTCATTCCATTTTTTCAAACTTCAGTTACATCCTTGAGAGGTAGTAGTGTACCTGATCAAATTGAGATGAAAATCAATAAATTCTAGGATGTAATAGACGAAGAAAAAGAAGAAAAAGATAAGCGATAGGCAGCAGTCCAAGTATCAACAGCAATGAATGCAAATTAACACAACAACAAACTTGATTTCAGAGTAGAAAACCCAGCGAATTCAACCAAATAATGAAGAACAGCAATCAGAAAAAAAAATATCACTTCGAACAACATCAATGAAATAGTAGCAATATCAGTATATTTTAGTGTATTTCAGATTTCAAATCTTCTCAACCTTTTTAATAAGGCCTAAAGGGGCCTATTTATAGAGTAAAATGGGAGGAAAATTTGAATTGGATATTCAGATTTTCCACCCCTACTCTTTTTAATTATTTTCAGTTTAGTCTACGTGAATTAAACAAGAATACACATGAACCCATGCTAGAAGGTTCTAAGGTATTCTCCATTATTCTATTTAGGCGTAAATACCTTTATTACCCTCACTTGCTAATGTTTTTAACCTATTTACCATTTAGTTATACCTAAGGTACCCTTTATTGTTTGGTTAATTACATAAGAACCAAGCCTATTTGTCTTTTATACCCTTAGTCTTTCCAAATTATTCCCAGAATACCATTTACCCATTCCCCTTTTACCCCTATATTTTATATTTATTTACCCGGCCAACCTTTAGGTCAATTTAGACCTTGAGCAGTCAAAAATCAGAATAGTATTTAACAAATAACCCCAATTAAATAAATTTTGCATCATAGCCAATTCAAAGCTAAGTAACCCTTTTTATAATTAACCACTTTGCAGACATTACCCCAATTAGCCTTTTAATTAGTCAAATATTTAGACAAGTCAAAAGTCAAAAGTCAAAACTGTATTACAATGATATCCAACATTAAGCAATTTTATAAACATGGCCCTAATATAACTAATTACTCAGAAATTCAGAAGAGTCAAGAGTCAAATTGAATTACAATGATAGCCATCATTAAACAGTCTCGCATATATAACCCTTATACGACTAAACACTCGACTAACAGGACTCAGAGGAACAATTTTATAATGGTTGAATCCATTTAATCAGAACACATAATCAAAAATTAGATCTATCAAGCAAGAACATTAAATGACTACAAAGCATGCAATTTAACTAGTGACTTAAATCAGAAAATGGAGCATACAGTCGACTTCATGTACAAACAGAAAAACCTTGAGCATGCAACAGATTCAGGCTAGAAAATAATAAAGATAAAAGCAAGTAGCACAGTAGAGAAAAACAGGGTTTGAGGCTACTTAGCTTTTCTGTTGGTTTTCTTTTTCTTTCTTTCTTTCTTTTTCTCCTTTTTCTTCATTTTTTCTTTTTGGTTCTTGATTTTCTGGTTGTCCGGAGGCCTTGAGCCTTTCTTTGACTGTTGGTCTTCCAAACAGACTCCTAGAGTCTCATTTGTTGTGAAAGAATAGTGTTTTAAAGACTGGGTTTGACTTGGGTTATTTTTGGTTTGGGGGTATCTGCCGGAGTAGGGTTCCGGTGAAATATTTTTTAATATTCGAAGGGTCAGGCTTAGATTCGAGGGAAAGTGGTTGGATAGGGTGAAAGAGGGGCTTAGGGTGGTTCTAGGGTGTTACTGGCAGAAGCTGTGGTGATTAGAGGGATCGAAATCGAAATCAAATTCTGGTGATTTGGTTAGCTTCAGGAAGTGATTGGTGACCTAGGGGAGCGATCGAAATTGAATTTGAATGTCCGGTGTAGAAATAGGCTTGAATTGGCTAAGTTGGAATTTTGGCAGAATCCGGTCGATAGGTGAGATTTTGATCCGAGAGTTGGAATGGAATTTTGATGGTTGCAGTAGCTTTCTTAGGTGATTTTAGATATGTCCGCAAATTTTCAGGTCATTCGGACATCATTTGGTCGGGTTTTTTGATAAAATGTAGGTTTCGGGAGATTTGGTTGAAACTTAGGCTTGAATCCGCCTTAATTTGATGATTCGTGTGTTTGAGGGTGTGTTTTTATGGTTGGAACAAGTTTGTGTGATGATTTAGAGTGGATTTGTATTTTTGGTTGAGGTCCCGGGGGCCTCCGGATGTTTTCGGAGTGTCTACGAAAGAAATTTTGGAGTTTTTGAATTGCTGGTGTATTGCAGCAGGGATTTTTGCTTCGGCGGATGGGGAACCATAGAAGCGGCCCCGTAGAAGCGACCAGGAGGTCGCATGAGTGGACTCAGCTGCCAGGCAAAACTCCGCAGAAGTGGAAGGTCCATTGCAGGTGCGGGCTCGCAGAAGCGAGTCCCGGTGCGTAGAAGCGGTCGAGGCCATTTGGGGGAAAGTCACAGAAGCGGAAGAGTTTCCGCAGGTGCAAGAAGTGGACCGCTGAAGCGGTCCTCTCCCTTAAGTGTAATGTCGCAGAAGCGACAAAATGGACGCAGGTGCGAGTCCAAGACCGCAGAAGCGTAAAACGCGTCAGTGATATAGAAAATAGAAGGGTTGAATTCTAGAAATTATAACACATTTAGGGCATTGTTCTAAGAGACGACTTATGCGATTTTGAGGAGAAAATCGAGAGAATTCTTCAGGTAAACAACTATGGACTCAATTTATGATTCTACATTGATAAATTATGGAATTAACACTTGAAAATGGAGGTATGGAGGTGTATTAATGGAGGTTTTTGTTCTAAGCCTCAGTTATTGAAAATCATTATTTTGAATGGGCAAACGGAGTCCGATTTTGATAAACTTTATATGTATGGACTCGTGGAGAGATAAGGAATCTAAAAATGTAAGTTTAGTAATTTTTCGAGAAGCGGGCATGAGGCTCAGGTTTTGCTAGTTTCGAGATTTTTCATGTATTTTGTTTGTTTTCGATTGGGTGTTGTTCCATTAGCCTATTTTGATATATTTGTACTGATTTTGGCTAGTTTTTACATGCATGGAGGACGGTTCAAGGAGCTAAGGTGTCGCAGGCTTGTGTTTTCGCCGGATCGAGGTGGGTAATACTTGTAAATGATGTCCTGAGGGAGAGTAAACCCCGGACTTGCACATCTTAGTGCTATATTGAGGTGACTTGCATGACGGATAACGAGCGTGGGGTAGAGCACCGTTGGGGGATTATGACTTTGTCCGTCCCGCTTAATAAATAATAACACCTAATTGCTTGAAATTGAATTGACACCCTAATAAAGATATTAATTATCAGGAATTGGACTGATTATCATGTTTTGGGCTTCGTGCTGATAATCTGAATCCCTCAGGGATTGGTATCACTGTCTTGATAATACCGTGCATATTTTTATCTCAATCTAAGGTTTTAAAATGGTATTTTGCTACTCAGCATTTTTATAAGATTTGAAAAACTTGAACAAGGTTTTGATGACATTTTTAGCTGTGAGATGATATGATACTGTTGCTCGAGGGGCTTTTTGATTATTCGTTGGACTGATTGGGGCCGAGGGCCATATGTGAGGGCATGACGGTTAATGTGAGTGGGCTTTTAGGCCTCGAGTGATACGTGAGCATATGCATATACATGCATGGATCAGACTGCACACCGCAGTAGTATGTTGCATGGATCGGACTGCACACCGTAGTAGTATATGGATCAGACTGCACGCCGCAGTATTATTGTGCTTGGGCTGTAGGAGCCCCTCCGGAGTCTGAACCCCCACAGTGAGCACGGGCGCCTATGCATGGATCGGGCTGTACGCCACAACGTCATATGCATTGCATTGCATACATACATTGGCTTACTTTTACTACGTGGCACGACATTTAACACTCATACATTACTGGCATACATGCATTATCTGCCTTATTGACCAGATCCCCTGGTGGAAATTGTTAAGGAGTGCTGAGCCCAAGGGGCTGATTTGAGTGAAGACTTGCACTGTTGAGGTTGTACCCAGGTATTGATATGTTATAATGAAAGAAAGAGAAGCAAAAAAGAGATTTCTAGATAATCTTCTCATATATGTTATAAAGGATTACCCTGAAAGTGTATTTCAAATTAATGGATAATTTGGTATGTTTATAGCATGAGATAGTGCTTTGTGTGGTTTTCTTTTCCTCAACATTATTTACTTTTATTGCCGCTGAGTTGGAAGTACTCACTCAACTCCCTGCACCATGTGTACAGATTCAGGTACCTGGAGTCTTAGTTGAGCTTGGTGTTGGTTTAGACCTAGTTAGGATCGTCGAGGTAGCTATTTGGCGTCCGAGGACCCGACATTTTCCACTTACTACTCTGTTATTGTTTATTCTGCGTACTCTTAGATTTGTAGAGTTATTTACAGTATTGACAGATGTTCTAATAGAGGCTCTTGGCTCGTGACCCCAGATCTTTGGGAAGTTACGTTGTTTTTAGAAGGTTTTGGGATATTATTACATCTATCACTTTAATTTGGATTTATTTCTCTGATAATGACTTAAAATAAGTGATTTTGAGCTCTAAGCTCGGGATGAGAGCGTATTTGGTCGGGCTGGCCTAGCAATGTGCTGTGTGCCATCACAAACGAGTTTTGGGGTCGTGACAAGTTGGTATCAGAGCCTAGGTTACTAGGCCTCATGAGTCATGAGCCGGTTGGTAGAGTCCCGTGGATCGGTACGGGGACGGCTGTGCTTATCCCCGGGAGGCTGCAGACCTTTTAGGAAACACTTCACAATCTTGGAATCATACTTGATTCAGCTTGAGATATAATTCTTGAAATTCCTTCCACACATCTGTATGTGCACTCGAGCGCTTAGTAATATAATTGCCTTGATGGCTTGTGACTCCTCGATCGAGGGGCGAGATATGATCTCCATGAGTTCATGTTGGGCCAGTCGAGAGGACTTGAGATCAGATCTTTGTTTATGGCTTGAGCACTAAGGTGCTGATTTTGTTGGTATTATGAAATCTATACGATCAGTATTGTCCCAAATTGTGGAAATGGCAGCTTGATAATGGATGAGCTATTAGGTGTTAGACTCTTATTGTGATCCATTGTGTAGCCCCTAGCTATGGGCGTGGTGAATATGTTCATGTCTCTTAGTGGAAAGGTAAAGTGCACTACGTGTGGTAGTATGAGTTCAGACTTAGGAAGACCAAATGTGTTGTGCTATGTGTATTGTGGTGAAAGGTAGTTGATATATGTTATGATTCGAGCGGGTGCAGCGCATGTCTATGTATAAATTTTGATGAGGTAATTTGTGTAGTATTGAGGTTAATGTTGTTGATATACATTATGATGTCTTGTCAAGTTGCCGATGTATTGTTAGGATGGTTTTGGTGATTCTCTGGCATGTGGATAGGCCAAATTACAAAGGAAACTCTATCGAAATGTTTGGAAAATTTGGGACTTAGAAAAGGTTGTCACCTAAAGAGTGGGCTTAACGGCTGTGTATGTATAAATGCAAGAATTGCAGAAGAGTTAAGGTTTCTGATGGTTCGAGACTCTGTCAAAGCTTGTAAATGACTTGAGTTTAATCTCACTATAACATTGTGGCATCATTTGAGTAAGAATGCTATGAGTGGTTAAAAGTGCTTTGATGTATGGATCCGAGCCAAGTTGGGGAGGTTGTTATTGATTAACTGATTGCACTGTTGTGTGCTATGTTGGTCCTGTCTCCAAGTATGTTGGAAATTTTTTATAAAGGTTATATGGTGCTTCGTAAATGTGAAGGAATACTGGGATGTTTGAAGCTGATGTTGATAAAGAATGCTCGGTGTATAGTAAAGAAAGATAGCTATTTGTATCTGTATGTAATCATGTTCTGTTGTGTCAGAGTTTTAACAAAGCACGAGTAGTTCTGTTTAATAAGACAGTTGAATTACAGCTGAATAAGGGTGAATGATGCCCGAGAATGGTTTTGCGATGTTCAAGATTTTGCTTGTAACAGTCAGGTGTCTTAAGATTGTGTAGGTGGCTAAAGATTGTGGCTTCGTTAGAAGAAATCGAGACTTGTGGTACGTTATGTTAATTATAGGATTCTATGTATCCGTATTGAAAGGTAATGATAACGAATTCAGAATTCACAGGAAGTTCTTCAAAATAAAGTATTGTAGAAGGTGGTATTTCTGGGAAACATTTGAGAGAGTATTCAGCGGCCTGTGAGTCTTAGACCGTGTGGTCTTGTGTATGAGTCTCGTGTGGTAACCTGAGTTGAGGTATTGTGATGTTCAGTAAAGGAGAATATTAAATTAAAGATGAATCAGAAAGAAAATTTGGATAAATGGAATAGCTTGATAATAAACCGAAACAGTATGATAAAGACACGAGTAATTCTTGGTATGTGTTTGAAGTAATGAGTCTTGCAGGTATTGTCCAACAAAGCTCTTGAGTACTGGCAGTTGCGTAGCTCGATGTGGGTAGAAGGATTCAGTCCTGGCAATTTAGTTTGTGCAATGGAATTGGGAGAAAGAGTTCGTGATGTGTTTTATCGTGGTCTGAACATAAGTATATCTTCTGTTGGTATACAAAACTTGGAATGTGTAATGATTTTTATTCTATATGGGATCATGAAAGTCCTTGACTAGTTGAGCGCGTCGATGTCTGCGGCGTAGGAGAGGAATAGAAATTTCCAGGTTATCTTAGTGTGGTATGGTATATGCGATATGCTATGATATTTGATTTTAGACTGGTTGTCTGGACTAATATGATATGGACTATGTCGGAAAATGCCACAAATTGCGTAGCAGAGTGCATCAGATTATGTTCCGGCAGGATAGTTGTACCCCAGGACCAACGGACGGCTGGTAGGTATTGCTCTATCAATTGGGCCTTCGTGGCGGATGTCAGTGCAAATGTTTTTACCATTGATTCAGTTCCAATATTGAGGAACCTTGTTGGATGCGTTTCTTGTGGCCGAGCTGAGGCTATATATGTTTATTATAATGAGCGATTTGACTCGATGTGCATTTCTTTTTGCGAGAGTTTTGTGTGGATCGGGTGGCACGCTGCCACGGGTCATTTGGATCGGGTGGCACGCCGCCATAGGTATGGTATCTGGATCGGGTGGCACGTCGCCACGGGTATGTCATTAGAGCGGGTTGCACGCCGCAACAGTGTAATGTGAAAATAGACTTAGTTATATGTTACCTTGTATATAATACTTCGTGGCTTCTGAGGAAAAATCCGTATTGGGTATCGCTCGGCAAATAGCACATCAACTGTGTCCTTTCAAGATTCGATAGTGTATATTAATTGTTTCACCGTGGGTAAGATTGATCACTTGGGTTCAGACCTAGATCTGTGCGTGGCTGACCGTTCTGAGTATGGTGACTTGAGGTGCTTCATGAGTAATAGTGTTTGGATAGAATCATGAGTCGTGGCAATGCCACGGATGTTATGACCTTTCGAGGAGGATTCAGGTACTCTATGATGTGAGACGGGATCTCAGTTCTATGTTATGATGGTGCGGAGGAATTGAATTACAGCTCTTTTGTTTGAGTCAGTTGTCATGATTTGAGTATGTTCAGACGTTTCTTATTGGAGCATGTATTGTGCTCGTCGCAGCTTAGGCCGGTGTTGAGGTGTCACATCACCAAGCCGGTGTTGGATTCCGTTCCACTTAATAAAAACACTACCTAATTGCTTGAAATTGAATTGACACCCTAATAAAGATATTAATTATCAGGAATTGGACTGATTATCATGTTTTGGGCTTCGTGTTGATTATCTGAATCTTTCAGGGATTAGTATTACTATCTTGATAATACTGTGCATATTTTTATCTCAATCTAAGATTTTAAAATGGTATTTTGCTACTCAGCATTTTTATAAGATTTGAAAAACTTGAACAAGGTTTTGATGATATTTTTAGCTGTGAGCTGATATGATACTGTTGCCCGATGGGCTTTTTGATTATTAGTTGGACTGATTGGGGCCGAGGGCCATATGTGAGGGCATGACGGTTTATGTGAGGAGGCTTTCGGGCCTCGAGTGATATGCGAGCATACGCATATACATGCATGGATCGGACTGCACGCCGCAGTAGTATGTTGCATGGATCAGACTGCACGCCGTAGTAATATATGAATCGGACTGCACATCGCAGTATTATTGCGCTTGGGTTGTAGGAGCCACTCCGAAATCCGAACCCCCACAGTGAGCGCGTGCGCCTTTGCATAGATCGGGTTGTACGCCACAACGTCATATGCATTGTATTGCATACATACATTGGCTTATTTTTACTACGTGGCATGATATTTAGCACTCATACATTACTGGCATACATGCATTATCTGCCTTATTGACCAGATCCCCTGGTAGAAATTGTTAAGGAGTGCTGAGCCCAAAGGGCTGATTTGAGTGCAGACTTGCACTGTTGAGGTTGTACCCAGGTATTGATATGTTATAATGAAAGAAAGAGAAGTTAAAAAGAGATTTCTAGATAATCTTCTCATATATGTTATAAAGGATTACCCTGAAAGTGTATTTCAAATTAATGGATAATTTGGTATGTTTATTGCATGAGATAGTGATTTGTGTGGTTTTCTTTTCCTCAGCATTATTTAATTTTATTACCGCTGAGTTGGAAGTACTCACTCGACTCCCTGCACCATGTGTGCAGATTCAGGTACCTGGAGGCTTAGTTGAGCTTGGTGCTGGTTTAGACCCAGTTGGGATCATCGAGGTAGGTGCTTGCCATCCGCTCTGTTATTGTTTATTCTACGTACTGTTAGATTTGTAGAGTTATTTGCAGTATTGACTGATGTTCTCATAGAGGCTCTTGGCTCATGACCCCAGATCTTTAGGAAGTTACGTTGTTTTTAGAAGGTTTTGGGATGTTATTATATCTATTACTTTAATTTGGCTTTCTTTCTGTGATAATGACTTAAAATAAGTGATTTTGAGCTCTAAGCTCAGGATGAGAGCATATTTGGTCGGGCTGGCCTAGCAATGTGCTGGGTGCCATCACGATCGGATTTTGGGGTCGTGACAATCATGCAGAGATAATAGCCACTCACGAAGCAAGTCGAGAATGCATTTGGTTGAGATCGATAACTCAACACATTCAACAAACATGTGGTCTTTCTTCGAAAGAGAATATTCCAAAAATATTGTATGAAGACAATGATGCATGCATAGCTCAATTGAAAGGAGGATATATCAAAAGGAGATCGAACAAAACACATTTCACCGAAATTCTTTTTCACTCATGATCTTCAGAAGAGTGGTGAAATAGATGTACAACAAGTTCGTTCAAGTGATAATTTGGCTGATCTGTTCACTAAGGCATTACCAACCTCAATATTTGAAAAGTTTATATATAAGATAGGAATGCGTCGTCTTCGAGATATTAAGTGATTTTTCATCAGGTGAGTAAGTACATGCTGCACTCTTTTTCTTAACCAAGATTTTGTCCCACTGGATTTTTCTTAGTAAAGTTTTTAATGAGGCAACAAGCAATGCATATTATAAATAACTATGTACATCCTAATACTTTTTTTGTAAGTTCTTAACGAGGCACATTATCTTACATGGACATACAAGGGGGAGTGTTATGAATAATTTGTACATTGGATGCTACATTGGATACTACATTAGGTACCCATATTGTGAATAGTTGAAAGATTAAATCTCCTATTTTATGTCAATCTTCTTTATTTTTTATGCCTATAAAAGATCATGTAATTGCAATGGAAAGATACACTAAAAGTGAGAACAAAACTCTTCTCCTTCTTTCTATTCTTCTTATTTACATTTTACTATGTTGCTTTTATTTTATAACAATTTTCAATTTATTATTTATGGGAACTGAATAATGAATCGGGATGTAAATAGTTCACACCAAATGATATGTTTCTTATTCATGTATTTGCTCTTACATTTATTTTTATTTCATATTTTATCTTAAATACAATAACAGAATACACAACTTTTCAACGAAATATATGCGAGCATCACTAGTTAAATTGGATATGATGTCTAATAATATTTTAGTATAGAATTTATCTCAAATTTATTTTTTCATATGTACAAAATAAAAAATAAAAAAAGACAAATCTTATTGTAATCCTTAATCTTTTGTACGTAACCCGTTGGTTACTAACAACTGTTCCCCCAATTTGAATTTATGTGACACCATTTTTTTTTCTTTATCTAAAAAGATAATAGTACATTTATATATTTAAAATAATTTAATTTTAATACTTACTTTTACCAATAGTACGCTTTAGGGGTGTTAATCGATATTTGAAAGCTGATTAAATTGACCGAATCGTACCACACTGAATCGATTTTTGGTTTCTATCAATAAAATCATAAGTTTTTATATAAATCTACAATCGTACTAATAATTAGGATAGATTTTTTATTTTAAAAATGAACCATACCAAATAAATTTACAAGTGGAAATATGTATGTTAATTTTAAAAATAATAATTAAATTTTCTCTTGGGCCTAGGATGAAAATTATTACAAGTCAACAAGTACTTAAAATTAAAATCCTAATTCCCAAACCTATTATGCTAGTCCTACTGAAACTAATTATTTCTAAAATATTCACTAGCAAGACACAGAGTATTATAGCGGTTATGAGTAGCAAACTACATTGTATTGTATAATTTAGATTTATCTTTTTGAATATTTAATCTTCTATAGACTTTATTCATAAGTCTCAACTTAGTTCACATTTTTCTACTCGTGCAATTTATCTTTTCTTTATCTTTGCTTAGTTTCTTATGTTGTAGAGTAGTTGATGAATCTATGCTCTGGCCGTCTCTCATATTTTCTTAATTCATCATCATTTAAATAGTAAAATTATCTATAGAGTTTTGCTAAGTCCTATAAAAATATGTATGTTATGATATTCTACGTTTACTAGTGATTTTTACATATTTTTTAAAAAATATCAAAAATTAACCAAACCGTACCGATACCGAAAAGACACCGACATGATTGGGACAGTTTCAAAAAATCTAATTTTGGTTACGTGATAGAATAATCGAAAAATTAGCATGGTATAAAATTTATAAAATAAATGGCCGAACCAAATCATTGATACCCCTATTACGCTTAATAAGAAGTTCTATAGCTGTACAACTTGAAACTTGAAACTTGAAACTTGAAAGTGCCATAAAAGTTCATACTCTTTAAGCTTTTATGACCACAAAATTTAAAAGTCTTACTTTTTTTAAACTTTACGCCGAGTTAAACTGTATATTTCAAAACTAAGTAGTCGTTTGGTGGGACGAATTTCAGAAAACGATATATGCATTAGCTTTGGTATTATTAATCCCTTGTTTGGTAACATTTTTCAACTTATGTATAACTAATGTTTATATTAGTTATATACATCATATTGAGTACCATGATTTTTAATACATGAAGTTGATTGGTAGAGTATATAAATGTTGAATAAGGTGTATTAGTAATGTTGGTATTAGTTATGCTCACATATTTCTTATTCATTGTTTGGTTTGATGTATTAAAGCATTGCACTATTTCTAAAAGAATTATTTATTTATAAAAATACCCCCGTAACCAGTCCATCACGTTATCTTTTTCTAACATATATATGTTGAGGAATGTTTTTATATGAAAAATGTTTTAAAAGATATTTGATTTGTCTACCTATATTGTAGTATAAAACTTAATATTTATTTATAAAAAAAATATGTTAAGTATTTATTTATTTACTAGGGATATAATTTTATTTCTCACTTTCTTAGATTATTTCAAACTTCGTTAATATAATAGTATATTTTAATCAAGCATAAATTTTGAAGGATAATATTATCTTTAACTAAGCTAATGCATGCATTAAAACTCATTGAATTATTAATACCATGATTTTTTATGCATTAGTTATGTATAACTAATGCATATGTTCAAAAAGTGTACCAAATAAAATATTACTAATACACAAAGCTAATGTATTTATTATTTTACCTAATGCATCCTACCAAACGACCTCGAAGAAGCACGTATAAAAATAAAAAAAATCTTTTTAATACACCAAACCAAACAGTTAATACAAAATAATTACATCATAAGTAATTTCAACATTATTAAAATATCCCCTTTAATATTATTCTTATACACCCTGCCAATGATTCCTATGGAATCGTTTAGTTCGGAACAAGGTTATTTTGAGGATTGTAATCCTGGAATTATAATCCTAAATTAATAATTCCTTAAATTATATAATGCTATTGCTTTGTTTGGTACATTGGAATAAAAATATGATATACCATCCAATCCAAGGCATGTCTTTAGTTTGAAAGTGAATAAGCATAGATAACATTTTGTTTTCTATTTTAATCTTCGTCAAAAATAAAGAGGTTGCAGTGCAAAAGGAAAAAGGATAAGGTGGACATTTCATGACTTTACTGGATAACTAATCTCGATATTAGTTATCCAACTTAAGGAATGAAATAATTAAATCCCAATTTATAATATAATTTTAAATTGAACTTGATTAATACTGTAAATCAAACATAATTTAAATTTAATCCTAAATTTTACTGCCTTATCCCATGAACCAAATGAACCTAAGTATAAGCCATTCTTTTTTGGAAAATTTACATAAATGTCTCAGATAAATTCAACTTACCAAACTCTAGCTATTAATTATAGACTAACCAAAACTAGCCAACAAAAATTAAAAAACCAAATAATAGGATTCTTTCTCTCAAAGAATCACATGCAAAAATCACCTTCCATATTTTTAAGCGTGATTAGCAATAATAGGTACAAGACGGAAAGGAAATTTTATAGGGTGATGGAGCAAATAAGGTGATGAATACAAAAAATATATACACTATTCCAAAAATCTAAACAAAGAAGGAACTTTTGCAATGGGTATAGTTGAAATTCATTGAAAATATATAGATTAGTCAATATACAAAATTTGAGGAAGATTGGAGGTGATTTGGACTGGTTTGTATCAAAATTTATAATCAAATCGAGTTCATAAAAGTCTTCTGCAACACATGTATCAAACATGTATCACGCATGTATCTTCACACAGATATACATGCATATACATGTGATACACAATAGATACAAATATGATACATATGTAATACACATATGATACATATGTAATACACAAATGATACATACATAATGTGATATATATATATATATATATATATATATTATTTTTTTCATGTTCAGTTTTTTACCGAATCTTCAATTCAAACAACTCCAAAACTTTACCAAATCATCCCAAAATTGAGATTC
Source organism: Nicotiana noctiflora (assembly GCA_032618575.1). Taxonomy (NCBI): domain Eukaryota; kingdom Viridiplantae; phylum Streptophyta; class Magnoliopsida; order Solanales; family Solanaceae; genus Nicotiana; species Nicotiana noctiflora. The sequence continues at coordinate 81,454 of JASVEL010002467.1, read as the reverse complement.
AAGCTCCTTAAGTTATGCCCAATTTATTCTAAACACCTATTCAAAACAAAGTAAACATTTAATATGTTTTGCTACAAATAGTTAATTTGGCTAATTTTACTAATATTAATAATATTTTATCAATTAGCTAATTTTTATAGAGAATTTTTCATAAAGAGCATTCATAAAGACCTAATTAGCAATAAATAGAAACCATTTCTAATATTACATGATATAGGAATGTTTTACCGTATTCTATAATGTATTTAATGTATTAAACAAGTTGTATTTATTAATACAACATTAATATCCGCCGCATAAATTGGGATTGACATAAATGACAAACTGTATTTAAGTGTATTAACCTGTATTTAGCATAAAAATAGCATCGAGTAAGCGTAAATTTGGGCAATTTGAAAAATTTAAAAACGGAAAGATATCTACGAAAATTTGATTTCCCCTAATCTAGTTAACTAACTTAAAGAAAGAAAATCCATATGAAATCTGCTATATTTTTTCCAGATTAACGAGAAAAATTGCACAAAAATACAATTGCAGAAAAACAGAGGAGTATACAACAGAGGAGTATACAACATTACATATACACCGATATAATAGTATATAACACTACATATACACCGAGATGAATTTGTGATATATTCATAGAAATTTTAAAAGTCATAATGGTTAATGTTGTTTATGTATTTTTTTTTCCAGCTATGCATTAATTTGTAATTCTGAAAATTGTGATTGGAGTTTAAGGCATCAAGTATTAATAAATCCGAATTATTCAAGGTGAGAGAATTCAATGACAACCATACATGTCCGTTGAAGGATAAAGTATACGAGCAACGGCAAGCTAGTAGTAGCCTGATAAGTGGTATTATAAGGCCAAAGCTAACAAATCATAAAAGGAAATACACTCCGAAGGACATTATTGATGATGTGAAATCGGATTTAGGTGTAAATGTTAGCTACATGTTGGCGTGGAGGGCAAAAGAAAAAGCAATAAATTTTATCAGAGGTGAACCGGCTGAATCATATCAAAAATTACCTGGATACTTATACACAATGGATAAGACATATCCTGGTTCTCACATTAGAATGGAAAAATCAGCAAAGAATGAATTCATGTACGTGTATATATCATTGTATGCATTTATAAGGGGGTTCGATCATTGTAGACCAATTGTTGTAGTGGACGGGAGTCATCTGAAATCATACTACACCGGGACATTTGTTTCTGCAAGCACGTTAGATGGTGCGGGTAAATACATTTTTAATAATACAATTTTTGTTATTTTAAATTATGTAATAACATATTTATGTATAAAAAATCATTTACAATTATATTTAGCAGGTCATATATTGCCATTAGCATATGGTGTTATTGATTCAGAGAACGATGCTGCTTGGACGTGGTTCTTTGAACAATTCAAAATAGCATACGGTGTGAGAGAAAACATGTGCATTGTTTCTGATAGAAATGAGAGTATCATTAAGTCTATATCGAGAGTGTATCCAGACGTACCACATTTTGCTTGCATATGGCATCTGTGGAATAACGTTTACAAGAAATTCAAAAAGAGCCATTCCAAGTTGAGCGAAATATACTTCTCGATGGCAAAAGCATACACACAATCTGAATTTGATAGTTTTATGGAGAAGATTGAAAAGGTAGATATTAGGGTGAAAGAATACTTAGAGTTAGCTGGATACGAAAAGTGGGCGAGGTTGTATGCACCTGTTAATAGGGGATGGACAATGACTTCAAATATAGCTGAGTCAATTAATGCAGCACTGGTTTCAGCAAGAGAATTGCCAATATATGACTTTTTAGAAGAAGTTAGAAAGATGTTTGGACGGTGGAATTGTAGTAACCGTAAAGAAGCTACACATACGTACAAGACCTTGGGGAAAAAGTACAAGGAGATGCTCGAGTTGAATGAGACAATGTGTACTCGTATGACTGTAAGTTTGTTGTTTAATGTCGTATTCCACATAAATAAATGTTAAAACTGTTAGCAGCATATATAGTTTGAAACTCTTCTGACATGCAATTTAATACACTAGAATACATGTGTATACATATGCTGCTAACAATTGATTTTTAAAGTACTTGGATGAAGCAATTAAATATTGAAATATATATAATTTATTAATGTTTAATGTGTTTAAAATTATATTTTTTAATGTAGGTGGTACCTTCAACTGAATACTTATATACTGTCAACGATGGTGGGAGGTATTATACAGTATGCATGCTCGAGAGAAAATGTGTTTGTGGGAGGTTCCAAGTTGATGAATTGCCATGCCAACATGCATGGGCACTATTGAAGAGCAAGTTTTTAATGCCAGATGATTATTGCTCCAACTATTACAAGCCAAGTACAATTGTAATGACATACGATGTGCCAATTTATCCGTTACCAGACAAAAATGATTGGAGTATACCAGAACATGTTGCAAATGAGGTTGTACTACCACCCAAATGGAAAAGACCTCCTGGAAGGCCAAAGAAGAAGCGCGACAAAACTTTAAGTGAATTGTTGTTGCCGAAAAATCAACATTCATGTAGCATATGTGGTCAAGTAGGACATAACAAGAGAACTTGTAGGAATGCGCCACGTAATAAATAAGTGTATCTGTACTCGAATGTATTGTTTACTCAATAATTTGTCTGAATGATATGTAGTAGAATTATTCATGATCATACTTATATGAGTGAAGTGTTTATGAGATTATATTAGTACTATACATATATTAGAACATGTGTGTTTATAATTGAATATTAATAAAATACAGATTTTGAATAAAACTTAATACATTTAAACAGTACATGAACACTGTTTGTTGAATTATATTAACTAACAGTTGAAATTACATGGCAATATACACTTAAATACAACTAGACAACAACTAAAACTTAACTGTTTAATAATACTCAATACATGTGAATACATATATTATATAACTGAAGAATATAAAAGATGAGTAAAACTTAAAACAACTGGACAACACTCAAATATAAGTTATGAATACAACTTAATACAATAAAACATTAATTGTGAAAATAGGTGATGAATATAACTTCAAACAACTAGACAAAAGTTGAATATAACTTATGAATACACCTTAATACACTGTAGCATACCTTATGAATACAATTTAATACACCTAACCATAAGTTATGAGTATAAATGATGAATATAACTTAAAACAACTGGACAACATGGAAGTTATGAGTATAAATGTTGTACCTTAGTCTACTATGATCTTAGTCTTAATTTCTTTTTTGGGAAGTACCTATCAGAAGAAAAAAAAGAGTTCCCTTTGTGGGCAGTTACTGAATGGTTATGTTCAGTTGCCCAAGATTTGAACTTATGGTGTTTTACTTACTCCTGGCACAGGGAAGCTGCTAAGTTGACTAATATTGGTAAGTTACTGGAGCGCCGAGGAAAAGAGTTATTAGGATCAAGTTATAAGGATCCCGTTTCAAGCTTTTCTGATTTTCAAGAATTTTCAGTCTCAAACTTGAAGGTACTTTTATCTTTTTTCCTAACTGCTTGCAACTTTAGTTTCTTATTTGTGAATGAGTAAAATTGGATGCCTGTTCTCCTTTCTTATTTACTGGGAACTTTTCCTTATCAAAATATCTTTGTAGTTATACTGGAAGATCATATTGGAGGAAATGAATATTTCTTTCTCTCTTAGTCCTGAATGTATTTTGCGTGAAACTCCGTTGCACCCTGGTGGTCAGTGGCTTCCTGGATCACGTTTCGATCCTGCAAAGAATTGCTTGAGTTTGAACAGAAAGAGGAGTTTAAGTGACATAGTTGTGATAACTCGCAATGAAGGAGGTGACGAGGCACCTGTTACCAGATTGACTCTTAAGGAACTAAGATCAGCAGTATGGTACGATGGCTTTTGTTACTGTGCATTATAAATTGGAATATAACTTATGAATACAACTTAATACACTGGAGCATAACTTATGAATACAAGTTAATACTCCTAACCATAAGTCATGAGTATAACTGATGAATATAACTTAAAACAACTGAATAACTGTTGATTATAACTTATGAATACACCTTAATACAATTGAACATAATATATGAATACAACTTAATACACCTCAAATTAAAACTTATGAATACAAGTTAATAAGCACTGTATGTTACACAACTGATGAGTATAACTGAGTAATATAATTGATGAATACAACAGTTGAATATAACTGTTGAATTTAACTTAATACACCTGAACATAACTTAAGAATACAACTTAATGCACCTGAACTTATAACAGTTGAATATAACTTAATAACAATTGTATATTACAGAATGAAACTGATATTAATGAAGGTAATATACAACTGAACCCAAAATGTGCAAAATGTACCTTAATTGCAGGTTATCATTCAAAACTAATACACGTTTCTGCTAATTAGTTAGCACACAGTAAACCCAAAGTAACTGGAACGAAACAAGTAAACTAACATAAAACTATTCTAAAACTATCTGTTTGTGTGCATCCAATTCAGATATTTGCCTTCCAATCTTTGAAGGTGCTTCACTTTCGCTTACTGCACCAGCCTCTATCTTGCGTAAAGCATAATCCCATAACAAAGCACCATATCTTTGACGGAGAAGAGTTGCATCAAATGGTGTTTTTTGTGTAATATCTCCAACAGTGCAAAGAAACTCTGCATAAGCTGCAACATGCACCCCACAATCCCTACAATAATTTGTGATTCAAAAAAGAGGATTAATTGAATAAAAAGAGTAAATATGTATATATAAAAAGTGATGATTGAATACTTACATGCTAGACACTTTTTGTTTTGGCAAATCTGGAACAAACACAACTTGAAATGGTTCATTATGGTCTGGATTAGTGTTTGCCGGATATGAAGACGAGTCTATGCCTTGACTGTATATGTAAAAGCCACTAATTGGCAAGTACATAGGCAGTAACTTGGCCAGCTTTCCAATCTCAAATATAACATAGGCATCATGTCCGGCGGATGTGTAAGAGTCATACACTCTAATACATCTTTCTTTGAAATTAACAACAACCAAAATCCAATGAAGCTTGTCCTTCAAGTTGACAGGTATCAACACATTATCCACAGTATTCCAAGGTACATTAGCATGCATTCTGTATCCCTTAATGTACTCACAAACTACATCTTCTTGTTTGGCTACATTCGCATCGCTATCTGTATCTTCATACCTAGCATATATCTCATCTATTCTCGTCTTGAAGATGCAGTCAACTGTGGTATATGTGAAGCCCTTGTGCTGGTTGTACTTTCCCATTTTTCTCAAATAATAGAATTGTCACGACCCAAAATCCGGTCGTGATGGAACCCAACAATCAAGCTAGGCCAGCCAGACCAACAATTTAATTAACACAAAGATATTAGTCCCAAATGGACAACCCAAGAAGAATATATGAGTTTAAGAACTCCAATAATAATAGTAAAGAACAAAATACTGACACTCCCAAAGATCCGGAGTCACAAGTCTAGAGCCTCTAACAAAACCCAACAGGAAATAGAGAGTACAATATAGAGGTACTCAAGTCTGAATACAAAATATACAATAACAACTGGAATGAGAGGAGAAGCTAGGTTCTGCGAACGTAGGCAGCTACCTCAGCAACCCGATATGATACTGCAACCGCTGGAATTGCCTGTCTACTGCTCCTGAGTACCTGAGTCCGCACACAAAAGGTGCAGGGAGTAGGGGTGAGTACTAAGTACTCAGTGAGTAACAAATATATATATGTAGCTGACAGTAAGAAATCCACAAAATACCACAATATGAAGCTACACTACAATCCGATTCTCCTACGAACTAGCAACAACAATACAATACAGCTACCACAGAGTAATTCAACAAATACAAGTGCAATGCAATGCACATAACCGCTACGGCGTGTAGCCCGATCCAATTTAACATCGACGGCGCTCACTGGGGGCGTGTACAGACTCCGGAGGGGCTCCTACAGCCCAAGCGCAATACTGCTGCGACGTGCAGCCCGATCCTCATATCAACCACTGCGGCGTGCAGCCCGATCCCATGCTCAGTCCACAATAAGCAAATAAGTCACAAAACAGTTCATTTTCCTTAATTCCAGTTCTCAATTCATAATTTATGAAAAATACTTTATCCTTATTAAATTTGTAAAAGCCGGTGACTTAGCATTTCAAAAGTGTGATTTCAATTTCCAGGACTGAGATCAGTGATTTAGGCAATTATAGCTATCACATAATTATTGTCCTCTAAGGACGCTACAGATCGGCACAAGGCCCCAAACAAGGCTTACAGCCCACAAATATATCACATACAGTGTATTTCCAACACTAACAACATATTGTTTACTTCCGGGATGGACCAAGTCTCAATCCCCAATCACAATCAATCCCGCACCTGCCACGGTGTGCGAGCCACGCCCTATTAGCGTCACAATGTGCTAAGCCGGGGTTTCGAACCCTCAAGCTACTATATACACAAACTACTCACCTCTAGCCGGTCGTAGACTCGTCCGCGATGCCTTTTCCTTTGAATTTCGTTGCCTCGTGTGTAGAATCTAGTCAAATAACAATAATTATATCAAATACGGGTCAAAGAATCATAACCCACTCAATTTATATGAAATTCGCATAATTACACTAAGTTGGTAAAATCCGACCCCGGGCCCCACTGCTCGAAAAATTCCGAAATTAGCACCAACGCGATCCTTATCTCGCAACGAGTCCGTGCATATAAAATTTATCGAAATCGGAGTTCAAATGGCCTCCCAAAACTCAAAATCCCGTTTTCAATATTTGGGTCACATTTCTTCAAGATTTCAACCCAATTTCATGAAGATTGATGTTAATACTACCATAAAATGATGTTTTTGAGTCAAGAATCTTACCTCCGACGAATACCCGATGACTTCTCGGTGATTTCCTCGAGTTTTCTTCTCTCTAGGGCTCAAAATTGAGTTTTGGGGGTGTAAACCCGTAACCCCTCTGTTCTGCAATTTAATTCACTGCCAGAGACCTTTGTTCTTCGCGTTCGCGTGAGCTCCCACGCGTTCGCGAAGAACAGTTCCTCCTTACTCTTCGCGTTCGCGTCGCTTACCACGCGTTCGCGATGCACAATTTCCCTTACCCTTCCCGAACGGGACGCCTCCCACGCGTTCGCAATGTACAAGTTTCCAGCCGCCCAAATTTCTTCTACGCGTTCGCGATACACCTCCCGCGAACGCGAAGCACAACACCTACGACCCTACGCGAACGCGACCCAAGCAACGCGTTCGCGATGCTCAACACCCATGGCCTACGCGAACGCGTCTCCCTCTTCCGCGAACGCGATGCACAAACAGGCTTGGCCTTCGCGAACGCGACACTTGTCACGCGAACGCGAAGGCTTAAGGGCCTGGGCAGAACCTGCAGTTTTCTGCAGATTTTTGCCAAGTCCAATTACCCGGTTGATGGTCCGAAATCATCCCGAGGCCCCCGGGACCCCAACGAAAACCACCAACGTACCCCAAAACATGATACGAACTTGTTCCAATCGTAAAAACACCATACTAAACATCAAAATCACCAATTATCCACGGATTCAAGCCTAAGTTTCTTCAAAACTTTCAAAACTAACATTCAATCCAAAACCCGGTCAAACGATGTCCGAATGACCTGAAAATTTGCAGACACATCCAAAATCACATAACGAAACTACAGAAAATTGTCGGAATTCCATTCCGTCCCCCGGATCAAAATATCACCTACCATCCGGTTTTCGCCAAAATTCAACATTCGCCAATTCAAGCTTAAAACTACACCGAACCTCCGAATTCATTTCCGATTGTTCTCCTAAGTCATAAATGATCCCCCGGAACTAGTCGAATCATCAGAATCCGGTTCCGAGCACTCTAACTCAATAGTCAACTCTTGGTTGACTTTTTATATTCAAGCTTTCTTCAAACATGCTATTTGTTTCATTTTCACTCCAAATCACTCCTAACTCACCCGATATACTCTAATACTGTTTTAAAAGCATAATATATGTAAATGCAAGGTAACGGGGTGGAAATTCCCATAACGACGGGCCGGGTCGTTACATTCTCCCCAACTTAAACAAACGCTCGTCCGCGAGCGGGTTAAGAAACATACCCGGAGTATCAAACAAGTGTGGATATCTACTTCGCATCTCCCGCTCGGTCTCCCAAGTTGCTTCCTCCACGGAACGACCTCTCCACTGCACTTTCACTGAAGCTATGTCCTTGGATCTCAGCTTACGAACCTGTCGACCCAAAATGGCTACTGGTTCCACATCATAAGTCAAATCCTCATCTAGCTGTATCGTGCCGAAGTCCAACACATGAGACGGGTCTCCGACATACTTCCGGAGCATAGATACATGGAACACCGGGTGAACTCCCGACAAACTGGGTGGCAAAGCAAGCATATAAGCCACCTCCCCAACTTTCCTAAGCACCTCAAAAGGTCCAATGAACCTTGGGCTCAACTTTCCTTTCTTTCCAAACCTCATAACACCCTTCATAGGCGAAACCTTCAGCAACACCTTCTCACCTACTGAATAAGACACATCTCGGACCTTCCGGTCCGCATAACTCTTCCGACGCGACTGAGCTGTGCGAAGTCTCTCCTGAATCACCTTCACCTTGTCTAAGGCATCTTGGACTAACTCTGTCCCCAACAACCTAGCCTCGCCGGGCTCGAACCAACCAACTGGAGACCTACACCGCCTCCCATATAAAGCTTCATACGGTGCCATCTGAATGCTGGACCGATAGCTATTATTGTAAGCAAACTCCGCCAAAGGCAAATAATCAGCCCATGAACCATCAAAATCAATGACACAAGCACGCAACATGTCCTCCAATATCTGAATAGTACGCTCAGACTGCCCATCCGTCTGTGGATGAAATGCTGTGCTCAACTCTACCTGTGAACCCAACTCTCGCTGAAATGTCCTCCAGAACTGAGATGTGAACTGGGTACCTCTGTCTGATATAATAGAAGTGGGAACTCCATGCAATCTCACTATCTCACGGATGAATATCTCTGCCAACCGCTCTGAGGAATAAGTAGTACACACTGGGATGAAGTGAGCTGACTTGGTCAACCTATCCACCACCACCCAAACTGAATCAAACTTCCTCGCTGTCCGAAGGAGTCCGCTAACAAAGTCCATAGTAATCCTTTCCCACTTCCACTCAGGAATATCGATACGCTGGAATACACCACCAGGTCTCTGATGCTCATACTTGACCTGCTGACAGTTTAGACACCGAGCCACATGGCTCACAATATCTTTCTTCATCTTTCTCCACCAGTAATGCTGCTTCAAATCCTGATACATCTTCGCGGCTCCTGGATGAATAGAATATTGCGAGCTGTGGGCTTCCTCCAATATCAACTCACGAAGGCCATCAACATTGGGCACACATATCTGGCCCTGCATCCGCAATACACCATCACTATCAATAGTGACATCTCTGGTATCATCATGCTGAACTCTGTCCTTAAGGACAAGTAAGTGTGGATCATCATACTGGCGCTCTGGAATACGATCATATAAAGAAGAACGAGCTACTACACAAGCTATCACCCGACTGGGCTCAGAAATATCCAGCCTCACCATCCGATTAGCTAACGCCTGAACATCAACCGCTAGGGGTCTCTCCCCAACTGGAATATACGCCAAACTGCCCATACTAATAGCCTTCCGGCTCAATGCATCAGCCACTACATTGGCTTTCCCGGGATGATACAAGATAGTAATATCATAGTTTTTAAGCAATTCAAGCCATCTCCGCTGCCTCAAATTTAGATCTTTTTGCTTAAACAAATGCTGAAGGCTGCGGTGGTCCGTATATACATCACAAGATACACCATATAGATAATGCCTCCAAATCTTCAAGGCATGAACAATAGCAGCTAACTCCAAATCATGAACAGGGTAGTTCTTCTCGTGGGGCTTTAGCTGACGAGAAGCATATGCAATAACTCTACCCTCCTGCATCAACACACAACCGAGTCCAACTCTGGAAGCATCACAATACACCGTATACGACCCTGAGACTGATGGTAACACAAGTACCGGAGTTGTGGTCAAAGCCTCTTTGAGTTTCTGGAAGCTCTTCTCACATTTATCAGACAACACAAATGGAGCATTCTTCTGTGTCAACTTAGTCAACGGTGAAGCAATAGATGAGAAACCCTAAACAAACCGGCGATAATAGCCTGCCAAGCCGAGAAAACTCCGAATCTCAGTAGCTGAGGAAGGTCTGGGCCAATTCTGCACTGCCTCGACCTTCCGTGGATCAACCCGAATACCATCACTGGACACTACATGTCCCAGAAAAGTCACAGTATCAAGCCAGAATTCACACTTAGTGAATTTTGCATAAAGCTTCTCTTCTCTCAACCTCTCCAATACCACCCTCAAGTGATGTGCATGCTCCTCCTGGCTGTGTGAATACACCATAATATCATCAATAAACACAATCACAAAAGAATCAAGGTACGGTCGAAATACACTATTCATCAAGTGCATGAATGCAGCTGGGGCATTAGTCAACCCGAAAGACATCACCAGGAACTCGTAGTGCCCATATCGAGTCCTGAACGCTGTCTTCATAATATCTGAGTCCCTAATCTTCAACCGATGATAGCCCGATCGAAGATCAATCTTAGAAAATACACTAGCCCCCTGGAGCTGATCAAATAGGTCCTCAATACGAGGCAATGGGTACTTATTCTTCACTGTTACCTTGTTCAGCTGCCTGTAATCAATGCACATTCTCATTGTGCCATCTTTCTTCTTCACGAACAACACCGGCGCACCCCAAGGTGACACACTCGGACGAATGAAACCCTTATCTAAGAGTTCCTGAAGCTGTTCTTTCAATTCTTTTAACTCTGCTGGTGCCATGCGATAAGGAGGAATAGAAATGGGCTGAGTGCCCGACACCAAGTCAATACCAAAGTCAATATCTCTGTCAGGCGGCATGCCTGGTAGGTCTGCTGGAAATACATCCGGAAACTCCCTTACAATGGGGACCGAATCAAGATTGGGTGTCTCAGCCTCAACATTTCTAATGAAGGCCAAATAAGATAAACAACCCTTGCCAATCATTCGTTGAGCCTTTATATAAGAAATCACCCTGTCGGACACATAATCAGTCAAGCCACGCCACTCGATCCTCGGATTACCTGGAATAGCTAGTGTGACTGTCTTGGCATGACAGTCCAGAATCGCATGATAAGGAGATAGCCAATCCATGCCTAGGATAACATCGAAATCTACCATGCCCGGTAGTAATAGATCAACTCGGGTCTCCAGACCCCCAATAGTAATAATACAGGATCGATATACCTGATCCACAACAACAGTATCCCCCACTGGGTAGACACATGTACGGGCAAAGCAAGAATACCACGGGTCATACCCAAATGATGTGCAAAATAAGTAGAGACATAAGAATAGGTGGATCCGGGATCAAATAAGACAGAAGCATCCCCGTGGCAGACTGAGATAATACCTGAAATGACCGCATCTGAAGCACTAGCATCCTTCCTGTCCGGAAGAGCATAGAAACGAGCTTGGCCTCCACCAGTACGATCCTCGCCCCTGGGGCGACCTCTGGATACCTGGCCACCAGTCCTAGCTGACTGTGCTGGCGCTGAAGAAACAGGAGTAGAAGACGAAGGTTGATCCCTCCGCTGAGACCGCTTACGAAGCCACTGAGGACACTCTCTCCCGATATGGCCCAAATCACCGCACTCAAAACAACGGCCTGAAGATGGAAGAAGGGGCTGCTGAGGACCCCTCGCTACCGATGAATCCTGTGCTGAGGAAACAGGAGCAGAGCTCTGAGCCGGAAGAGCACTCAGTGCAGGCTGACTCTGCTGGCGGCTCTGCTGACCCTGATAACCCTGCTGGCCTTGACGACCACGATCAGATGAAACCCCACTGGACTTTGTACGTCCAGACTGATGAGACCTGAAAGAGCGACCTCTGCTATGCTGAAATTGGCCCCTAGACGGAGCACCACTGTAACTGCCAGTACCACGAGGCCTCTTAGCCTCTCTCTCCTCTCGCTCTCGGCGGCGATCTGTCTCAATGTGACGGGCCGCATCAACCACCTCCTCAAAGGTAACTGTCGAAACTCTCTCCCCGGTCATCAATATGCGGATGGGATAAATAAGACCATCAATAAATCTCCGAATCCTCTCCCCGTCCGTAGGAACCATCCACATGGCACGACGGGCCAACCGTGTGAATCTCATCTCGTATCGAGTAACCGTCATCTCTCCTTGTTTCAGCCACTCGAACCGACATCGCAGCTCCTCTCTCCTGAGACTGGGGCACGTACTTCTCCAAAAATACCGCGGAGAATTGCTGCCAAGTGAGGGGCACTGCCCCACCGGGCCTACGCCTCTCGAAATCCTCCCACCACCGAAATGCTGCACCCCTGTGAACTAAAAAGTGGTGAATGAAACACCGCCGGACTCTAGAATACCCGCGGTGCGACGCATGCGCCGACATCCGTCAAGAAAACCCCGGGCATCCTCGCCCTCAGCTCCACTGAATGTCGGAGGCCGTAGCCTCTCAAATCTCTCCAAACGACGCTGCCTCATCGTCGGGCATAACCGGAACCATATATGCAGGAGCTGGTGCAACGGGTGCAACCGGCCGAACCGGCTCGGGTGTGTGAGCTACGGGGGTCCGATTCCCTCCCCCGCCCGTGAAGAAGATACCGCAGCAGTAGCCGCAACTACCCGTGCCAAGCTCGTGCACACCGATAAGATCTGAGCCGAGGTCTCCCGAAGACCCGGCATCACAATAGGCACTGCCGGCCTGAACCTGAGCCGCCGGAGCGTTCGCCGCCGGAATCCGGTCCCCGAGTCCGGGCCACCGGCGGGTCGGCCAGGTGCCGGTGCCGGTGTCGTCGCTCTACCTCTACCACGACCACGACCTCTCGGGTGCCAACGGTGGTCGTCCGCCACGTCCATTAGCTCGTGTTCTCGCCATCCGCGAGAGAATAGAATATGGAAAGATTTAATTTCATGATAACACAAATCGCACGATATGAATTCAAGAAAATGAGGTTTTTCCTAAAGTTTCGGTAGCCCTTCGAAGATAGATACGGACGTCTACGTACCGATCTGCGAAAGCCTACTAAACCGGCTCATGACTCGCGAGTCCTAATAACCTAGAGCTCTGATACCAACTTGTCACGACCCAAATCCGGTCGTGATGGCGCCCAACAATCAAGCTAGGCCAGCCAGACCAACAATTTAATTAACACAAAGATATCGGTCCCAAATGGACAACCCAAGAAGAATATATGAGTTTAAGAACTCCAATAATAATAGTACAGAACAAAATACTGACACTCCCAAAGATCCGGAGTCACAAGTCTAGAGCCTCTAACAAAACCCAACAGGAAATAGAGAGTACGATATAGAAGTACTCAAGTCTAAATACAAAATATCAAAATAACAACTGGAAATGAGAGGAGAAGCTAGGTTCCGCGAATGTAGGCAGCTACCTCAACAACCCGATATGACACTGCAAACGCTGGAGATGCCTGTCTACTGCTCCTGAGTACTTGAGTCTGCACACAAAAGGTGCAGGGAGTAGGGGTGAGTACTAAGTACTCAGTGAGTAACAAATATATATAAGTAGCTGACAGTAAGAAATCCACAAAATACCACAATATAAAGCTACACTACAGTCCGATTCTTCTACAAACTAGCAACAACAATACAATACAGCTACCACAGAGTAATTCAACAAATACAAGTGCAATGCAATGCACATAACCGCTACGGCGTGTAGCCCGATCCAATTTAACGTCGACGGCGCTCACTGGGGGTGTGTACAGACTCCGGAGGGGCTCCTACAGCCCAAGCGCAATACTACTGCGGCGTGCAGCCCGATCCTCATATCAACCACTGCGGCGTGCAGCCCGATCCCATGCTCAGTCCACAATAAGCAAATAAGTCACAAAATAATTCATTTTCCTTAATTTCCAGTTCTCAATTCATAATTTATGAAAAATACTTTAACTTTATTAAATTTGTAAAAGGTGGTGACTTAGCATTTCAAAAGTGTGATTTCAATTTCCAGGACTGAGATCGGTGATTTAGGCAATTATAGCTATCACATAATTATTGTCCTCTAAGGACGCTACAGATCGGCACAAGGCCCCAAACAAGGCTTACAGCCCACAAATATAGCAAATACAGTGTATTTCCAACACTAACAACATATTGTTTACTTCCGGGATGGACCAAGTCTCAATCCCCAATCACAATCAATCCCGCACCTGCCACGGTGTGCGAGCCACGCCCTATTAGCGTCACAATGTGCTAAGCCGGGGTTTCGAACCCTCAGGCTACTATATACACAAACTACTCACCTCTAGCCGGTCGTAGACTCGTCCGCGATGCCTTTTCCTTTGAATTTCGTTGCCTCGTGTGTAGAATCTAGTCAAATAACAATAATTATATCAAATACGGGTCAAATAATCATAACCCACTTCAATTTATATGAAATTCGCATAATTACACTAAGTTGATAAAACCCGACCCCGGGCCCCACTGCTCGAAAAATTCCGAAATTAGCACCAACGCGATCCTTATCTCGCCACGAGTCCGTGCATATAAAATTTATCGAAATCGGAGTTCAAATGGCCTCCCAAAACTCAAAACCCCGTTTTCAATATTTGGGTCACATTTCTTCAAGATTTCAACCCAATTTCATGAAGATTGATGTTAATACTACCATAAAATGATGTTTTTGAGTCAAGAATCTTACCTCCGACGAATACCCGATGACTTCTCGGTGATTTCCTCGAGTTTTCTTCTCTCTAGGGCTCAAATTTGTGTTTTGGGGGTGTAAACCCGTAACCCTTCTGTTCTGCAATTTAATTCACTGCCAGAGACCTTTGTTCTTCGCGTTCGCGTGAGCTCCCACGCGTTCGCGAAGAACAGTTCCTCCTTACTCTTCGCGTTCGCATCGCTTACCATGCGTTCGCGATGCACAATTTCCCTTACCCTTCGCGAACGCGACGCCTCCCACGCGTTCGCGATGTACAAGTTTCCAACCGCCCATATTTCTTCTACGCGTTCGCGATACACCTCCCGCAAACGCGAAGCACAACACCTACGACCCTACGCGAACGCGACCCAAGCAACGCGTTCGCGATTCTCAACACCCATGGCCTACGTGAACGCGTCTCCCCCTTCCGCGAACGCGATGCACAAACAGGCTTGGCCTTCGCGAACGCGACACTTGTCACGCGAACGCGAAGGCTTAAGGGCCTGGGCAGAACCTGTAGTTTTCTGCAGATTTTTGCCAAGTCCAATTACCCGGTTGATGGTCCGAAATCATCCCGAGGCCCCCGGGACCCCAACGAAAACCACCAACGTACCCCAAAACATGATACGGACTTGTTCCAATCGTAAAAACACCATACTAAACATCAAAATCACCAATTATCCACGGATTCAAGCCTAAGTTTCTTCAAAACTTTCAAAACTAACATTCAATCCAAAACCCGGTCAAACGATGTCCGAATGACCTGAAAATTTGCGGACACATCCAAAATCACATAACGAAACTACAGAAATTGTCGGAATTCCATTCCGACCCCCGGATCAAAATATCACCTACCATCCGGTTTTCGCCAAAATTCAACATTCGCCAATTCAAGCTTAAAACTACACCGGACCTCCGAATTCATTTCCGATTGTTCTCCTAAGTCATAAATGATCCCCCGGAACTAGTCGAATCATCAGAATCCGGTTCCGAGCACTCTAACCCAATAGTCAACTCTTGGTTGACTTTTCATATTCAAGCTTTCTTCAAACATGCTATTTGTTTCATTTTCACTCCAAATCACTCCTAACTCGCCCGATATACTCTAATATTGTTTTAAAAGCATAATATATGTAAATGCAAGGTAACAGGGTAGAAATTCCCATAACGACGGGCCGGGTCGTTACAAGAATATGACATCCATGTGCTAAAACCAAAAGAAAAGGAAAAGTTATAATTGAACACATGATTTGATACTTTTTTAATACATGTTTATTCAATATATATTTATTTAATGATATAGAACACTATAAACTAGAAAACAGAGGTGAAATAAAATAAAAAAATAGATGAAACCATAGTATAATACATGTTAATACATACTGTTATATATGTATAATCCCAGAAAGCTGTTTATCAATAACTGTTTAGCAGCTAATAAGTACAAGATTAGCTAATGCATTATCATAAGGAGAAGCGGTTAAGCATTCAACTAGTAGCATTTGAATACAGATTAATACATGTTTATTCAATATAGACATGTATTAACTGATGAATATAACTTAAAACAACTGGACAACAGTTGAATATAACTTATGAATATATATTAATACACTGTAGCATACCTCTGTTTTCTAGTTTATACCTCTGTAACAACAATTGAATATAACTTATGAACACAATTTAATACACTGGAGCATAACTTATGAATACAATTTAATACTCCTAACCATAAGGTGATGAATATAACTTAAAACAACTAGACAACAGTTGAATATAACTTATGAGTACACCTTAAGACACTTAAAACAACTAGACAACAGTATTAGCTAATGCATTATCATAAGGAGAAGCAGTTAAGCATTCAACTAGTAGCATTTGAATACAGATTAATACATGGTTATTCATTATAGTTTTGACAGAAGGTAAAACCAGATTATTCTTGTAATGAAGACAGAATATATCAATAATGAAAAACTTACGCTGTCATCCCATAACTTCCCATCCATTGATAGAAGGTAAAACCAGTTTTTTGAAATAACTTGGTCAACACCAAAATCCATTGGAATGTGAAGGGTTGACTTGTTTTTCTTGTAATGGTCTTCAAGATTACCTCTGCAAGTATTGTATAACATTAGTTATTTATAGACATTAAAATACTGAAAAACATAACACAACAAATTATGGTAAACTCACTTCTCATCATGTCTTGATAGTAGACCATCACGAACCCATTTTACGTATTCTTGGATGAGCAACATAGGTTTAGGCCCCGTTATTGAATATTCCTCAAACGGGTGTCTTTGCTCAAATATTGGTGTCAATTTAACAGAGGAACATGCTGTACAAGTTGTTTTTAGTTATGAACTAATATAAATATTTCAATAACATTGAAAGTTTAATATTACGTATGAAAGATCACTAACCTCCAGAGTCGAAGTTAGATTGGTAAGGCGAAGAGTTCCATCTACTTGGTCGCATGTTCCTTTGGACTTGCACAGGTGTAACTTCATCCTTTAAAGCACTTCTATGAACCACTATTCTAGTTTCAGGTATTTGACTGGGTAGAAACTTGTCGTCCAGTTCAAATTGTGAAACATAGAAGTCAGTGGTGGTAGATGGTATTTTGGATGGTTCATCCGGCTTGGAAGTCTTCTTTTGTGATATATAAAGCCAAAAAATATACATGTTAATACAGTTAAATACATTATCATTATATGTAGAGCCAAAGGATATAAGTTCATATTTACCTCATGATTATCTCTGGCCTCACTGTGAATGCCACCATCATCTCTCCAAATGGGCTCGCTTGGCTGATTTTGTTGAAGATGGTGTGAAATCATCTTGAAGTTATCAGATATCAATGTTCTAAGAGAACTAAACTCACCAACAACCTTAACAGTATAAAACAATTATAAGATTAATACAAAATATAGCATTAAACTCTAATAAACAAATCTAAGAGAAAATACTTACATATTCTTTGAATTCATTAAAGTCTTTCCTCAAAGCAGATACTTCATCTTTGTGACGACCCGGCCCGTCGTCACGGGAATTACCACCCCGTTGTGTTGTAATTACATAATTCATGCTTTTATATAAGTGTTAGAGTCTATCGGGGGAGTTAGGAGTGAATTGGATTGAAAATGAGGCATATAGCCTTTTTGAAGGAGACTTGAATAAGGAAAGTCAACCAGGAGTTGACTTTTTGGTTAGAGGGCTCGGAATCGAATTCTGATGATTCGGTTAGTTCCGGAAGGTGATTTGTGACTTAGGGGAGCGATCGGAATTGAATTTGGAGGCCCGTGTAGAAATAGGCTTGAATTGGCTAAGGTTGAATTTTGGCGAAATCCGAACGGTAGGTGAGATTTTGATCCGGGGGTCGGAATGGAATTCCGACAGTTGCAGTAGCTCCGTTAGGTGATTTTGGATGTGCCTGCAAAATTTCAGGTCATTCGGACGTCGTTTGGTCGGGTTTTTGATCGAATGTGTAATTTGGAATGTTTTAAGGAATTTAGGCTTGAATTCGATGCGAATTATGGGTTTTGATGTTGTTAGACGTGTTTTGAGGATTGGAGCAAGTTCGAATAAGGTATTAAGATGTGTTGGTATGTTTGGATGAGGTCCCGGGGGCCTCGGGGTGTTTTCGGATGGTTAAACGGGAGAAAAATGTGGAAAATTGCAGACTTGTGTTCTGGTTCTGTTGTTTCCGCTCCTGCGGAATTTTGGACGCAGGAGCGAGTCCGCAGAAGCGGACGAGGTGCGCAGGAGCGAGTGATTTCGCAGAAGCGGAAGAACTTCCGCTGAAGCGGGGTCGCTGGTGCGAGCCAGTGATCGCAGAAGCGGACGGGGGAAAATTGGCTGGTTCCGCAGAAGCGGACGTTTGACCGTTTGGGCGAGACCGCAGAAGCGGTCGAGGAGGCGCAGAGGCGGAATTGTCCGCAGAAGCGGAAGCTTGTTCGCAGAAGCGGGACCGCTTAAGCGGCCCTTTGTTCGCAGAAGCGGAAATGGCCGGCCAGGCCTGGAACCGCTGAAGCGACCCTTTGGTCGCGGATACGGGAGCGTAGAAGCGGAAAATGTTCCGCAGAAGCGAAAATCGTTGTAAGTAAGTGTATCAGAAGTTAGAAAATTTCAGAAACATTTTAACATTTGGGGGTCTCGGCTTAAGGGCGATTTTGGGCGATTTTGAGGAGGAAATCAAGGGAAATCATCAGGTAATCAACTATGAACTCATATTATGATTGGTATTGATAATATCATGCAATTATATCATGAAAATGGAGGAATTTGGGGTAATTATGGAGGATTTAGCCCTAGTCTTGGATTTTAGAAAATCAAGGTTTTGAATGGGCAAATGGAGTCCGATTTTGGTAAATTTTATATGCCTAGACTCGTATCGAGACGAGGATTCCGAATATGTAATTTTTGTAATTTTTCGACAAGTGTACCAAAAGTCGGGTTTTGACAACTTGTGGGTTTTGATATAAATTGGGTTATTTCGAATGAATTTCGTGAAATTAGCGTATATTGATGCATTCTCTATGATTTTGAGCGGAGTTGGCATCCGAGGAGATTGATTTGCGAGGCAAGCGCAAGGCGGATTGAAGCTTCTACCGGTTCGAGGTGAGTGGTGGTAGTAAATAATGTACTGAGGGTTTGAAACCCCGTACTAGCACTTTACAGTGCTATATTGAGATGAGACACGCGTTCTATGACGGGCGTGGTAACATTGTGATAGGGGATTCGGACTTAGTCCTTCCCGGCTAATAGAATATTGTGTTGTACAACTGTTAATGAGGTTATAACCGTACCATTGGGCTAATAGCCATGTTTGGGGCATTGTGCCGATCTGTAGAGCATTAGGGAACCTATAGAGCTAGGTGACCTTTATATCGTGTTGGAAATATACACTTAGCCATAGCTCTAGCTGTATAGCATAATATGAGCTCGTACTAGATGTGTACATCGAGAGAGATTATCTAGGGTGGAATTCCCTGTTCTAGCTGAGTGGGGCCTGAAAGGCCAAGTTTATACCGATCGAGATGAGATAGGGTCGAGGACCCACTATGAGATGTTATATTGGGCTTGAGAGGCCAAGTATATACTGACCGGGATAGGGTCGAGGACCCATTACGAGGTATTATGTATATAGATACCTATATTGGATCGGACCGCACGCCGCAGTAATGTACATGTAATATACATGTAATATACATGCGGGACGCGACCGCACGCCGCAGTATTATCGCGCTTGGGCCGTAGGAGCCCCTTCGGAGTCCGAGTCCGCACACATTCCAGCCGAGCGCCGGTATATTATGGGATCGGGCCGCACGCCGCAGCGATATAATTATATATGTATGTATATATCGGATCGGACCGCACGCCGCAGCCGATATATGGTGGACCTGGCCGCACGCCATAGCACCATAGCGCTCGGGCCTAGGGAGCCCCTCCGAAGTCCGTATACACCCCCGGCGAGCGCCGTCGACGCAAATGGAGCGGGCGCGCGCCGCAGCGGTATATGTATTGGAGCGGGCCGCACGCCGCAGCATTATACTTAATCATATCCTACTATTTACTTAGATACTTATACATTATAGACGTAAGTATGTGCCTTTATATGTTGAGATGGCCGTACACCGTAGGGGTACGAGCGAGGGTTTGTTCGGTGTGGAAATCTTGTAGAGATAAATGTAGATTGGAGGTTAAAGTACTACTATAGTGATGACGTACTTGTGAAGATTGCCTTAGAACTGCTAAGTGATAGCATAGGAGTTCTTACTTTCAGTTATTATTTATTATTGTTACTCACCGAGTTGAAATATACTCACCCCACTCCCCTGCACTTTTTTGGTGCAGATCCACAGGTGCCCGAGAGCAGTTGAGACATTTTAGCTGCTGATCTATATCTACTTTGGCGGAGATTACGAGGTAGCTGCCAGCGTCCGCAGAGCTTGTTTTCTCCTTCTTTATCATCTTGTTGATTTCCTATTTGTCTAGACTTGGTTGTATTAGGATGCTATTCTGTAGAGGCTCAGTCTCGTGACACCACGATATGTTTGGGACCGTATTTTGTATGTTTTGACGTTTCGGTTATCACCTGTTATGACTAACTACTGTTTAAGTTTAATTTATTTAATAATTGGCTGGGTAAAAGGATAATATGGTCGGGCTTGCCTAGCATTGTGTTGGGCGCCATCACGACCGGGGTTTGGGTCGTGACAAGTTGGTATCGGAGCCCAGGTTAACAGGTCTCGCGAGTCATGAGCCGGTTTAGTAGAGTCTCGTGGATCGGTACGGGGACGCCTGTACTTATCCTCGGGAGCCTGCAAACCTTTTAGGAAAAGTTTCAATTCTTGGAATTCTTGTCGTGCGATTAATTTTGACTTAAACTAAACTTTGACATTCTATTCTCTCACAGATGGCGAGAACTCGAGCTTCCGGACGGGGAGGATGACCACCACTACCACCTGCTAGAGGCCGTGGACGCGGCTGTGGTCGTGGCGGAGGTCGGGCAACTGATGTAGTACCAGCTGACCCACAGCCCCCAGTTGCAGAGGTGCCAGCAGCACCAGTTCAGGCACCAGCTGTGCCCATTGTCATTCCGGGTCTACAGGAGACCCTGGCTCAGATACTAGCAGTTTGCACTGTCCTGGCACAGGCGGTTTCAGTTACTACTGTAGCAGCTACATCAGGGACTGAGGGTGGTCATCAGACCCCCGCAGCACGCACTCCAGAGCCAGCAGTGCAGGGCTTGTAGACACCAGAGGCTCCTCCAGTTCAGCCTGTGGTTCCAGTTCAGCCATCAGATCAGATTCAGGGGGACAGGGTCCCAGCTATGACGGACGATGAGCAGCGTCATCTCGAGAGGTTCACTAGGTTATCTCCTCCAGTGTTCACTGGTGCCCCGGGCTAGGACGCCCAAGGTTTTCTGGACAAGTGCCGTCGGATGCTTCGTACGGCAGGGATATTGGAGTCCAGTGGGGTATCTTTCACTACCTTTCGGCTTCGGGGACCGGCCTTTGCTCGGCGGGAGGCTTACGAGCGCCGCAGGCCAGCCGGAGCAGCACCACTATCATGGCCCGAGTTCTCCACTATGTTCTTGGAGAAATGGGTGCCTCGATCTCGGAGAGAGGAGATGCGTAGGCAGTTTGAGGGTCTCCGTCAGGGGGACATGTCAGTGTCAGAGTATGAGATCAGATTTACAGAGTTGTCCAGGATATGCACCGTGGTTGGTTCATTCCGACAGAGAGAGGATTGGGCGCTTCGTGGACGGCCTCATTTACCCCATTCGTATTCTGATGACTCGGGAGAGGGTTTTGAGTCGTACATTTGAGGATGCTGTGGATATTGCTCGCGACATAGAGACTGATCGTCGCAGGGAGCGGGATGAGAGGGAGGCCAAGAGGCCTCGAGGAGCAGCTAGTTCCAGTGGCACACAGACCAGAGGCCAGAGTCAGCAGAGCCGAGGTCGCTCTTTCAGGTCTTCGCAGTCGAGACGCTCGGATCGTCGCGGATGGTCTCCTAGACAGGGTTATCAGGGTTCGCACCAGAGCCAGCCATCTCTCAGTGCCATGCCAGCTCAGAGTTCTTCACAGGCCCCATCCGCTCAGGGTTCATCTCGGCCTAGTTCATCAACTGGCCACTCCAGCGCCAGAGGTCCTTATCAGTCTCAGTACCCAGCACCGGGGAGTTGCTACGAGTGCGGAGAGTTTGGGCACCACCGCAGGGAGTGTCCCCGTCTTGTTTCCAGATCTTATCAGCAGAGGGGGCAGCCCTCGTCATCTGGTCCTTCTACTTCAGCACCCGCCCCGCCAGCTAGGGGTGAGGGTCAGACAGCTAGGGGTCGCCCTCGAGGGGGAGGCCGATCAGGCGGACAGGCTAGATGCTATGCTTTTCAGGGCCGATCTGAGGCCGTTGCTTCTGATGCTGTCATTACAGGTATTATTTCAGTCTGCCACAGAGATGCCTCAGCATTGTTTGATCCCGGTTCTACTTATTCTTATGTGTCTACATATTTTGCTCCTCATTTGGGCACGACCCGAGGAGTCTTGAGCTGCCGGTGCATGTATCTACCCCGGTAGGGGATACTATTGTTGCGGACCACGTATACCGGTCCCGTTTGGTCACTATTGGAGGTCTGGAGACCCGAGTAGACCTGTTGCTTCTCAGCATGATTGATTTTGATGTTATATTGGGCATGGACTGGCTATCTCCATGTCATGCTATTCTGGACTGTCATGCTAAGACAGTCACTTTGGCTATGCCGGGCATTCAGAGGATCGAGTGGCGAGGCACGACTAAGTATGTACCTAGCAGGGTAATATCTTTCCTCAAGGCCCAACGAATGGTCGGGAAGGGATGTCTCTCTTATTTAGCATTTGTGCGGGAGGTCGAGGCCCAGACTCCAAGTATTGATTCTGTTCCCATTGTGCGAGACTTTCCTGATGTGTTTCCCTTAGACCTGCCAGGCATGCCGCCGGACAGGGATATTGATTTTGGTATCGATTTGGTGCCGGGCACTCAGCCTATTTCTATTCCTCCGTATCGGATGGCACCAGCTGAGTTGAAGGAATTGAAGGAGCAGCTCCAGGAACTCCTAGATAAGGGGTTCATTCGGCCGAGTGTGTCGCCGTGGGGTGCACCGGTCCCGTTTGTTAAGAAGAAGGACGGATCTATGAGGATGTGTATTGACTATAGGCAGCTAAACAAAGTAACAGTGAAGAATAAGTATCCTCTTCCTCGTATTGATGATTTATTTGATCAGCTCCAGGGAGCTAGGGTGTTCTCGAAGATTGATCTTCGTTCAGGCTATCATCAGCTGAAGATTAGAGAGTCCGACATTATGAAGACTGCATTCCGGACCAGATATGGTCACTATGAGTTCCTTGTGATGTCTTTTGGGCTGACCAACGCCCCAGCAGCATTTATGCATCTGATGAACAGTGTATTCAGGCCGTATCTTGATTCATTTGTGATTGTATTCATTGATGACATACTTGTCTACTCTCGTAGCCAGGAGGAGCATGCTCGGCACTTGAGTGTTGTGTTGCAGAGATTGAGAGAGGAGAAGCTGTATGCCAAGTTCTCCAAATGCGAGTTCTGGCTCGAGTCCGTGGCATTCTTAGGGCACGTGGTGTCCTGTGATGGTATTCAGGTAGATCCGAGGAAGGTCGAGGCAGTGCAGAGTTGGCTCAGACCGACCTCAGTTACTGAGATCCGTAGCTTTCTGGGATTGGCAGGGTATTATCGCCGATTCGTTCAGGGGTTCTCTTCTATTGCTTCACCCTTGACTAGATTGACTCGGAAGGGTGTTCCTTTCTTATGGTCCGAGGAGTGCGAGGAGAGCTTTCAGGAAGCTCAAGACAGCACTGACCACAGCACCAGTCTTGATTCTACCGACAACTTCAGGTTCTTATACTGTATATTGTGATGCCTCAGGAGTGGGCATTGGTTGTGTGTTGATGCAGGAGGGTAGGGTCATTGCTTATGCCTCTCGTCAGTTGAAGCCCCACGAGAAGAACTACCCTGTTCATGATTTGGAGCTAGCAGCCATAGTTCATGCCTTGAAGATTTGGAGGCATTACCTGTACGGTGTCTCATGTGAGGTGTTCACGGATCATCGCAGCCTTCAGCACTTATTCAGACAGAAGGACCTTAATTTGAGACAGCGGAGGTGGTTGGAGTTGCTTAAGGACTATGATATCACTATTTTGTATCATCCGGGGAAGGCCAATGTGGTGGCCGATGCCTCGAGTCGGAAGGCGGTTAGCATGGGCAGCTTAGCTTTCATCCCAGTTGGGGAGAGGCCATTTGCTTATGATGTTCAGGCCCTAGCCAATCGGCTAGTGAGATTAGATATTTCGGAGCCGAGTCGAGTCTTGGCTTGTATTGTTTCTCGATCTTCCTTATATGATCGCATCAGAGAGCGACAGTATGATGACCCACATTTGCTTGTCCTTAAGGACAGAGTGCAGCATAATGATGCTAGAGATGTGACTATCGACAGTGATGGTGTTTTGAGGATGCAGGGCCGTATATGTGTGCCCAATGTTGATGGTTTGCGGGAGTTGATACTTGAGGAGGCACACAGTTCGCGGTACTCTATTCACCCAGGTGCCGCAAAGATGTACCAAGACTTGAGACAGCACTACCGGTGGAGGAGAATGAAGATGGATATTGTTAGGCATGTAGCTAAGTGCCTCAATTGCCAGCAGGTCAAATATGAGCATCAGAGACCGGGCGGTGTTCTTTAGCGTATGGTTATTCCCGAGTGGAAATGGGAGAGGATCACCATGGATTTTGTTACTCGGCTTCCTCGGACAGCGAGGAAGTTTGATTCTGTATGGGTGATTGTTGATCGGCTGACTAAGTCCGCACATTTCATCCCAGTTAGTACTACTTACTCATCGGAGCGGTTGGCAGTGATCTTTATTCGGGAGATTGTCAGGTTGCATGGGGTCCCAGTGTCTATCATATCTGACAGAGGCACTCAGTTCACTTCCCAGTTTTGGAGAGCATTTCAGCGAGAGATGGGTACGAGGGTTGAGTTGAGTACAGCATTTCACCCCCAGACAGACGGGCAGTCTGAGCGTACTATTCAGATCCTGGAGGATATGTTGCGGGCATGTGTGATTGATTTTGGTGGTTCGTGGGATGAATTCTTACCACTTGCTGAATTTGCCTACAACAACAGCTACCAGTCGAGTATTCAGATGGCCCCGTACGAGGCATTGTATGGCAGACGGTGTAGATCTCCCGTGGGATGGTTTGAGCCTGGTGAGGTTAGATTGATAGGGACTGAGTTAGTCCAGGATGCTCTGGATGGAGCAAAGTTGATCCAGGAGAGGCTTCGCACAGCACAGTCTCGCCAGAAGAGTTACGCAGACCGTAGAGTTCGAGAGTTGTCTTTTATGGTCGGTGACAGAGTATTGTTGAAGGTTTCACCCATGAAGGGTGTCATGAGGTTTGGGAAGAAAGGGAAGTTGAGTCCCAGGTATATTGGCCCTTTTGAGATACTCAGGAGAGTTGGAGAGGTGGCATACGAGTTAGCCTTGCCACCCAGTTTATCCAGCGTTCATCCGGTATTCCATGTGTCTATGCTCCGGAAGTACATTGGAGATCCGTCTCATGTATTAGACTTCAGTACCATCCAGCTTGATGGTGATCTGTCCTATGATGTGGAGCCTATTGCTATTTTGGGTCGTCGGGTGAGAAAATTGAGGTCCAAGGAGATTGCATCGGTTAAGGTTCAGTGGAGAGGTCGACCCGTGGAGGAGGCTACTTGGGAGGTTGAGCGGGAGATGCGGAGCAGATACCCTCAGCTATTTGAGACTTCAGGTATGTTTCTTGACCCGCTCGAGGACGAGCGTTTGCTTAAGAGGGGAGAATGTGACGACCCGGCCCGTCGTCACGGGAATTACCACCCCGTTATGTTGTAATTACATAATTCATGCTTTTATATAAGTGTTAGAGTCTATCGGGGGAGTTAGGAGTGAATTGGATTGAAAATGAGGCATATAGCCTTTTTGAAGGAGACTTGAATAAGGAAAGTCAACCAGGAGTTGACTTTTTGGTTAGAGGGCTCGGAATCGAATTCTGATGATTCGGTTAGTTCCGGAAGGTGATTTGTGACTTAGGGGAGCGATCGGAATTGAATTTGGAGGCCCGTGTAGAAATAGGCTTGAATTGGCTAAGGTTGAATTTTGGCGAAATCCGAACGGTAGGTGAGATTTTGATCCGGGGTCGGAATGGAATTCCGACAGTTGCAGTAGCTCCGTTAGGTGATTTTGGATGTGCCTGCAAAATTTCAGGTCATTCGGACGTCGTTTGGTCGGGTTTTTGATCGAATGTGTAATTTGGAATGTTTTAAGGAATTTAGGCTTGAATTCGATGCGAATTATGGGTTTTGATGTTGTTAGACGTGTTTTGAGGATTGGAGCAAGTTCGAATAAGGTATTAAGATGTGTTGGTATGTTTGCATGAGGTCCCGGGGGCCTCGGGGTGTTTTCGGATGGTTAAACGGGAGAAAAAAATGTGGAAAATTGCAGACTTGTGTTCTGGTTCTGTTGTTTCCGCTCCTGCGGAATTTTGGACGCAGGAGCGAGTCCGCAGAAGCGGACGAGGTGCGCAGGAGCGAGTGATTTCGCAGAAGCGGAAGAACTTCCACTGAAGCGGGGTCGCTGGTGCGAGCCAGTGATCGCAGAAGCGGACGGGGGAAAATTGGCTGGTTCCGCAGAAGCGGACGTTTGACCGTTTGGGCGAGACCGCAGAAGCGGTCGAGGAGGCGCAGAGGCGGAATTGTCCGCAGAAGCGGAAGCTTGTTCGCAGAAGCGGGACCGCTTAAGCGGCCCTTTGTTCGCAGAAGCGGAAATGGCCGGCTAGGCCTGGAACCGCTGAAGCGACCCTTTGGTCGCGGATACGGGAGCGTAGAAGCGGAAAATGTTCCGCAGAAGCGAAAATCGCTGTTAGTAAGTGTATTAGAAGTTAGAAAATTTCAGAAACATTTTAACATTTGGGGGTCTCGGCTTAAGGGCGATTTTGGGCGATTTTGAGGAGGAAATCAAGGGAAATCATCAGGTAATCAACTATGAACTCATATTATGATTGGTATTGATAATATCATGCAATTATATCATGAAAATGGAGGAATTTGGGGTAATTATGGAGGATTTAGCCCTAGTCTTGGATTTTAGAAAATCAAGGTTTTGAATGGGCAAATGGAGTCCGATTTTGGTAAATTTTATATGCCTAGACTCGTATCGAGACGAGGATTCCGAATATGTAATTTTTGTAATTTTTCGACAAGTGTACCAAAAGTCGGGTTTTGACAACTTGTGGGTTTTGATATAAATTGGGTTATTTCGAATGAATTTCGTGAAATTAGCGTATATTGATGCATTCTCTATGATTTTGAGCAGATTTGGCATCCGAGGAGATTGATTTGCGAGGCAAGCGCAAGGCGGATTGAAGCTTCTACCGGTTCGAGGTGAGTGGTAGTAGTAAACAATGCACTGAGGGTTTGAAACCCCGTACTAGCACTTTACAGTGCTATATTGAGATGAGGCACGCGTTCTACGACGGGCGTGGTGACATTGTGATAGGGGTTCGGACTTAGTCCTTCCCGGCTAATAGAATATTGTGTTGTACAACTGTTAATGAGGTTATAACTGTACCATTGGGCTAATAGCCATGTTTGGGGCCTTGTGCCGATCTGTAGAGCATTAGGGAACCTATAGAGCTAGGTGACCTTTATATCGTGTTGGAAATATACACTCAGCCATAGCTCTAGCCGTATAGCATAATATGAGCCTGTACTAGATGTGTACATTGAGAGAGATTATCTAGGGTGGAATTCCCTGTTCTAGCTGAGTGGGCCTGAAAGGCCAAGTTTATACCGATCGAGATGAGACAGGGTCAAGGACCCACTACGAGATGTTATATTGGGCCTGAGAGGCCAAGTGCATACTGACTGGGATAGGGTCGAGGACCCATTATGAGGTATTATGTATATAGATACCTATATTGGATCGGACCGCACGCCGCAGTAATGTACATGTAATATACATGTAATATACATGTGAGACGGACTGCACGCCGCAGTATTATTGCGCTTGGGCTGTAGGAGCCCCTTCGGAGTCTGAGTCTGCACACATTCCAGTGAGCGCTGGTATATTATGGGATCGGGCTGCACGCCGCAGCAGTATAATTACGTACGCGATCGCAGGCTTTGCTTCGCGATCGCAGAGCTCAGGATTACTCCCTTACGCGACCATAGCGCTTGGGCCTAGGGAGCCCCTCCGAAGTCTGTATACACCCCCAGTGAGCGCCGTCGACGTTAAATGGAGCGGGCTGCGCGCCGCAGCAGTATATGTATTGGAGCGGGCTGCACGCCGCAGCATTATACTTAATCATATCCTACTATTTACTTAGATACTTATACATTATAGACGTAAGTATGTGCCTTTATATGTTGAGATGGCCGTACACCGTAGGGGTACGAGCGAGGGTTTGTTCGGTGTGGAAATCTTGTAGAGATAAATGTAGATTGGAGGTTAAAGTACTACTATAGTGATGACGTACTTGTGAAGATTGCCTTAGAACTGCTAAGTGATAGCACAGGAGTTCTTACTTTCAGTTATTATTTATTATTGTTACTCACTGAGTTGAAATATACTCACCCCACTCCCCTGCACTTTTTGGTGCAGATCCACAGGTGCCCGAGAGCAGCTGAGACATTTTAGCTGCTGATCCATATCTACTTTGGCGGAGATTACGAGGTAGCTGCCAGCGTCCGCAGAGCTTGTTTTCTCCTTCTTTATCATCTTGTTGATTTCCTATTTGTCTAGACTTGGTTGTATTAGGATGCTATTCTGTAGAGGCTCAGTCTCGTGACACCACGATATGTTTGGGACCGTATTTTGTATGTTTTGATGTTTCGGTTATCACCTGTTATGACTAACTACTGTTTAAGTTTAATTTATTTAATAATTGGCTGGGTAAAAGGATAATATGGTCGGGCTTGCCTAGCATTGTGTTGGGCGCCATCACGACCAGGGTTTGGGTCGTGACAATCTTGCTTAACATCTGGGAGCTGATCGTCATTCCCACTTTTGTGTTGCATATCTGGCACACCAACAGGAGAAACTTTTTGATGATATACCATTTCTCCTGTAGAAATCTTGGCCTTTTCCTTGAACTTCTTATTTGGTGATGTTGATGAAGGACCAACACTCTCAGAAAGCTTTCTCTTAGAACGCAAATTGGGTGTAGAAGAGAAGTCATCACTATCATCTTCTGTTTTGTGTGAATGAGCAGCATTTTGTATTTTCTCATCATCTGTACACCCATGGGGAATCTGTAGTGCAGCAAGCTCTATTCCTTGAGGCTTAATGTTATTGAAAACAATCTGGAGAAAAGTAAAAGAATAAATTAAAATACAGTTATATGTCCCTATATTTAACTGTATGAATATAAAATGAGAGATATGTATTAATGTGTATATAACAGCTATGTGTATGAATGTATAACAGCAGAATATGGATAAAAATATAATAACTATTGTATATTACCTTGTTTCCAGTGTCACTGAACATTCCATTCATCAGATATGAAAAAGTTGGCGGATTTCCAGTTGTTCTCCAGTTGAGAATTCTTGGAACAACATCACCAACACGAACAGCAATCTTGGAATCAACCAAAGAAGAACACTCGTAAAACCAGACTTGCATAGCTAGGGGCATCCCAGCTATCCTGTAATATTTCTTGACATTGTCCATCTTCTTGCTGATAGAATTTATCAACATATCAAATGCGCTAACACCCCAATGATATTCAGAATAACGCCCCGACTCTACTAAATCAAAATGCAACTTGGGAACAGAGGCAATGCTCTTCTCAGAGGAAAATATGAAGGTATGAATGAAATACAACAATGCGATCTTCAGTGCATCCTCGTCATTATCAATACCCCATGCCTTGTTGTTGAAGCATTCAATCAGATCTTTCTTCTTGACTATATTAGCACCACCAAAATATTTCACAACAAGCCTGTTAGGAATACTTTCACCGAACACAAAATCTACATCTTCGCCTACACATTTTAATCCAGTGACGATAGCAAACTCCCTTAATGTGAAGTGCAACTCAATACCATTTACATATAATCCAAATACATTGCTTGGGGTTCCGTTTAACTGTAGAGACATGAAGCATCTAAACAGTTGATGTTGAACATCACATCGCTTCATCTGAAGGAATGGCCCAAAGACAATATGACTGAACTGTTGGTACTGTTCGGGAGTAAGTTTGTCTTTTAGGTGGGATACTATCTCAGTATTAGTATAACTACTAATATGGGGTGCTAATCTTGGCTGGTTCTTAACAAACAAATCTAATCCCTGTAATTAACAATAAAAAGATATAAGTTAATACATATAAATACACTACTAGTATATATTGTATAAAACAACTCATAAGTCCATTTATATAAGATGAATACATTTAAATACATATGCATACAAGTATTATTACTACTGGAATAACACTTCGAATTGGAAAAAACTTCGCTATGCATACTGGGAATAACACAGATTACATGAAACATTAATTAGTACAAGTGCATACAAATACATATGAATACAATTTCATGATCAGAACATCAAAATGAATAATTTCGGAAAAAACTAATAAAATCGATAAATAGCTATGCATAGTGGAATAAACAGTTGCTAAGACACGATGTATGAATCAAAAAAACCCAATTATACATATGAATACAATCAAACACTTGAAACTTCAAATATAAAAATTTATAATAAAATAGCCGAAATCGATAACTGTATATTCAACATAGGTATTACCTTTTTGTTTCTTGCAGATTTTATAGGGGTTTTCCTTTTTGACCCAATTTGATTTTTGGTTTCTTTTGAAGATTTATCAACTTGAACTTCTTTAGACTTGTCATGTTGTGATTTACTCCTCTTTTCAACAAATTTTGAAGCCGAAACATCCCCAAAATCAGACTCGGATTGTGTCAATTGCAATGAGAAAGATGGCCCATCAAAATTTAGAATTTTGGTGGGTACACCTCTTGGTAATCTCTTAGATGGCGTTGCATGTGTCATTATAGAAGAATCTTGTTGATTGATAACGAAATTAGGATAATAACAAGAAAAACAATTGACGAAAAAAAGAAAAAATTGTTGACAATGGAGGATGTCAACAATGGTGGAAAGCAACAATGGAGGAAAGGAACAAATACACAAATATACCTGTTAATACTTGTATTTCTATAGGAATTGGATGAAGAAACTTAATCCCTCGACAATGGGAGAAGATTGGGTGTCGGATGAATCGAGAGAAGAGAAGAAGAGTATTAGGGCAATGAGAGTGATTTGAGAGATACGGTATAACTGGGAAATTTTAAGAAAACATGTATTAAGATGAAAGAGAAAAGAAAATTTTACGGGGGAGTTATACTAGATTGAGAAAATTATGGCTTAAATATAGGAAATAATATAATTTTGATTTTTTGCTACAAAAATAGAAAAGGTTATTATATTATGTAAATTTTTGAAAAGGTATTTATATGTTATAATTAGGTCTTAACCTATTCTATACTATGTAAAATTTCCATTTTTATAATAAGCTACCTATACATGGACATAGCTGATAATTTACTTTTCTTTTTTTACTCGTCCTCGTTTGCTAACTGAATAAATTTCGGATTTCAAAAGTTATGTTCAAAATTTTTAATTTTTCAAGTTTTCGGTTTTATAATAACTTCTAAGAAAGTAAAAAAATAATCAGAAGAATCCAAAAAAAGAAAAAAAGAAAAAAAACTGCTAACAGATAACAAGAACGAACCTGAAAATGCAACTTCTTTTTGAATCCCCTTAACCTCTCTTTCTCAGACAAAACAAAAACGCAGAAAACCAACAAAAACACACCCGCTTTCACTCTGGGCAAATTACCACGCTATGGATTCCCGTTCCGGTGGAAAAATTGTGACGAACAGGCGAAAGAGATACGCCGTCGGTCCATACGACCGTCCACCACCACCACCGCCGCCGGAAGAACAACAACCATTTCCAAAAAGCCCTAATTGGCTCACCGGCCGTGTTGTTCCGGCGACGCGTACGATTCTCTCCGGCGCCGCGAAGATTTTAACATCTGTCTTCAATTCTGACTCTTCTTCTTCCTCGTCTTCCTCTGACGCTGATTCCATGTTTGGTACTCTTCTTCAAGTCTCTCTCTTTTTTCTTGTGATCTAAAAAGTGATTAATTACGAAACGCCACTTAATATTCATCTTAAAGTAGTGAATTTTCCCTTTCTGTGCATTCTGGTGCCTTTATTGATGTTTATTTGAGTATTATGTTTGCATTTTGGTGTTAATTTTTTTAATATATTTTTTATCTTGTTTGAATACTTTGTAAGAAAATTTCCTCTGTTCATGTTTTTTGTGTTGTAAATAAATTATAGTAGGTTGGCTTAATTTCTGTGATTTTTGTTTAAAATACCAACTTTGCTGGAAATGTTATAGTATTCTGCTAGGTGATTTTAGTTTGGTCTGTGTATGAGATATTTTAGTCCAGTTAATTTTTTTGTGATCTAAAAAGGGATAGATTTCAAAATACCACTTAACATTCATGTTAAAGTAGTGGGAATTTGATATTTTATTTTTTACATTTTGGTCTCTTTGATATATTTGTTCGAGTATTATGTCAAAAAGTTTATCTTTTCATGGTTTTTGTATTGCAATTTTTATTTTTATTTTTGTTTATTTTTGCATCGGATTGTCTTTAAATTTGATTATTGTGCAAAATCTAACTTTTCCCTAAATGTTCTGGTATGTTCTAGGTGGTTTTAGTTTTTTTGGTTGTGTTTGTATAGGAGATTTTAGTTCACTTATTTCATTAATACATTTATTTGAAGTTCTAGAGGGAGAGAGAGAACTTGAGATTATTAAAGTTGGTCTCGTGGATGTAGTCTTCAGAAGATACTTTTGAGTTGGTAACGATTTTTGTTAATAGCTTCTCAAAAGGTTATTTTTTGTTAAGAACTATGGAACTGATAATTAAGAGTATGAAGTTTGGACTATAAAGGTTTAATGCCCGAATCTGACATGATTTATTGAGCATTCTTTATGACATTGATAGGGGGGATCTTTCTTTGAAGTTACGAGTTCGGCAATAGCTTTGGTTCAAATCTTGGATTTGTGCTAAGAAATTCACTTATATGTCTAAATAATCTATCTCGAACCAAGTTGTTGTTTTGTCCTAGAATTCAAAACCCTTAAACTTAAAATCCTGAATCCGCTTATGGACACAAACATCTTGTAACATAGATGAGGATGCATGTTCAGTGAAAGGGGAATTCAATTGAATCCTCTTAGTCTGGGAAAACAATAATATTTACATATGTATTGTAGTGTGTCTAGAGTGCAAGTTTAGCGCCGAGTCGAGCGAAGTAGGCTGGGACGTGAAGCTGGGATCTCAGGTCATAGCCAAGAGGGACAGTTTCAGATATCTTGGATCAGTGATTTAAGGGGACGGAGAGATTGACGGGGATGTCACTCACCGTATAGGAGCGGGGTGGTTGAAGTGGAGGCTCGTATCAGGAGTCTTGTGTGACAAGAAAGTTCCACAGAAACTCAAGGGGAAGTTTTATATAGCGGTGGTTAGACCTGCCATGTTGTATGGGGTGGAGTGCTGGCCTGTGAAGAACTCTCATGTCCGGAGAATGAGAGTTGCGGAGATGAGGATGCTCAGGTGGATATGCGGGCTCACCAGATTAGATAAGATTAAGAATGAAGTTATTCGGGAGAAGGTGGGGGTGGCCCCGGTGGATGAGAAGATGCGAGAAGCGAGACTCAGGTGGTTTGGGCATGTGCGGAGGAGAAGCCCTGATGCACCGGTGAGGAGTTGTGAGCGACTGGCGGTGGTTGGCGCGAGTCGAGGCAGAGGGAGGCCTAAGAGGTATTGGGGTGAGGTGATTAGGCGGGATATGGCTAGAATGGGGATTTCCGAGGACATGACCCTTGATAGGAAAGTTTGGAGGTCTAGTATTAGGGTTGTAGGGTAGGGCCTTCTAGAATTCTTAATACTTCTGTTAGGGGCTGAGTGGGGTTTGGTAGCGATCTCTATAGTTAATTAATGTATTGTATTGTGCCTCTTATGGTAGTAACCGATTGGTATTATTGCATGTCATTCTACTTTTGGTTTTATGTTTAGATAATTATTTATTTGATTTATCCCGGATTTACTAACATTGTTTTGTTTTGTTTTGTTTGTTGATTTTCTCTCTCTTTTTTCTGAGCCGAGGGTCGGCCGGAAACAGCCTCTCTACCCTTTCGGGTAGGGGTAAGGCCTGTGTACGTATTACCCTCCCCAGACCCCACTTTGTGGGAACATACTGGGTAGTTGTTGTTGTTGTTGTATTGTAGTGCGCCCTTTTGGTAATTAGTGGTCGTTGTTATTGCATGCCATTTTATTTACGGGGTGTGGCTAAATAAATATTTGTGGATGCCCTTTTGCTTCTGTTTTTTGTTTACCTTCCCTTTGGCATGTGTTGTTATTTATGGTCTATGTTTACATAATTATGTATTGATTCCTGCTGGAGTTACTAATTTTCTTTTGTTTTTGTTTTTTCTTTCCTTCCCCTAAGCCGGGGTCTATTGGAAACAACCTCTCTGCCCTTACGGGTGGGGGTAAGGCCTGCGTACATATTACCCTCCCCAGACCCCACCCTATGGGACTATACTGGGTAGTTATTGTAATTTGTACTGAAAAAATATAAATTTAGTATATGTAGTAAAGGTTAAACCAACTTGATACATTTTCTTTAATAACTGAGAAATTCCCGATGGCGGTGAGACACGGTTCAGAACTCAGTGGATCATGGACCCCTCTTCTATCCTTCTCCGCTTAACTACTATGCTTTTGTCTTTGGAAGGGTTCGAACCCGTGACTTACGCCTAACCCACACATTATGCGTTGCGCTCTTACCATTAGACCAAAGCCCCGAGGCAAATATGTGCCATAAAAATCATAAATATAGTATATGTAGTAAAGGTTAATCCCAGTTGATATCTTGACGTGACTTAATGTATTGGTTAGGTTGTATTACACCTGTGACGCTGCATGTTTTAACTCTGCCTTGCCTTTGAGTATTTGATTTTATTTATCTTGTCTTTTTGAAGAACGGAGACCCGTTTGTTACTTAAAAAGGGAATGGCAAGTAAAAGCGGGTAGCAATTCTTTTGCGCTTGACAGATGCACATTCAGCAAAGCGGTTCGAGTGAATTGACTAAACTTGGAAAAGATTACTAGTTGCATATGTGAATTGTATTAAAAATATAGATGTAGTATATGTAGTAAAGGCTGTATATGGTATCTGTCTAAACATTTGTACAAGATGGTGTGGATGCTTAAATAAAGTGGGCAGCCTGAAAAAGACGCGTTGAGACTTGTTATAACACCCCCCCACCCCCCCCCCACCCCAAACATAAATAGGAAAAAGGTAGAAGGAAAATCTCGCCTACTGTTCTTGGTGCAGCCCTTAACGCCGATTGCACTATGGTTTTGCCTCAAATCAAATTGCTTGCAATATCCCACGTATGAGTTATGCATGTTGAGATGCATTGCTTGTTCGATGTGCCAATTGGAATTTTGAAACTCCCTTGCATTCATTATATAGTCTTGACATGTGTAGGAAGAATGCCTTCTTCAAGCTTTAAATATGTAAAGCTCTCTTGTGCCGGTCTATTAACTATCTCTTTGACAATTTAGCATTGTTTCATCTCTGTATAATTCAAATTCCATAGTGGCAGATAAAACTAGTTCTCGTGGGATTGTCCTCTCATTTTCTATTTGTTCCTTGACTAGCTGACGTCTGGATTTTATTGTAGCGGATGATGCTAGAGAACAGGACGATATTGGCTTGGAAGTGGATGAGTTAAACAAGGTAATTTCACAAATCTGCTTATGTTATTGATTTTCAAGCATTAAGAATTGCGTGATTTTGTACCATGTGATACTAGTTTGTTCGGTTGGTTTGGGTGAAGTTATTTGTTGCATATTTTAAGTGTTTGTGATTTTGTACCATATTTCTCCTTGTGATACTAGTTTGTTCGGTTGGTTTGGATGAGAGAGAGTTATCTGTAGCATATAGGGTTTCCTTTTCAATGGGATACCATTGGTTTGGATGTTTTTTTTTGTTTGACAGCTGAGTTGGTTAGGATGTATTAATGTGGTTCACCCTTGTTGTCTGCCCTCTGTCAATGTAAGGGAGAAAAATAGAGGACCATTTTTACCTGTTTTCATTTTTGAGCTGTGCTGTTAGGAGATTATTACCTCTGAGGAAAGATAGTCCTCATAATCCAATATTCCTACATACCATCTATTCTCTATTTTGTATTCGCAATAGTAGTGGCAAGAACTGAAGAACTAGTCATGAATTTTCTACACAAGGGGATAGAAGTAGTATCCTCCTGTGGAATGGAACTAGGTGACTACCCCTTTATTTGAAGTAAGCCTAGGTAACCGCAAAAAAAACTACTTTCAATAAAGCACAGTTAGAACTTATCCAAAAAGTAAAGCGCAGTTAGGAAAGTGTCTATAGGGATTTGCTATTAAAAGATGATTCTTCATGGAGGAGCATAATTGTTATAAAATACGGGAGTGGTATGAGTGAATAACTTTTAGAAGACATGACATACTCATATAGGCTTATATAAATAGAAGTACTCATATAGGGAAAATATGTTGGAAAAAAACTGTGAGACGAGTGGTCTAGTAGTTTAGTGGTCAATGAAGTGGATGCAAACATGGAGACTAGGGTTCAAATTTTAGTAGAGACAAAAAAACATTAGGTGATCTACCTTTTGCCTAAGCCTTGGCGGATAGTGTTACTCGATACCTATGCCGATGGGAGGTAGTAGGTATCCAGTGGAATAGTCGAGTTGTGCGCAAGTTGACTCGGAGACTACTTAATTTTAGTTAGGAAATTGGAAGTGAATTATGTTTCACAGAAAACAAGTTTACAATGATGGCAAATTTCCTAACCAGGAATAATGTTAACATATAGTGGAACCTACAATTCAGGAGACTTTACCGTGGTCAGGAACTGGACAAATTGGTGGACGTTTTCATAAAGATTTTATGGTTATATCTAAATTGATTCCTAAGTTAACAGCAGGAAAGAGTTGGCTGATCTAAAAAATATAGTTTCCTTTGTAAAATCTGTCTGTCCGTGATGACCAATGGAAGGATATGAAATGCCTACATGGTAATTTATATACAACTCGTGTCTTGAGAAAGGTCGATTGCATGGTGTTCAACATTTAACCGCATGGATAAGCTCACACTAACCCGTCAGTTTGGGATATATCTAATCAATCAACTATCATTCAGTCCCAAACTAGTTGAGCTAGGTCATGTGGATACTCTGTAAGCATTGCACTATGTTCATGTCCATTTCATTTAGTACTAAATTATTTGTTTTTTGAGGCAAGTTAGAGGTTCTTTAAAGAAGAAGTTACCTATATACCTCACTTATCCGTACGGACGCAAAGTCTTTAACTGGAATAAAATTCCTGGTAAATACTAGACCTTAAGTAAGTGTGATAGAATAGTACCAACTGGTTGGTATCGTCTAGATGGACCCTTTTCCTCCATAGTGTTCTATTCTTGGCCCATTCCATAATATTCCAGAGATTGTAGGGTTCTTCATGTATTTTTAGGTCTACCTTGTCCATCATCGAGAACCCGTCTCATAAAATTCATTCTCTCACTCCCCTAGGTGGCTAGGTCTACCTTGTCCCATCACCTTCCATCAACTTGTCATGACTATGAGTTTGTGCATTTGAAACGCCATCGTAACAATAATGTAGAGAAGAGAACAGATTGTTGTAGACCTCATCTTTATGTGCCACAAAAAAAAAACAAGAAGAGGTTTCTCTTTCCCAAGAACCAACGGAAAAAAAAAAGGGAAAAGGGAAAAAAAAAAAGAAAAAATGTTGATCATATACATATACATTACTAGTATGTTCATGATTTATGGACTTTTGTATTTTTTGGCATAAATTGAGTGTTATTGAATACACTACTGAGTAGCTTAGCAAGTAGGACATTGAAGAGGATGAACAAGGCTAGGAAGGAAGCACGGGATGTAATTGCGACATGTCCTTTTTTGTTCAATGGGGAGAGAGAAATAGACGCACTTTTGAACACATGGAGAATAAAAAGGCCCCTTTTTCGTCATCCTTTTTGTAGAAAAGGAAAATCCCACTTGTAGAGTTGGTAGATACTTTTGAGCTGAAAACGAAAGATTTACTTGCAAAGTTTTCGACACTGAGTTGGTGTAATATGATTACTTACTTTTGGATTATCAAAAAAGAAATATTTATACTCCTTTTAACTTTCTTTTTGGAACGAAGGATTGTCAATTAAGTGGAGAGAGAAGTACAACCAAGCACCTAATTGAGCAGCTACTTATGCAGGAGACATTTTCAAGGTTAGTACAAACCTTTTATTTATTTAGTCTGCTGATATTGCTGTTTTATTAGTGTTAAATTGATAGATATTCTTTGTATGAGACTTGTGTCTTATCTTTCTGTGATTTTTCCTGTCTTTCCGTCTCCAGTCTTTGTGGAAGTTCACTTACCTTATTCTTAAACTTTAACTTTATATCTTAGCTTTTTATGTGAGTGTCATATTGGCCTTGCGTTGTTTGAATTTTTTTATTTAATTGCTTCTTAAGTTTACTTGATGCGGAGCTTAAAGTTAATTTTATTGTTCTATAACTTGTCTGCTCCCTTTGGCCAGTTTGGTAGTTCTTCTAGGGATTGCTAACATTTGAAACTCGTCATGCTGATGTAGTTTGTATAATTTCTTGGAAAAGGATAACAGGAAGTTCAAATCTGGGTTCTTTCGTGATTCAGACTCATGATTCTTCCATGATTCATACTCATGATAAACATTCTCTTTATATTTTATTAGAGGCCCTTTTTGGTGTTTTTAGCTCTCGTATCCTGTTTCAAACATCAGCTTTTATTGCACTTCTCAAAAGATAGGAAAAAAAAAAGAGAGATTAACTTTTCTGAGTTTTTCTTGTTTATGCTTATTTTTTTATTTATAAAATTTCTGCAATTTGATGAAAATGGGTGTCATTTGTGTCTGATTTTGGGGTTGAGTTGTTTATGGTTTGAGTTCCAGGGATAGCATAATATGTTTAATTGGTTAGCTGGTTCTGAAACTCTTTTGCAATTGGCATAGTTCTTAATATATATGCCTCCAATTCATAGGAATAAGTGCAGTTACTCTTTCACTTGATGCTGAAGAGATCTAGCAATGTTTAAGAGAACGTCTCTTCTTCCTAGAGCTATGTTTCTCTTTTTCCATTCTATTTGAAATTGTTCATTTTTCTTTTGTGTTCTGAAGTACTATCAACTGATACCTATTTTCATATCTTTTTAACCCTTTGTGTCATATTTGAACCACGAGGTCCTTGAATTTAGAGGCCCAATGGTTCTCTTTTTGTATCTGTTATCGTCGTATCTTGTTTGGTTTTAACAAGAGGAAGACCCTCATGCTTGTCCTAAATTTCAGTGGGATATAATTTTTGAAGCTAGTTTAGCTCCTGAACCCAAATACCAATAGATTTAGAAGATCAATTCGTAGTCATATCTTCATTGAATAAAATACACACACACAAAGAGTTACGACCTACCATCTAACAAAGTAAGATGGTTAGAGTATCTAATTGAATGGGTGTTAGATTTTAATACAACTTTTTTATGAGGATGTTGATATAATTGTGTACTTCTAATATTGAAAGAATTAAGAAAATGTTATGATTGCGTAAAAACTAAAAAGAAGGAATTGGATAACAAGAAAGCTCTATAGAATTTAGAAAGAAAGTGAGCAGTCAGGAAAATCTTTCAATA
Organism: Nicotiana noctiflora; assembly: GCA_032618575.1. Taxonomy (NCBI): domain Eukaryota; kingdom Viridiplantae; phylum Streptophyta; class Magnoliopsida; order Solanales; family Solanaceae; genus Nicotiana; species Nicotiana noctiflora. The sequence goes on along the minus strand of JASVEL010002467.1, from coordinate 41,169 downwards.
GCTGCATAAAAGTTAGAGTATCTAGCAAAGTACCTGTGTATATTGCTCTCTCAAGCTGATACAACAACAACAACAACAACAACCCAGTATATTCCCACAGGGTGGGGTATGGGGAGGGTAATATGTAGACAGACCTTACCTCTACCCGAGAGGGCAGAGAGGCTGTTTCCAATCGACCCTCGGCGCATGGAAAAAAGGCAAACAAAAACAAAAAACAAAAACAAAAAACAAAAACCGCATTAGTTACTCCAGCATACACCTCATAAAAATTATCTAAGTATAAAATGCATATGTACCATAAAGAAACAGGCATGCAATGATATCAAAACAGTAACTATCAGAAATGACTACCGAACGAGAATACAAACTAATCATCTATGGGCGGCCCTACCACGCCTCACACCCCGGGAAAGGATTATGAAAAATCTAGAAACCCCTATCCTACAACCCTAATACTAGACCTCCAGACTTTCCTATCAAGGGTCATGTCCTCGGAAATCCGCATCCTGGCCATGTCCTGTCTAATTACCTCTCCCCAGTATCTCTTAGGCCTCCCTCTGCCTCGCCTCACACCGACCACCGCTAGCCGCTCACAACTCCTCACCGGGGTGTCGGGGCTTCTCCTCCGCACATGCCCGAACCACCGAAGTCTCGCCTCTCGCATCTTCTCATCCACCGGGGCCACCCCCACCTTCTCCCGAATAACTTCGTTCCTAATCTTATCTAACCTGGTGAGCCCGCACATCCATCTAAGCATCCTGATCTCCGCCACCATCATCCTCTGAACGTGAGATTTCTTTACCGGCCAACACTCCGTCCCATACCTTTTTTAAGTTTAAGAGCGTTTTGATGTTTTGAGAGAACAGGGCCCAGATTTCCTTTGTTTTCTATATCTGATCCACGGCAGGTCTAACCACGAATGTTACACGAATGTTAATTGCATCGTCTCTCAAGCTGATACACGAATGTTAATTGCATACTTATTTCTCCTAATAAAAACAAGTTGCATATATATATTTCTAATACTTGTCAGTTACATGGTCTGTCACAGCTTATGTTTGACTTTGTTCAGAGATTAAGAAGTTAGTTTGGCTTGTATATTTTATTATCAATAGTTGAAAGAAGTTACTTGTAAAATACTATTATAGTTGAAAAAAGCTTGAAAGTAGTAGTTGAAAACTTAGTGTAGATGGATACCATGTATTGTGTTTTAAATCTGAATTGATAAATCAAATTTTAACTTTGATGATGTGAAAGCCGTCTAGGATATTTCTAACTGTAGGAGGGTGTTGGGACATCCAAAATGGGAAGTGTCACATAAATTGGATGTAGTAAGTATTGAACAGAAGAAAGATTTCCCAGCACATCTGGGAACTGTTACCACATGATGTGTTAAGTAGTACTCCAAGGGTAAAAAATGCACGCAAGGGGTGTGAGCTACTAGTCAATAAAGTGGGTGTAAACCTTCGAGAGTAGGGTTCAAATCCCAGCAGAGACAAAAAGCACTAGGTGATTTTTTTCCATCTACCTAAGACTTAGTGGGCAGAGTTACTTGTACATGTGCTGGTGGGAGGTAGCAGGTACTCGGTGGAATAATCAAGGCGCGCAAGTTGGACCGAACAAATAAAGTAGTACAGTTGAGGTTACGTGAACAGTAAACTACCATGGCAAGAAATTGTTCTGCCTACTTGAGTCATTTCCGAAATTTGAAGTAACCTCTGAATCCGAGATAATATGGAGTTTGGATTTCGCTTTTCTGTTTGGGAAGAAAATGAAGAAGACGAGCAAAGTAGAATATAGTAATGTGGTTGTGTGTGGTGGTGGGTTTGGGGGGGGGGGGAGATGAGTAAGAAACAGGTCTGGGCTGCTAGCGATTTGAAAGAAAAGGTTTAGACTTGATATTAGCAGGTTTGAGGATGGGATTCATATTTAGTACATACGATTAGCAAGTCCAACTAGATAAAGCGGGTAGGCTTCTCTTAATAGCTACATCTTGTGGTAAGTGTCATAACAAACTGAGCTCATGTAATACTGGTGATTGCCCATTTTGCATTGAATATGGTGATAGATGCTATTACCTTGTACTTGCCCTATAACTGAGGAACACTTCCACTTAAAAAGTCCATTCATCCCTTTACATGTATGTTTGTAAGTAAGCATAAAGTTTGCATATTTTTGCTTCTTTTTAATGTATGCATGTCTCTGTTTTTCATATAAAAAGACAGACAGTTTCTTCTAAGTATGTTTGTCTTCAATATAATCGTTCCTTTGCGAGTTGTCCTTAAATACTGCTGTGGATAGCATGCTGAATGGAAAATTGAATAGGTCAAGGGTACAAGGCTAGGTAACAGTAACAACAAGAAAAAAATTGAATAGGATTCCAACCCTTTGACAGTCAGATGACATACATGTGTAGCATTCGAGCAAAATATGGGGAAAAAAATAGAAAAACTAGAGCGGAAAAAAGATGGTTATTTTTGTTTAAATTTCCTTCTCAACCTTATTCTAATGTTGACTTTGCAGGAAGGAGCGTGATAGGTTAGTAGCAATCATCAACTCAAGGGTTGTTGATTTTTCATCACTAGAAGGAGAAGGCAGCTTTGATTTGCGCTCCGCAATACCTGATCAAGCAATTGCAGATGGTAATAACAAAGAATCTTTCATTCTCAAAAAAATAATTGGCAAAATACATAAAATAACACCTGAACTTGTGCCCAAATCTCTGTTACACACTTGTTGATCACGGGTAACCTTTTACACACCCAACCTTCTAAAAGTGTGTCAAATACACACTACTTTTTTCTTGACCAACTTTTTAAAACATGTGTTATTTCACGCTCCAATCAGATAGTGACACGTGTCACTATTTTTTTTTTATTTAAAAAATAAAACATTTAAAATTACTCCTATACCCTTAACCATCTTCTCCATTTTATATCTTTCTCTTCTCCATGGGAGATTGACGCCAGACACCACAAAAAATTTACATTTAATCACCTTTATATTGTAAAGCAAAATTAGGAACTCAAGTAAATTAATCACGAGTTTGTGAGTCTAGATTCAATTCTAACAAAAGAAATATAATGCAAAACTCAAAACTCCATTAAAGTTGGTTATGGACAAATCCACGGTTGCTCGATTCGTGGTATAGATTCAAACCCAGATTTATAAAATTCTCTTGATATAAATTTCTTTTAACTTTCTTTACCAATTTCTTTCAAAGCTATTTTATATTATTGTTATTCTTAAAATGGTGGACATGGAAGATGGGGAAATGTGTGGGGAAGAAGACGAAAATGGGAAAAGGGGGAAGGGCAGCAACAAACTGGTTGTTTGTTTTCTATGGGAGAGGGAGGGAAGTTTTCTATGGTGAGATTGTGGAGAAAAAAAAAAACGAATAATCTCTCCATTGTTGCAAGAGTTGATTGTTTGTTTAAGCTCTTGACGAAGAAGATGATGTTTTTAGTTAAAAAATAAAAAAAATGGACATGTATCAGTTACACACGAGAGTTCACAGATTTCTTTTCCTATTCACTCGCCGAATTTGTGTGTAAAACACGCTCTTGCCATGTAATCAAAATGGTGTGTAACTGACACACTTTTAAAATGTTAGGTGTGTAAAAGGTTCCCCGTAATCAACAAGTGTGTAATAGGGATTTGGGTACAAGTTTAGGTGCTATTTTATGTATTCTGCCAAAATAATTTAAAGAATCTTTCATGTGGTACGGCTGCCGTTCTTCCCGCAGAGTGTTTGCATAAAAGCTGAATAGTCATTTATGTCTCATTCAGATACGCTGGACCTCAGCAGTCGTGCAATTGTAGAAGCAAGGAAATGGTTAGAGGAAAAGAGAGAGGAAAAGAGAGACCGACTGGGTTTAGATATTACTCACGGAGGTTTAAGCTCTGGAGTTAAAAACGTGAGTAAAATCTTATCTCTCTGTGTAAGTTTTTCATTTTGCAACCATCTCATGGTTTATTTTAATTTACTACATTATGATTTCCCAGCTTTATTAACATGAAATTGTTTACAATATTTTTCTCTTCACTGGCACGAATGTCTTCAAGCTTATTTTCCTTGAGTCTCTACATACTTTAGCTTGTAAATGCGAAAAAAAAACTTTAAGAAGAGGTCATTGTAGTTTTGAGTCTAAATTGATTCTGGAAACTTGAAAAATGAGATAGTCTCCTTCTCACTTAGTCTTGAATTAGTTGCGTAGTTTATATGTGTACTTTATCAGAATCATTGTTTATATGTGTATTTTATCTGTAATATTAATGCTACTTCTAACTCTCATAATTTACAGTAAGGAGCTTATTGTGCTAGTTGTTTCCTATGTAATATTTGGCTGAACAAAGATTTCTAATTTTTACTGCTGTCAGCTGTCCGCAATGGAGCATTTGTAATAATTTGTCTTGATGCTGTCTTTGATATCTTGCTTGTGTAACATAGGTGGATGATACTTTTGGCTCACCGGTAGATATGGCTAAGTCATATATGAAGGTTCGTCCTCCATGGGCCTCTCCTACTGTTGATCACAGTGGACTTGGAACCCCCTCACATCTGAAGGCAAAGCTCTTTGAGGAAGGAACACCGTATACTGGGGATTCTTCCTCTTCCTTAAAGGTATTTGAAGATTTCGGAATTGCGTTCATTGCTGCCGTTTCACCTTCAATTTGGAGGATGTACACCCTTATTTATGGAATGGTGGTTATGGTTCAGAAATAGTATTTATGCAATGGTGCTCAAACCTTGGTTTGCTAACATTAGACAACAACAATACAACAACTACCCAGTATAATCCCGCAAAGTGGGGTCGGGGAGGGTAATACGTACACACAGGCCTTACCCCTACCCGAAAGGGCAGAGATGCTGTTTCTAATCGACCCTCGGCTCAGGAGAGAAAGAAAAAGAAAGGGAAAAACAAAAACAAAACAGCATTAGTGAGTCCAGCAAAAATCGCATAGATATTTATCTAAACATAAAATCATAAATTAAATGGCATGCAATAATATCGACCAGTAACTACCATAAGGGGCACAATACACTACACAAGTCATCTATGGAGAGCCCTACCAAATCCCACCTAGCCCCGCGAATGAAGTACGAGAAGTTTTAGAATTCCCTATCCTACAATCCTGATATTAGACCTCCAGACTTTCCTATCAAGGGCCATGTCCTCGCAAATCCGCATTCTTGTCGTGTCCTGCCTAATCACCTCACCCCAACACTTCTTAGGCCTCCCTCTGCCTCGGCTCGAGCCAACCACCGCCAGCCACTCACAACACCTCACCGGGGCATCAGGGCTTCTCCTCCGCACATGCCGAACACCTCAGCCTCGCTTCTCGCATCTTCTCATCCACTGGGGCCATGCCCACCGACTCCCGAATATCTTAATTATGAATCTTATCTATCCTAGTGTGCCCGCACATCCACCTCAACATCCTCATTTCTGCTACCTTCATCTTCTGAGTATGTGAGTTCTTAACTGGCCAACACACATCCCCATACAACATGGTCGGTCTAACCACGCTCTATAAAACTTACCTTTGAGTATCGATGACACTTTCATGTCACACGGGACTCTAGATGCTAATCTCCATTTCATCCACCCCCCTATACAGTGTGTGACATCCTCATTGATCTCTCTGTCCCCCTGAATCACCGACCCAAGATATTTGAAACTGTCCCTCTTGGAGATAACCTGGGATCCAAGCTTCACGTCCATGCCCACTTCGCTCGACTCAGCGCTAAACTTGCATTCCGGGTATTCTGTCTTAGACCTGCTTAGTTTGAAACCCTTATCGTCTCGTCTATCAAAACTATGTCATCAGCAAATAGCATACACCATGGTACATCCCTTTGAATATGGCGTGTTAGTGCATCCATCACTAAGGCAAATAAGAAAAAGGCTAAACGCAGATCCTTGATGAAGCCCAATAATCACTGGGAAATGGTCTGAGTCGCCACCCATCGTCCTAACCCTAGTCTTATCTCCATCATACATATCCTTGATCACTCTGATGTAGGTTTCCGGCGCGCTCTTCGCCTCCAGGCACCTCCATAGCACCTCACTTGGGACCTTGTCATACGCCTTCTGCAAGTCAATAAATACCATGTGCAGGTCCTTCTTCTTATCCCTCAACTGTTCCACCAATCTCATGACAATGTGGATAGCTTCTGTAGTGGAGCGGCCCGGCATGAAACCGAACTGGTTCACAGATATAGACGTCATCCCCTCACCCTCGCCTCAACCACCCGCTCCCATACATTCATGGTGTGACTAAGTAATTTGATACCCCTATAGTTTACAACACTGGATATCCCCTTTGTTCTTCTACAAGGGCACCTTCTACAAGGGCACCACTGTACTCCACCTCCACTCCTCCGACACCCTCTTAGTCCTGAAGATCACATTGAACAACCTAGACAACGACTCCACTCCTGTCCTACCCATGCATTTCCAGAACTCCACCGGGATTTCGTCTAGCCCGGTCGACCCTACTTATCCTACGCAAAGCCCCCACGACCTCCTCCACCCTAATGCGCCTCCAGTACCTAAGGTCTCTATGACACTCTGACTGCCCCAGCTCCCCTAGCTTTATGTCTCGATCCCCCTCCTCGTTAAGCTGGTCTTGAAAGTAGGAATGCCACCTCTGCTTGACTTGAAACTCCCCCATCAGAACTCTACCATCCTCGTCCTTGACGCATCTAACTTGGTCTAGATCCCGAGCCTTCCTCTCCCTCACTTTAGCCAACGGGAATAACTTCCTGTCCCCGCCTTTCTCCCCCAATTCCTCATAACATTAGACAACAATGTCTTAAATTACCACTGCAAGATTTGATGATTCAAAGAGCCGAAATTTGGTTAGTTATTTCAGATAGAACTGATTTGAAGGATTTGAAAAGCAATAAATTGGAGACCGGTGCTATTTCTTGTTAGAAAGTTGAAAAAATAAGATGAGAAGGTGACAGAGAAGAAAGGTTGCTTAAATGCTGTTGAGAATATTGTGTATATTTGTGTAGAATCAACAACAACAACAACAACAACTACCCAGTATGTTCCCACAAAGTGGGGTCTGGGGAGGGTAATACGTACACAGGCCTTACCCCTACCCGAAAGGGTAGAGAGGCTGTTTCCGGCCGACCCTCGGCTCAGAAAAAGAGAGAAAAGTTATGTAGTCTTAATTTGTTTCCTAGGTTAGAAAAGTTATTTGTACTGTTTAAACATCCAATAGCTTAGAAAAATGATGAAGCTTCTCTCTCCCGTGTATTTTTCTTACATGGTATCGGAGCAGGAAGAGATCAAGAGATTCTGGCTTCTAGTCTCACCGCTACCCATTATCAAAAAGAATCTCCATGTGCTTGGCCATGAAAAGAATTGAGCCCGCACATGAGGGGATGTATTTATGAGATAATTAAATAATAGAAGTGTGCTCTCTTTAACATCATAAACTTTTAGATGAGATGGTCACATGCTTTAGCAGTATATACGGACTAATGTCATATGGTGTGAATCCAAGTATATTTATGCTGACGATCGCCAGACAGAAATAGAGGAACACTCACAAACCTGATGCTTTTTAGTTTATATCGTAGTTAGAAATTGATGATGCTTTATTGTCTTGTATACCATTTAGGTGAGTTCGTTTTTTGAATAAGAGCATATCTTGTCATTAGGTGAAGAAGGGACGCTAAGGAGAATTATAATGTTCTATTCCTGAAATAATGAGTAATTATGGCCTAGGATAGAATGGAAGGGGATGCAATAGCTGTCATAAATCCAGCCTTGGATCCATTCCTCTTGCTTGTCATTTCCACTTTTCCTTGTACACTCGAAGGCTAAATCATGGTGCATCTATTTGATATTTTGGTGTAGAATAATGGTTCTTTATTTTCCTGCTTTCTTCTTATTACAATTCTGCTTTACTTTCCTTTTTCTTTATCTACAAATTTCGGAATTGTTTTGCTTTTTTTTTTTTGGGAGGTGGTGGGGGAAAGTACTCGGATACTCTGTGATGACTCTCTTTGTCTTTTACATTCCAAACTTCCTACCTCTGTCAGGTGGCAGACTAAACTTCTAAAAGGCTTATAAAGTGAACTTCCATTACTCCCTTCTACTGCATTCTCTCTCTTTTGGTGTCTCCTACTGCATTGTTGTCTCATGAGTGGTTCATTTTCCCTAGGCACTTATGTGTTGCCTTCATTTTGAAAGAACTATGATAGGTTTTGTAACTTTTGCATTATTTGATTGTTGGGTTATTGCTGATAATAAATGTAGCTAAAGCCTAAAGCTCTTCGGAGATTTATCATGTTGACCTCAAGAATTTCTCAAAAACGACTTGGTGCTTTTGACTGAATATTTTCTCCTATTGGTTGCCAGCAGAAGTAGGTCCATGATTTGAATTTTATGGGTTCCTATGATGACCTTAAGTTGATATACAAAAGCTACTGGGTTCATGTGAACTCTAGGATACATGGTATATCCGCCCCTGCCTGCCTGTTTAGTTGTTGCTTAGGTAGTGTTCCATTTTTTATGCACAGTTGATGTGTTTTTTTTAATTTGCTTAATAGGTAAAACACTTTTGTTAAAATCTTCCTCCCTCGAGAATACCTTTTTCCTCGGAAATCTGTATCTTATATTATGTCATATTCTAAGCTATACCTTTGATTACACTTTGTGACTTGAGTAATGATTTGAAAGAGGCTCCATGCTTCTGAACTTGGTAAATCGGGCATGTCATGTTGCCAAAGATGATGAAACAGCTACCAAGCAGTAGTAAACGTTTTACTTTATCAGTTTTCTATTATTTCCTCCTAGGCTTACCTGTAGTTCTAAGACTATTTTTATATTATTTTAGTCATGGTTCTTTATTATTATATGTTGTGTTTGTTGTTGTTGTTGTTGTTGTGTTGCTCACGCTCGTCACCATAATACATTGTTGTTACCTTTGTGTACTACTTGGTTGCTTTATCTTATCTGACGGTCTATTGGAAACCTCCTCTTTATCTTTATAAGGTAGGGGTAAGGTCTGCGTACTCACTACCCTCCCCAGACCCCATTTATAGGATTACATTGGGTTTTCTTTGTTGTTGTTGTTGCTATCTTCTGATATGTGTTTTGCAACTGGATCACAGAAAAAGAATTCTTTTGCATCTGGCTCATGGAATATTCATGATGAAATACGAAAAGTACGGTCAAAAGCAACTGAGGATCTGTTACGTGCTCGCCGTTCCAAGGCAGAACCAAAATCTGCAGTTAGTAATTTGACAGGAACTAGTACCGCAGAGAAGATAAATAGCTCAAGTTCTTTGAGACTTACTAAACTGTCAGATGTACCAATTAAGTGGTCAGGTGTGTTAAAGCTCTAATCTTGCCTCTTTCTGCTGCAAATTACTAATTTTCTGTAGAACCTCATCTTTTCCCCTTTCAGATGCGGAAATAACACAAGATGGTGGAGAAAATATCGCTCAGCCTCTAAATCCTGCCTCTTCCGTTCAGCTCCATGATCAGGTAATTGTTTTACGGGTTTCAGTTACCTTATTCAGTATTTGCAACATATGGACTATAAAATATAGCATCTCGTATGGACAACAGTATATCATGGTCGCTTTATACTCTTGTCCTAATACTGTTCAAACTTTACAGGGTATTGAGGAAAGTAGGGTTGGCGAGCATGCTGCTTGTGAATCGCACAGGCCCAATGGTCCAGCTTTTCCCTCAGAGCACAGTGATGGTACTTGAGGCTATTCTTTATAATATGTTTGTTATTTTTAGGATGTGAAGCTAATTCGAAGTAATGGGTTCAAAAGCTAACTATTTACTTCTTACCGGGTCAATTTCTCTTACACATGTAACTGTTTTTACGTGTTCAGGTCTTCGTATAACTGGTGCTGATGCGCAGGAAGTGACTCAAACAAATGCAGCACAAAGTTCTAATGGCTATGCATCAATAGAAATAGAAGCTAGGTAAAAATTAATGACGTAGCTCTTTTAGAATTCTGTAGCTGGAACCGCAATAATGCTGGTTCTGTCGACAGTTTGTCTGCAGGACAAAGCAATGTGCATGTCGGCGGTGAGAAGCCGAAACCAGGAATGTCGAGTCAGCAGAAATTGACTGAATCTACCCAAGTCGTGGATAAGTGTGAGCTTCTTAGTGAATCTGCTGTGGATGTACCAGAAATGAACGAAACAACCGACAGTCCAGCTGCTTCGATGCCTAGTGAAGAATTATCACAGGAGGAACCGGGTTTGTTACGTGAGTTGGCAAAGAATGGCAAAGATGTGAAGCAACAAGGAAAGAGACCCGTCAGAAATGTGAGAAAGACTAGAGCAAAGAGGTAAATGATGAGATATGTAGACCTGAAGCTTATGTATATTAGCTTAAAGAAGAAATTAAGCTATTGTAGGAGTATGCTTGATTAATTTAACCTATTGTAGGAGAATCCTTGATTCATCTTTTCCTTTCTTTGTAGACCACGTTGTGTAGTTGTATTCTTAAGTTCGTGTAGGGGACTATTACCTATTTTCTCTCTCTCTCTCTCTCTGTGTTTTGTGTCGATTTGCACAAAAATATGATGCTGCTTTCCAGGTTTTCTGTAAGAAAATTATTTTTCTGTTGAATCGCAAGTATGCTTTTGTATAGCATTTAAATCCAACCAGGATTACCACCAAAGGATGTGGCGCAGTGGATGATACTACTCTTTCTAGTAAGAGGTCTCGGATTCAAGCTCTGGGTATGGAAAAATCTTTGATAGAGAGCACTTCCCCCCAAAAGGTGCTCTGTGCGGCGCGAATCCGGATATAATCGTGCTCCAATGCGGGTACCGGATATCGGATGGGAAACCAAAAAAAAAATCTAACCAGGATTGATTTTTGCTAAGGGTGTATTCGGGAGTTAATGTCTTTTCAGACGTTTCAGGTTTACATTTTAACAAAAAAACAATCAAGATTTAGCTACTCAATGTATCTCTAGTATCTTCAAGCAGGCAGATCAAGAAAATTGTTCTCGTGATCTTTTCTCAAACTATGATTCAATACTTTCCACTTTGGTCACTTCAAATCTGAATTTCGAGAGTTTTAAATTGGTTCTGTGTTCTTCAACGTTAATTTTTGGGGGTAAAGAAACATTTTTTTACCAGATGTAAACTCCTTTTCTTTTTCAAATACATTTGCAATAGAGTGCATTCATTTCTCGGATGTGGTTCTTTTTCAAACCTCCTTGGTTTTGGCTCTTTCCATCTGTTTTCTTTCGTTTTATGGGAAAACATCTGTTAAAGGAAGTGATGTAAATACATAAAATGCTACTATAGAAGCTAACGAAATATAAGAAGTTACAAAATAACTTTTTACAAACGTCCATAAAAGCTGCGAAGAATAAAGACCGCATGATGCTGAAACTTTGAGAAAATGTCGTCACTTCCACACCAAAAATAAAAAATAAAAATTCCCAGTTTACCGAGCAAAATCAATATACCAAATACAGATAAGAGAAAACCAAGCAGGATGATTAACTCTTCATCTTCACTTTCCTGTTCTCCAGCCAGGTGAAAATTTTAACCTGGATCTAATTCAATCAACCACCTATAAATATTATAGCACTCATTGAAATATTGCAAGATAAGCCGTTTAGTGCATTCATATGGAAGGGACTAATATGGTATATTTTTAGGGAGGTTACGAATGACATTGCTTTTCATGCCAATCTTAGAGCGCATTGCATCTACACCACATCTGTTCATGGCCTTCAACACCTTCATCTTAACCATATGCTCCCTCGACTGCACAGTTGCTAGACCCCTGCTTCGATACCTGAGATGAGAAAAGATTGTTTATTTAAATGACTAATATTAGTTGTCATTGCGTGCCATGTAACAAGTCAAATATATACCTCGAGGCTAAGGCAGCGCTTATAGCTATATCACCAGTTCGTGTAGGCCTTGGCTTCTGACGATAATATTGCAAAAACTCTCTTGATCCAAGTGCTTTAACAGACACTCCATCATCAGTTCTTGTGGTTATTATGAGTTCAGATCCACCACTTCCAAGTTCCACACTGTTGTCAACATCGTTGGACAAAACGAGCTGCTTTCCAGTTGCATCCATATAGCTAGAATATGGGAAATACAGCTCTTAGTAAATATATAACAAAAGGAGAATGATCAATATATGCATTCTAGTCTTAATATCTTGGAAACTATCTTATCAACAAGCATACCTGCTGCTATAGTCATAAAACTCTTCTAATTCCGCTTCTTCATCATCACCACTGTCACCATAATGCACTTTGCAATGATTTTTTGCCTCCATATGCTTCCGAACTGCTTCTAAACTACTGAAAGGGTGACATCTATCGTTGCAATACAGACACATAAAATCCCTTTTTAACCTGAGAACATTAAAAATGCATACATAAGTATCTAAATAAACTTGAAGAAACAAAAAGAAAAAAGATACCTAAAATATTTACCTTGAGACCAAGATAAGTAAGGAAACCATTAGGATCCTTCAGATACTCGACATCAGGAATGAAGAACCCATGCTTCCTGTGCATATGGGCCATGAAACTTTCTACCGTATCGTGGTTTAAATCACACATAAAACAACAACACGGACCCAACTCAGCAATGTGTTCATCAAGATCACTATCTTCATCGATAACATTAGGAGTACTTCCGTTCATCTTTAATTGATTCAACGAGATAGTCGCCCCACCAACCATCTCTTCTTCTGAATCGACCTCCTCCCACTCGCTTTCATCACTTCCATTTATATCTTCTTCTGCCCTGTGGGAAGGCTCATGTGAAGGTTGGCGTAGAAGAGGCTTGATGATAACACTATTCTCATTGTGATGACCTGGCTCTCGCGAAGCCCGTGCTAAGTGACTTTTAGATTGCAGATGCTGAGCATGAGCCTTAGAACTTCTGTATTCTTTGCCACAATGACCACAGCTATATAGAAATGGAGTTTCACTTAATCTTTTATTTTCTTCTGTAACTGCAGATTGTCTGGCTACAAAGAGTGCCTCTGTCAATCCAGGAACTCCGGCAACCTGAGATAAAAGACAAGGAACACAACAATGAGTATTATCCATGCACAACAATCTCACAAACAACGGCGACGACACTCACCCGAACCCTCAAAACTCCAAACCAAGTGTACTCAAAGACATCATATGAAATTCATAACTCTTCAACCGGAAGTCTAACTCACGTCAAATAAACTCCGTTGTTCACCAAATTTCATAGTTATCTTTCAAATATTATAACAATGAGTATTATCCATGCACAACAATCTCACAAACAACGGCGACGACACAAATTACTCCCTAAATTCTAAAATGAAAGAGCTTCTTTTTAATACCCGGTAATCCCCAGCCAGTTATTGCACAGTTCGAAACTAGCTGGATAATGAGTCCGCTCCTCTACTCTTCTTCACTTAATTAAATATAAATACCAACCTTTGGTCAAAGCAGGGTTTGAACCCGTGATGTGCACCTAACCCGCACATCACAAACTCGAGCTGTATGCTCTAATCACTAGACCGAAGAATTCTAAAATGGGTGATTAATGCAACAATTAGCCTAATTTTGCAAAATGCAACTCTCCAATCATCATTGCTTTCAGTTGCTCATCGAACTTGCATCAATGGAAAAAACAGAACATATCACCTAAAAATTTAATTCTCTCATCTAAAAACTTAATCACACCAATCACCATTCACAAAGTAAAACACAAAGGAAAGAAAATATCCCATCAAAATACACAGGAGAAAAAAAAAAATCTTCACGCAAGAAAAATCATTCTAAATGAACAAAAGCATAATTCTAAACAAAAATGATCAACACAAAAATCTAGAAAACGAAATCTAGTATTCATTTTCATGTATTAGCAAACATGATAGATATCATAATCAGTCATAAAAAAGTAAAAAACAAAAACCAAACAAACAAAACAGAGTTTTTGCAGGCAGTAAAAAAAAATTATTTAACTTTAAAAAGAAAAAAGAGGTAATTAGCAGTACCTTGCGTTTAAGATTGTAACGGTGCCATTCAGATTTGTAATGAAGTTTTTGTTCATTTTCATAAAAAAACTCCTTGTTACAGGCGTTACAAGCTAAGCCCCGCATTTCAAATCTTTTTCAATTTCCTACTTTGTTTGAGTCGAATTCCGTTTGAAATTGAAGGCTCCATCTCCAAATATAGAGTTGTTTGGCGGTGATCACAGGTCGGCCAAATGCTGAACCAAATGCTGTCGCAAGCACAAACGTATTTGCCACATACTAGAGGAAAGGATTTTTGTCACTTTTGGTCCTTGTGTTTTCAGTTAATATAAAATTTATCCCAAACAATTGGGGAGTTGTCAAATTTAGCTCATTATAATTTATTGAGTTTGGATATAAATTGGTTGATATTTGGAAAGAAGAATATTATTTGAAGTTAAGTTAAAAAATAGCATTTGGAAGTTAACTGAATTTAGATCTATGGACGAACATTTTAAAAATATTTATACAATTAGGTTACTTATTAGTTAATCATACGCGGAATTAGGATTTAAAGTTTATGAGTTCGAAATCCTAACCATTTTAAATTACTGAGTTCTAAATTATTAAAATTATAAAAAATTAATGAATTGCTCCAAACAAATACTGTATAAAGTTTGAACCGAAGCTACTGGTCACCGAACCGTAACCAAACACGGACTCCGCCCCTATAGGTAATTATAGGTAAACCTTTTGAATCTTGATAGACATTAATGTGTAATCTGATAAAAGTGGTAACTAACATGCTACAAGTTATAGTGCAAAGAATCTTGACATATATCACTTAATAAGTTGTGCTGAATATATATTCATTTGCGAGTCAATTTGAATAAATGTCAGAAATAGAAGAAAAATATATTTTTGGTTTGATTTATTAGATATAATCAGAAACAAGAAAACATCTTCTTCAGTATGGTATGTAATCAAACAAGTGGTTCTGAATTGGGTGTGGGGAGGAGAAGGAGGCAGTGAAGTCATCAGGTCACCAAATTCCTTGATTCTGGCGTTGGGCATGCATGAGAAAGTTTGCGGAGACCTATATTTTTGGTAAACAGTCGCACGGGCCTGGCCACTGTCCTTATGAGGCATCTCTTCTTTCGAAGTTATGGAGTTATTTTGTCGAGTTACTTAGAAAGAGTTGTCTGGCGCCCTTAAATATTCTCTACCTACCAACATGTGTCGGTCTTGGGTACATGTACCCTCTTGCACAAAGTTGTTCGAGCTTTTCATGAGAGTATGGCATGGGTTACTTTAACACCGTAATGCCTGGTATTCAAATATTGGCTCGAGACATTTTCTCGATCCCTTCTTTGGCTCTTTCTTTAAAGTTTTGTTGTGTAACAAGTGCATGATGTCCACCGGAATGCCCATGAATTTGATCATCAGCTTGATTAATTAATTCAAAGATAAAGCTTTTCTATTATAACAGGTTATTCCAAAAGATTCTCTAGAAGTATTCTAATTGTCCTGGATATTCGAGTTAAAATATGACAAGATTTGAATTCATCACATTTTGTACCCAAAACAAATGTGTTACCAAGCTACGCCACATTCCTTATTGCCCACAATGTAATTATAGAGAATTCTTGTCTCGTTTTCCACATGATTATTTCCCCCGCCCTTTTAAAATATGATTTCAATATTATGTATTGCCCATACCTAAGGGCATATGGTTAAAGTGAGAAAAGGCCCAAAATCATACATTATCTTCGGCTTTAGTTTCAAAGTCATACATATTCTTCTACATGGAGCACTAATAGTCCATTAACTTAAACAAAGTGGTGCAGCTTTAGTCATATTACTAAACACCATTAATTTTTAACATAAATCTAAAATCTTACAAAATATTTGTTCCATTTATTTTCTTGCTTAGTGAAAGAAAGAAAGATTAGACATTTTTCTAGATTGTAAATAGCAAATATACATAAAGTTTATTTACTATTTATTTACTATACGTAAAATATACATTTACTAAATAATGTTAAACACTGTTAAGTTTTATTTGAAATGATTGTTATTTAGATAACCTCAAATATTATCCAAATTTTTTATTAGATACATAAAAAAAATATGTATATTTAACGATGTTTAAAATTACCTAGTAAACATACATAAAATAAAATAATAAATTTTATGTATCTAATAAAACATCTGTATAAATTTTATTATTAGATATATTTTATGTATGTTTAGCATCATAGTTTATTGCTTGATTGAAACTGGTAAAAGGGAGAACCAAAAATACATAAAAATTAAAAACGAACCTCATCGACATTTTACAAACTTGGGAAATGAAAGGAAGCAAATGAATCAAGAAACTAGTTAACTTTCAAGTTAAATGTTCACTCACAATACTTTGCTCTTTATGGTTATATCATTTCAGCTTTGAGTTCTTTTGCAAAAGCACAAAATCTCAGACTCATAGATGTTTTACAATGAATATAAAAATGAGGCAAAACAAAATTTATACAATTTTTTTATTAGATACATAATTTTATTTTATTTTATGTATGTTTACTAGTTAATTTTAAACACCGTTAAATATAAATATTCTTTTTAGTGTATCAAATAAAAAATCTTAGTAAGCAAGAAAATGTATATTTGCGTATAGTAAATCTTAGTAAATGTATACTTACATTACGTATTATAAATAAATACGTAAATAAACTTTATTTACTATAAACGCCGGAAACAGCCTCTCTACCCTTTCGGGTAGGGGTAAGGCCTGTATACGTATTACCCTCCCCAGACCCCACTTTGTGGGAACATACTGGGTAGTAGTTGTTGTTGTTATTTAGATAAATGTCTCATCTTTCTTTCATTCAGTAAGCAAGAGAATAAATGGAACAAATATTTTGTAAGATTTTAGATTTATGTTAAAAATTAATGATGTTTAGTATTTTGACAAAAAGTGCATCAATTTGTTTAAGTTAATGGATTATTAGTGCTCCGTGTGGAAGAATATATATGACTTTGAATCTAAAGCCAAAAATAATGTATGATTTTGGACTTTTTCTCTGATTAAAGTAGAAAATGTTATGGCTCTCAGTTGCTTGTGAAAGTAGTAACAAACATACACTTCATCAATAAACTCTTAAGTACAAGATACCTAATTGAAAGAGAACCACAAACCACTACATGGAGAAAAAGAGAAAAATAAAAGCAGACATGTGACATTTTAGAAGGTCTATTTTTAGTACTTTTGGTTGGATTGCCTACTTTGGATAATTAAGATTGATAGTTCATCAACCAATGTTCTAGATTGATCACAACTTCAAATGGTGTGAGCAATTTGAATACATTTCCAACAATAAAAGAAACCAAATAAATGAGAAAAAACAAATGATGAAAAGAGACTGCATTTTCCAAAACTCCGATTAACTTATTTCATTGGCATATAATCATAAACCATCCTTATACCTAAGTGGATGTAGAGGCAAATGTGGATAGAGTACAACAACAAAAAACCAAATGTAATCCCACAATGTAGGGTCTGGGGACGGTAGTGTGTACACAGACCTTACACCTACCTTCAAATGCCGGAGTAGGCAGATCAAAATCCGGAAGTGGAGTTGAGATGACAACACCAGTAAGTAAATTACAAAAACCACAAGGATTTAAGTAAAAAAGAGTAATCAAAGTTTATCAGCTATCACCACAAAGCCTGTAGTGGGGCTTGGGTTTATTGGTTGATGTGACAAGAACTGTATATGTACACAAAAGGAAAAAAATTCAAACAATGAACAGAAAGTAAAGGTTTAGTTGCAATCCACCCAACTTGATGAATTTGTACATAGGGAAACTATTTGAGCTTCCCACATCTGGGGTTGGAATCTAAAAATGGAAACTAAGATAGTGTTGTAGATGGCTGTGATGGTGCTGCTGAAGATTTGCATATAGGACACCAATTCTTATGCCTCAACCATTGTTCTATACACTCCACATGATAACCATGGTCACATTCCAACCTTCCTATTTCATCTCCAATCATATATTCCTCCTGCAAAACATGTCGGTACTTAGCTGAGTTCTAACTTTGATATGCAACATCCTAGATGCATACAGTGGCGGATACACCTTCCTACAACGGCTGTTATCCGACACCAGTTGAAAATAATGCAAAGAAAGCATCAATTTTGAACAAGTGAAAAAGCCTTAGAACCTCTACAACCCAGACCAGAAACCACATAAAAGTCGAGCACTGATAATCTGTTTTGCCCGGACTCTCCAAAAATGGCATCCTCCAAAAGTAGTATATTTTGGAGGATCCGACAGGTGTCCCCGCAATATAGGTGATAATAGGTTGCCACCAAGATGCATGGAACTATGTCTAGTATAGGCTAGACTTGCATAAAGTAGTCGACTGCATCTTTGACCAAATTGTTGAAAGATTGGAAGTACTAATAGCAGAAGTAATTTGGAGACATTTACTAAAATTATATCTCTTATTTGGTCAAAAATTATTTCCACCATCATGTCAAGTGCAGAGAGTTAGTCAAGCCATAAACCTAGAGAACCTTCCTTTAAATAAAAGTTACCTAATTGAAGAACTAAAACATCTTACTATGTACAAAGTAAAACTAATATTAACTGCACTTCAAATAACATCACATAGAAAAAAAATACCAAAGTGAAAATGCAAGGTGCTATGAACTTAAAAAAGGAAGGTGAAAAACCTCCCGCACAATGAATTAGATCAAGTATATTTGGAATATAGAAAATATCACTTGATATAAGTGGGGAAGACCTGACAAATAGTGCATTTGATCTCATCTTCATTCCCATCGTTACCAAATTCCCCCATTTCTGAAGGCATAGCATGATATATGCTTTTCCGGAGGCACTTTGACAATGCCTCCTCTGGTAGAGCTGTGCTAACACTGCCCATCCTTTCCTCAAGAGCTAATAATTCCTGTTAACAGGCAAAAAAGATTTACGTTCTGTAGGCGGTCCATATGAAAAAATTAATCAAAAACCCTGTGAGCTATCATGTGAAGCATGAACACAGCCCCATCCCCCTCCCACCCCCACCTCCCCAAAAGAAAGGGCTTTCTCATTTTTGTATCGTCAGCCGGAAATAATTACGGCCGCTAGCCCAAATATACAAAACATATATACTGATTATGTATAATATGTATATTAATACTTAATATACAAAAGATATACAATTTCTGGCTACTATTTTAGGGCGGCCATAAAATGTAATTATCCCCCAAAAAAAACTCACTTTCTGATGAAAATGTGTATTGCTGAACATAGTCAATAATCATATACTGAAGAGAAAATACAGACCTCATATGACATATTGTCTATATCTAGTCTCATGCCTCTATGCTGGTCATAGAAGTTAAGGCCACCAAGAAACAAGTTGGTCTCCAATACAAGTAGTTGCTGCACATGTAAAAATAAAAGGTCATCCTAAATACAAATAAAAAAACTTCCCGGGTGGTCAAAAATACTCAAAGACGGAATACCTCATATGTTAATTCTTCATCTTGTTCCATTCTCTCTAGTGCCGCCAGTACCTGTACAGTAAAGCAGTTACCAAAATGAAATACCATAACCATCAGATAGCCACAGGAAAAAAACAGAGTTGACTGCGATTCCTCTGAGTAAAATACCTGAGCAACCCCATCCATGTTATATCGTTGCAAGGCGTCACGATTTATTAATTGGTTGATGCCTAGGTCTGCCGAAGTCCCATGCACTTCAGCTGGGAAATCTTCAACATCATTTCCAGGAAAACTATAAGCACTGGAATTGCTCGAAGAGGCATCTGAGAAAAACTGACTTGATGACTGCAGACTGAGATTTGGAGAGTCGGGCTGAGATGACGAATCTCGTATTGAATCCCTAAACCTAGGGACATTCATTGACCTGCGAGTCCTAACTGATACAGCACAATTATCCACCCTAACATCGAAGTTTTTACTACCCCTTGAATCAGAAATTGTGATACCACCACGAGTTGGACGAATGACATCTCCTTCTTTTGGTGATGCCCCGCTTACTTTCTTCCCTTTAGAGGATGAACTGCTTTCACCTTCTGAGTTCCTTCTATTTACCATGTCCCTTCTACTAAATCTTGAATCTGTTGTTGAAGTTGAAGAGATATCTGATACCGAATTGCATTTTAGATTTCTCGGCACATATCCAGCCCCACTAGAAGTTCCCCTTGTCCCTGCACCAATGGCCTTAGATGATGAAGCGGGGAAACCTACTGGACTATTTTGACTGGAATACTTCGGACTAAATAATCTACGAGGTTTACTGCTTGAAGCTCCACTAGAGCCACCTACTTCTGCCAATATATTTTTACTTGATCCAGTACCTTGCATTACTGAACCGAATTGGGGTTGCTGCGCTTTTGATGACTTCATGTGGTGCGGAACATCAGGCTGCTCACCATGTAAACAAGTAGTTTCGGATTGATCATTTCCAACGTGCGAAAAGGATTTACTGTGGGATTCCTTGAGTGACTTTCTAGCACTAAACGATGTTCGAGATGAACTCCCAACAACGTCTTTTCCATTTGAAGAAGTGAAAGAAGGCTTGAGAGGTCTTGGTTTCTCTGTACTTCTAACTTGCGGGCTCTTCATAGAGTTGAGTCGGCTGCTGCATCCATATCGGGAGCACAACTGAACATTTTCGTCCCTGCTGTCAGCTTTATCTCTCAAACCTCTTCTGGGAACGTAAAGCCCATTAACAGCTCTTTTGCTCGAATATTCATCCATAGATTACATACAACCTCCTTATTTCTGTTAAACCAAATAGCCTAAGGTTAGTATTAATAAGGCCTTAGAATCAAGAAGTTAAACAATTGCTTTAGCAAATTAAGACAGGACTAGCAAATAAATTTATCAATTAAATATTATAGCAACCTCCAAAAAGAATGATAAAGTTCATAGCAATAAAAAGAAACATCATTCACTTTCAAGGTGATGAATATAAAGAAAACTTCAAGAAAATAAATTCATGAAGTCATAACCATTCATGGATGACAAAACTCTCTCCAAGTCCTAATATCAAACTCGGTGTTTTCTTCAGAAACATATGAATCTTTTAATGGAAAGACCAATAGTAGTATTAATATTAAGACAACAGTAACAAAAGAGGCAATTAGTAATCACATCATTTGTAAGTTAATCAACTATCATCTACGTAGCGTGCTCCTCGGAGAGCACAACCAAACGCGTTCAATATTACTGTCATAATTTGACCATTTTTAGCCGCTTTTCTTCTCCTTTCCTAGGCTTGGACCGACTATGTGAAAGTCGCATAGATCAGTGGCGGAGGGAGGATTTATAGTAAGGGTGTTCAAAAATTTTGAAATGCAAGTCATGAGAATCGAACCCGTGATCCTATACTAATTTTGAACACCCTTGACCACTGAGCCAAGCATTAGCTTTGTGTCAAGGATGTTCAAAACTTAATATATAGAGATAAAAAATAGATTTTTCCTTATATACACAGTGTAATTTTTCGGCGAAGGGTGTTCGGGTGAACACCCTTGCGCCCCCTGCCTCCGCCCCTGCCTCCGCCCCTGCCTCCGCTGGCAACTAAACCTTAATATTTGTAAAATTGTTCAGACAACTAAGAATGCATGAATATAAACCTAAATTTCAACAGATGATATGCCAATAAAAACCAGCTCCCCAACAGTGAGCACAACTTGTCTTTCATCAATTCCCTTATAAGATAGTCCAAGAATCATACACATAAAGAACTATTCAGCAATCAGAAAAAAGAACCAACTAAACAAAATCCTCCAAAATACTAGTTATAAATTCAAAGATTGTGAGTTGCTCTGATGGTAAGCAACCCCCACTTCCAACCGAGAGGTTGTGAGTTCGAGTCTCAAGGTGGGTAGTTCTTGGAGGGAAGGATGTCGGGGGTCTATTTGGAAACAGCCTCTCTACCTTAGGGTAGGGGTAAGGTGTGCGTACACACTACCCTCCCAGACCCCACTAAGTGGGATTATACTGGGTTGTTGTTGTTGTTGTAAATTCAAAGATTGAACCTTTACTTAGTATTGAAACAAGAGCTATCCAGAAAACCACACAAAACAAAAGCAACATATAATATATTTCATCTTTGGCACATAAGTATTAAAAAAAGATAGAGAATCCCAATGAAACTGAGTATAACAAGGAAAAATTCAGTTAAAATTCAAACTTCAAAAATGAGAAAAAAGACATCGGAGATAGAAACTTGAGACAAACACATGCCAAGAAAATCATACTGTTCACATATCATCAGTCAAAGACCATTGAAATAGCCTTTTTAGTTCTTTAAATATCAAAATAATATGAGAAATTATATATTAAAGTAACAGCAACTCCAAAAAAATTGAGCATAATAAGAAAAAATAAAACGGCAGTATCAACTTTTAAAATGAAAAGATTACTATAAGAACCTATCAAGGAAACCAGACAACACCACATGTTCAAAAAATCAAAATTTTGATATATCAACAGTCAAAGACTATTGAAAATAGCTTTTCCAATTCTTTAAACTTAAACCCATATCAAAAAAAAAAAAAAAAAAAAAAAAAGTGGATTATAGTTGTCATATCGTCAGTCAAAGACTATTGAAAATAGATTTTTAATTTCTGTAATATCAAAATACAAAGAGAAATTAAAATAAAACCAGAATCCCAATAAAATTAAGCACAAATAATAATAATAAATAATAAGAGTGAAAAAAGATCAAATTTTAAAATTGACTTATTACCAAAAGAGCCTATCAAAAATAGCAACTTGAAGAAAACCCCATGTCAAGAAAATCATATTATTGATACATAATCAGTCAAAAGACTACTGAAAATAGCTTTTTCAATTTTATCATTAGTCATAAAAAAATTAACACTTTTTTTTTCTCTACCTTGTTCTCTTCTTTCTTGTTCTTCGTATTCTTTACACAAAAGGAAAAGAAAAAGGCCTTTTGAGAGAGAGAGAGAGAGAAAAGTGTAAATGAATGTAGGATCCTAAGCAGGTGGAGAGAGGGACTAATAAGAGAGAGAGAGAAAAAAAATCTGAACGGATAAATATACTAAAATGCCGTCCTACCAATGTATTCAAGAAAAGATATCACCCGTTGGATTAGAATTTTAATTAGAAAGTCAAAAAATATGGACCACTTTTACTTCTTGTCCCCACTTAACTTAAACAGTTCAGCTTCGTCCAAAATAAGTAATTTTCTAATTATTTTCATGTATATTAAAAAATTTACCTTTTAATATTAATTAATAATAAAATTAATGTTTAGTATTTCTTCAAATAAATACTCGTAATATAAATTCCAATATCATTTATTTTAAGTATAATGTAAGAAAAAAATAATTTATTTATTTTTAAAATTTAAAAAAATCATTTATTTTAAACCATAAAATAATATCAAAAAATTATTTATTTTGAACGGAAGGAAATACCACGAACTACCAATTTTTTAAAATAAAAAAATTTACTTCTTTTTCGAGGGACAAGAAAAAGTGAAAAAATTCAGTTTTTTCTTATTAAAAAAATAATAATATGTTCTCTCTTTTTTAAAGGAGACCTGAAAAGGGTAAAAATCAATTTTACCAAAGTATAGTGAATCACTCTCCTTAATTTTTGTTGTTTCTTATTCTTTTAATGGTGAAAAAGTAGGTATGATTAGAAATAAAGTTATTCGGAATACGGTAGAAATAGTCGGAGCATCTTCGACTCTCCCCATTTTTTCAAAATATTGTTCTTTCTTATCGAAATATGGCTTCAATGCTATTCATTTTTGCCTCCAAAATAGAGATGAATAATTACTTCAAATTTGGAGTAACACTGTTCATTTTTGTTAGGACCGAAAAAAGTCAGGTGTTATGCGAAAGTTAGTAAATCAAACCTTGAACAATAATAAATCCAATAACATAATAGAAATCTACCAAAAGAGACACAAACATTTAACGTAGTTCGGTCAACTGACCTACATCTACAATGGAGATGAGCAATCCACTATAATAAAAAGAAAATACAAAATATCGAGAGAACAGCCTCACGAAAAGGCAAACACAAGTGACACACTAACACTTATCCCGTAAAGTTCTCCCCCTAAACATGACTCCCAAGCCCCCAATGGCTACATTGTGAATGCTACTGAGTGAGAAGAAGGATCCTCAATTTATAAAGGTCCAAACTTTTTCCTACAAGAAAAAGGACTAGCCAAATATTGGAGATTTATAATTTGCTTTTACAAAAAGAAAAACCCAGTTAAGGTAATTATATTGTCATTTTCATTCAAGAGATAGGAAAATCAAATATGGAAAAATTATGGCAAATACCTAACAATCTACTATTTAATCTTACTTTATTATTATTTTTATTATTTAATTTTTTTAATTCATATCTTTATATAAACCTAATTATATTTATGTAATATCTTTATAATATTAATTTTACATCTTAACTTTGGCATATAATTTTAATAAATTAATTTTTGTGAATTTGTTAAATTGTAAGTTAATTTTATTATAAGTTATAATTATACAAAAGTATATAGTCATCTCAAAAGATTAGTGGTACAAATATAAAATATTGATGTTTCTAAATTAAGGACAAACACGATCATTTTGTACTTCGTAATGCATTAATAGATCATTTATGGGAGCATACTAGAGGTGGAAGTTGAATATTTATGTAATATTTAATTTGAAATTTACCAAAATATAATATGTATTTAATTATCTGGTATCTCAATGATTTTACTTTTATTTATATTATCCGTTAATATATATAAATAATATTTGCTTACAAATTATATTATTTAAAAAAATGTATGGTACAAAACAATTTCATATTAACTTATATGTGATGAATATGTAAAAAGAAAAGAAAAAAAAGATAAAATTTATTTGATAGAAATAATAATATAATATTAAAGAGAGAGAAGAGTATAAAATGGAAGATTCATTTTTGGAGCAAAAATGGAGTAATGATTGGAGCAACTTAATCTATTTTGGAGGGAAAAATAGAGGCAAGGGTTGGAGATGGCTTTGGTGGAGTACAAGATGCGAGAAACGAGGCTTAGATAATTTGGGCATGTGAAGAGGAGAAGCATGAATGCTCTAGTGAGGAGGTGTGGGAGGTTGACCTCGGTTGGTCTAAACAGGGGTAGAAGTAGGCCAAAGAAGTACTTGGGAGAGGCAATTAGGCATGACTTGGCGTTGTTTCAACACACCGAGAAATGAACCTTTATAGGAAGACATGGAGGTCAATAATTAGAGTAGAAAGTTAATAGGTAGTCGAGTATGTATCTTCCCCATACCAGTAGTATTAGTAGTTAGCCGTGTATTTTGTTATTGGTAATCTTTAATACTACATGTTTTCTTATTATCTTGTTGTTGATACTGCTTGTTTTCTTACTATCTTGTTATTGTTAAAATTTATGTTCATATTATCTTGTTATTGTTATGGCTGGTTGTTATTGCTTTATTTTTTTTTTCATTGAGCCGGGAGTCTACCGGAAATATTCTTTCTATCCTCAAGGTAGGGATAAGGTTAGTGTATACATTATCCTTCCCTGTCCGCATAGCCCGAGTTCGGGTGAGGTCGTGTTCGAGATTAGTGGACCAGTATCGAGCTCAAAGATATATTGCAATGCCTGAAGATAAGAGTACGAGGAATACCGGGGCCAAGTGCTCGACCCCAAAATAGTACCATTAAGAAATTGTAACGGAATGAGCTAGATTCCTGCCACGTCCCCAAAAATTATGGTGCAAATCCCGAAATAGAATTGTACGATTCCGTACTAGACGGTTAGACCGTTGTATTAAGAATATTACTTACTTTAAATAGAAATATACCTTATTTAGGGGTTTCTCTATTATATAAAGAGGACCTCAATCATTTGTAACGTCATCTAATCATTCAGAAAAAAATATACTCTCTAGTTTTTGCCTACTGTTCATCAACATTGTCCTTTAGCTCTACTGATGTTGCTTTACTTTTCTTACTTTATAGCTTTTGACTCATCTCGAGGTCACTACTGCTAAGTTACATTGGTTTGATTCACTTATCTCTTAAAAAAAATTCACTTATCTCTTTCATTTCTACTTTTTTTTTTAATTATAAATCGATATTGAACTAAATTACATATTTTTAAAATCACAAATCAAATTTAGTTGTTACTTGTATTTTTGAGGTAAACAATAGTATGAAGTTGTTGTTTGGTAAAAAAAGTTGGGTTGAAGAACAAAATAATTGGTGGCGAAAAACCTTACAACATCTGTAGGATTTAATGAAAATGGATCTTACAAATTGGTATAATTAAATTGAGGTGCTCTCAAATTGGCTCACTATATTATTAAAAGAATAAAATATAAACCTTACAACTTCAATATGTAGAATACAAAAGATCTACCTCCCTTTTGAAATTTGAAAAATAGATTTTTCTTTCTCTTATTATTTTTGAGAGTTATTACGCAGAAATATGTTTATTTTTCTTATAAACATGTCATCTCAGTATTATTTTTACAATAATTGCCTATCTGTAATGCAAATCTCCGGTACTTTTTACTGGCATTTCTAGGTAAAATTTGTTACTCTATACCAAACTACTTTAAAAAAATGTATATATCGAGGCAATTTATTACCAAATTTTCTTTAATACTTTTATTAAGTCTACAAAATTGTTTTATTTGAAAATTCTATATACTTAATTTTTCTTATTTGGGTATTAATATTTGTATACTATTCCCTTTTATCTCTGGCTGGTTTTGATTTTTTTTTTTTTTTTTTTTGAATTTGGCACATAGGTAACAGATTGACAAATGACAAGCAATAAAAGTGATTAAAAAGTTACCAAGTATTAAGGCTTGTTTGAAGGTCTGCTAAGCATTAAATTTTACTTAAATATTCTCTTTAATTTTTTTATGATAACAGTAACCATGAAATTTAAAATTAGTAAAAAGAATTAAACAGGTCTAAATGTAATACTTAAAAAAGAGTCAATCTAATGAATAAAGCTACTCTATAGACCTACATTTATTTTTAACATAGACCTATTAATTGGTACAGTAAATTCCAAAATTCTTTCAAACTATTTATTTATTGCTATATACGCGAATGGAATAATTAAGATTGAAATGTAACTGTTATTTATAAATATGAATGAACAAAAATAGGAAAAAAGAATACATGGAGTTTAATTTAATTAAAATTAAAACACAAATGGGATCTAGTTTCAGTCTTGCAGTGAAAACATAATAAATAAAAAAAGTTGGTAGAAAAGTTGATGCTGGAATTAAAGACGGACATTTGGTCAACTGGAATTAAGTGTTGGGAAGTAAAATCACCATAATTACAAGATAAACTTATGGCAAGATAATATTCTATTTAAATAGAGATGAATAACCAAATACATATACAAACTGATTAGATCCATTTAAATTAAGTTTCTGAAAATAGTTTTCTGAAATGTCGTTTTCTTTAAATGCATATTAGTACAAACAAATATTTAGGTTACTGTCAAATATAAATAGATGGACAAAATAACAGTATAGGTACTTACAAGAACTTCAAATATGAGGAGCCACCTACTCCAGCTTTTGCTTTTGGTGACACAACCAAACCCCACCACTTATTATTATTATTATTATGAAAGTGAACGTGAAAAAAAAGGGCCGCCTTATAAACTACTACTCCACTTATCAATTTACAACCTACCAAGGTCCAAATTCCAATGAATGCTGCGGTAGAAAGGTAGTAATTTTTTTATGTGATTTTACCGACCTATATTATATATGAAATCTTATTATCTTTAATATTTGAGATTTATGTTTATTATATTTAAGCATATCAAATTATTATTGATATATCATAATTTAAATTAGGGATATAATTAAGGGTTCATTTATATTAGGTATAATTATAGGACTGTATCTTCTCACTTTTTCTTTTCTTTCATCTCAACTGTTCACAACACACATAAAACTCATAATGCTCCTATGCTTCCTCTCGTTGATCATCCCCAACTGCCTACTACCATCGAAGAATATCATATTTTTAGATTCACAAGAAAATATTAAATTCTTTAATCGAACCGCTTGAATTTCCACTGAAAATAATAATGGTAGAGATTCGAAATTCTTTGATCTCTTTTTTCTTGGGCAGTGGTTGAAGGTTACTGGTTAACACAGTCGATTGAAGAAGAAGAAGACATATTTCCAGAATATGTAGATATTTTGTAGTCAAATTATAGTCAAATTAGAAAAATTATAGATAAATTGTCGACTGTTTTTTTTGCAGAAGATTTTGTAGAAGCTTTAGTCATTTTGGATTTGTGAAAACAGAAAATAATGCATCTACAATACAAATAATCTACAATTTATCTACAAGATATCTACAAAATAGATACATTGAATTTTAATATCCAAATTCTCATTTCAATTGTGGCATAATTGGCATTTTCGACATAATTGTAGAAGATTTATAGAAGTTTTAGTCTTCACAATCTATAATTCATCTACAATATATCCACAATTCTACAATTTAACTACAATTTATCTACAATTTCTGAAAATATATCTTCTTCTTCTTCTTCTTCTTCTTCTTCTTCTTCTTCTTCGAGTTTGAATCTGAAATTCAGTCAAAACAAAGTCTAATCTTCACCAAAACCCCTCACAATTGAGATATAAACTCCTAAACATATTCGAATTATTTACAACAACACTCAATCCAAACAAATAATGATTTTTGAAAACCCAAATTTGAATTCAAAGCTTTCAAGCTTTTTAATGGCTATCAATGGTGGAAAATATATGGAAGAACAGATTTTTTCAACTTTGAGTTGTTGAAACTCGAAAATTTGAATTGTTCGTTTTTTTTTTTGAGAATTTGAATTGTAGTTCTAGAGAGAAAAATACGTAGATGAGAAATCTCCTTTCCCTTTTTAAAAATTGAATTTAATGTAGAATCAATTAACACCAAGATTCTCTCATTAGTTTTAGCCCTTTTTTAGGTTGATGCCTTCAGTCCACAAGAGGCCCAAGGCAGATCTGCCGGCGTTCGCAGACCCTAGAGTCCCCTTCCCTCTATTTTATATTTCCCGTCTCTTTTCATTTCGAGAACAGATGTATTTCTTTTAAACCAGTGTTTGTAGAAAATTCTTAGAAGACACCAGATCTCTTGGGTAGTTATGTTTTAGTGTTTCAAACGGTTATAAGATTTCCGCACTTCATATTTGTTTAGTTTAGGTTATTGTTAAATTTCTATTTTGGTTAATGATTAATGTGTGAGAATTGTAGCTGTTGGTTTGCCTAGCATTCTAAGAGTTAGGTGCCATCACGATCCTGATGGTGGAAAATTCGGATCGTGACACACCCCGACTAATTTTAGGGATTACATGCTACCTCCTACCAGCATAGGTACTTCGTAGCTCTGTCGACTAAAGCTTGAACAAATAAAAATCATGTAGCATTTTGCCTCCGTTTTTTTTTATATATTTTGAGACCTCGTGCTTCTTAATCCACGTCATTGCCGTATTATCACTTTTTATTTGAGAACTCGAGTTATATATATTTAGAAATATAAAAGTTTTTACATTATCGGTATAATTTAATTTGTAATAATATGCAAATAGTATTATTTTATCAAGTTACCAGTAATATTTAATCATTAATCTATCTATAACTACGTTAGAAACGTCAATGCATTCATCATGATGGAAGCATGTATCCCATTCGTTATTTTATTTTGTTTTTGAGAGTTGAACGTTGTTATATTTGATCAGCTTTTTTGGATATTTCCACGATCATTTTGACACAAAATTGTATTATGCACCTTTTAATTAATTTCTAATATTTGGCCCCTCCTTCAAAGAAAAATAAAGTAACGATTTTCATGGTATCACTCCGAAAAATGATCTGTCAGTTGATTTGATGTAGAGATATAGTACATGCAAAGATAGATATTGAAGTATATAAAATAACACGTCTACCGAAAGTGGCAATGACGACAATACCAATTGTATCTATTAGAAAACATAATATAATTTTTAATTTTATCAAATATCAACCTATAGAGTTACCCCGTCAGCAATATATATCAAAGTGTAATTAATCTCAATGAAAATTGAATATAATTAATTTAAACTTCAAATATTTCAATCTCGTTATTGCTTAAACTAATATAGCATACGGCGACCTACACTAAAACAAGAGAGAAACTACCAATTAATGTCGGATCTACCATGAACCTTTTGCGTGTTTAAACATTCATTATTATTTTGTCAAACATTATAATTTCCATGTTGAGAATTAGTAATTATGGGTGTGTTTGGTACGAAGGAAAATGTTTTCCATGGAAAATGTTTTCCTAGAAAATGTTTTCATGGAAAATGAGTGATTTTATCACTTATTTTCTCTTGTTTGGTTGGTAAGTGGAAAATATTTTCCGGAAAATATTTTCTATGTTTGGTTAGAGAGTAAAAAATAGTTTTTTTAGAAAAATATTTTTTTTGCAACTCTCCTACCCCTCCCCCTCCCACCTCCCCCACCCCTCCCCTTCCCGAAGTCTCTAAAATTGACACAATCTAAAGGAACTAATGTGATGCTTTACTTTTTAACGCAAAAATCGCGTATTTTCGAATCGGTAAATTTATAATTTCTAAACCCGTAAACTTCCGAACTCATAATTTTGGAACTTGTAAAATATTGAGTCTTTAAATGATAAATAATAAAATTAAAAACTGAAAAATATATTTTAAAATTTTTTCGAGGGGGGTGGGCGGGGGGTGTGGGGTGGGCGGGGGAGGGGGGCAGTAAATCGAAAAAAAATAAAAATTTAAATTACAAAAAAAAAGTAATTTTTTTTTGTGCGGGGGGGAGGGGGGAGGGGGTAGGGGGTGGGGGTGGGGGTGCAAAAAAATAAGAAAACATAAATTTAAAATTATAGAAAAAAAATTAAGGTAAAAGAAATTTTTTTTTTGCGGGGTGGGGTGGAGGGGTAGTAGGGTGAATGGTAACGGAAAAACTGAAATTTTTCTAAAAAAAAACTATTTTTTGGAGAGGGGGTGGGGTGGGTTGGTGAGGGTGAGAAAGGTTGAGAAGGAGCTTTGGAAAATGTTTTCCCTTCTTTGATAAGGAAAACATTTTCCTCCAATTGGAGGAAAATGAATTGATAAGGAAAATGTTTTCCAAAACATTTAAGCCAACCAAACATGGGAAAATTGGAAAACATTTTCCAGAAAATGTTTTCCTTCATACCAAACACACCCTATATATAAAAATATTAATTGGGCACCAAATCTTAAAAGTAGAAAGTTCAGGTAAAGACTATTGAGCGCCCACAACTTAAAATTTCTGAATCCACCTTCCGAAAATATTTAAAGTAAAATTCGTATATAAGCAACCAAACCGTGATATTGTAATTGTCGACTTTATTAAGTCAGATGCCTTGCAAATAATTAAAAGCTTTATTAATGATCTCAAGGTATGGGTAATGTCTGT
Organism: Nicotiana noctiflora; assembly: GCA_032618575.1. Taxonomy (NCBI): domain Eukaryota; kingdom Viridiplantae; phylum Streptophyta; class Magnoliopsida; order Solanales; family Solanaceae; genus Nicotiana; species Nicotiana noctiflora. The sequence goes on along the minus strand of JASVEL010002467.1, from coordinate 9,654 downwards.
GTACGCACTACCCTCCAAAAAACTCACTAAGTAAATTTATACTGGGTTGTTGTTCTTGTTCTTCTTGTTCTTTTATAGGCTTCCAGTTTAATTTCTTTCTCTTTCTCATCCTCCTTTTTTTTGGCGGGGGAGGAGGGAGGAGGAGTAGAAGAGTAAAATAGATAAACAAATAACATATTCAGTGTAGTTTTATAAGTAAGTCTGAGAAAATAATATATTTGCAAACCTTACTCCTACCTTGTAAAGGTAGATAAATTATTTTCGAAAGACCATCGCTCAAGAAAATCATAATTACAACAATTTAGAAAAGGAAATATAACAGAGAAAAATTCGTGTAAAGAGAAGCATTAACCGTAGGCCGAAACAAAAGAAACAACATGTAGTATTAGAAATCTAAAAATAAGAAATACGAGAATACACTAGTAATACATGTTAGAAAAACAATACAGGTACGAAAAGGAATTATGCGCGAATTACTATCTTAGTACCCTAATTTTCGACCTTTATACCCTCCTATCAAAGGTAATGTCCTCGACATACTGAAAAAGTGTCATGCCATGTCTATTCAACTCCCCTTAATAATTTTTTTTGGCATATCCCTATCTCTTATTGGTCCCACTATAGCCAACCTCTCACACTTCCTCAAGGGAACATATGTGTCAAAGAGTATATACATATTATGTTTTGAATTTACAATGAATATTTTCACTATTAGTATTCTTTGTTGTAGCGGATAACCTACTTTATATTTTGGGTTACTAATAATATATTTTATGAACTATTACTTATAATTGTTTTCGCTATTGTGTATAAACTCTGTGTAAGGGAGGTAGATCTAATTGATTAATGGATTTAGCTAGTTATTCCCGCGGTACAAGCGAGAAAAGAGGAAATAGAATATTTAATTTGAGATTATGGGTGTATTTGGTATAACGGAAAATATTTTCTGTGGAAAATATTTTTCTTAAAAAATAAGCAATAATCTTATTCATTTTTTCGGTGTCTGGTGCACAAATTAAGAAAAATTACTTTTCAAGAGCATTCATAAATAATTTGGATATAATAAACATGAAGCCATAAACTTTCAAACCAACAACCTTCCGAACCCATAAATTTTATAAACTTCCAAACCGCTAAACATTCTAAACCGCAGAATTTCGAACCCGTAAACTTCCAAACACATAAACATTCGAACTTATAATTTTGGAACTTGTAAAATTTTGAACCTTTAAACCGATAAATAAAAGAATTAAAATTGAAAGAATATATAGTGGCAGTAAAACAAAAAAAATAAAAATTTAAATTACAAAAAAAAAGTAACATTTTTTTGTGCGAGTAAGGGCGGGTGAGGGGGGATTGGGAGGTGGTGCAGAAAAACAAAAAAACAGAAAATTAAAATTGCAAAAAAAGAAGAAGAAGAAATTAAGGTTAAAAAAAGTAATATTTTTTACCGGAGGGGGTGGAGGGTGGGGGTGAGGTGGAGGGGTAATAGGGTGAGTGGTAACGGAAAAATTAAAATTTGAAAAAAATAAAGTCTTTTTTAGAGAGCGGGGGTGAGGTGGGTTGGTTAGGGCGGGGAATGTTGAAAAGGAATTTTGGAAAATATTTCTCCTTCTCTTGATAGGGAGAACATTTACCTACAATTGAGAGGAAAATGAGTTCATAAGAAAAATAATTACAAAACATTTAAGCCAATCAAAAATAAAAAAATAAAAAATATTTTCCTTGATACCTAACACACCCTATAAGTAAATTATTTTCCTTTCATGGAGAGCTAGCGGAGAAAATAATTATATGCTCGATCATAAGATGGTTGATGCACCTTAGTTAGCCCAGTAAGTAATGAAAGATTAATTTGACCACTGTTTTAGTAAATGCAATTAGCCTATATTTCTTTGGGGGGGGGGGGGGGTTTCACATTGAGGCCTACATTATGTTGTTTGACCAATTATAGCAATTCCACTTATCATTTTTTTTTGATTTCACATCCGGTATCCGGTACCTACATTGGAGCCCGACTATATTCGGATTCGCGCCGCATAGGACCTTTGCGGGGGAAGCGTTCCATACCAAGAATTTTTTTATACATGGAGCTCGAACCCGAGACCTCTGGTTAAGGAAAGGGCAGTCTCATTCAATGTATCACATCCTTTGGTGGTAATTCCACTTATCATTGATGGATATATAGGGAAGAAAGTTACTTTCAAATTTAAACAACTTGCAATTGTTGTTTGTTAGGACGATGAAATTTAGTTTTCGTATGTCAAAAGAAAATTATTTAATTTTGGAAGTTTCTTTATATTAAGAAATTATTCAATTACTATAACTTATTGCTATTTACTATGAAAATATTGAATCAATATAAAAGTAAAATTAAGATATTTCATCAACTTCTTCTAACTTAATACCCTTTTCTTTAAAAGGTGCACCATGTTCCTTAAGTTTGTTTATTTATATAATCTTGAACTATTATTGTAAATTATGTAAATTTCATTACATAAGTTGGAGATTGCTAAATGGGAAAAAGAGTATAATGAGAATTGAACCTACATTTTTTTTTCGTAGGTAGGGGCAAAACCATCTTTTGCTAAGGGTGGTTAATTGACCATCCTTCGCTAAAATATTATAAAAGATAATATTCTATATAAAAAATAAAATATTAAATTTTATATAAAATATTAAATTATATATATATATATATATATATATATATATATATATATATATATATATATATATATATATATATATATATATATATATATATTGAACACTCTTTTTGGATTTTTTTTTCAAGTCTGAACACCCTTGAAAGAATTTCTGGCTCTTATGGAGTTTAATATTTGAAGAATTAACCTAAAAAGCTTCGACTCGATCGCTTAAACTAAAAATAGCTACATATACATATAATCCGTGTTTAACCGATGTATAATACTATATGTATACACATTAAGAAAAGTAAACAACGAATTCGGCCAGTTATTCTGTAAAGATGCCATATATTATTTTAGTACAAAATTTGTTTATTTTAAGAAAAAAAATCTCCTAATCGGATAGTTGAGACCTAACTGATGTCATTCTTTTTCTAAGACATTATTATTATTATAAAGATCTTCTTTAGCAATTATCATTGTAATGTCTACTCAATGAGGGTGAGATAGGGAGCAATTAGATATATGATATAGTTTTGACACCAAATGGTTGTACTTAATTAGCTGGTTGATATGGTTGTCATTGTATATAGTCATTTGAAATTAAATTGAGATAGTCTGAGATTGTCAAATAATAGGCAAACTTCTTAAGTTTCCTTTTTTTCTAATTTTTTTTGTTTTAATAATTTTTGTGTTGGCCCCTTATTAAAGTATACATGATAAAGTATTTCATTAATTTGCATCTGCAGTCCCTTTCTCTTTTCCCTTTTACACAATTTCTCGTCCAAGTGCAAGTCATAAGTAATATCATTTGGTCAATTTTTTTCTTTTCCTGCTTTAATTTATTTGTGGTTTAAGTTTTTGATACATTTTTGTTTTAAAAAAAGTTCAAAATAATAAATATTATTTGACGATAAGATTGATAAACTTGTCATATCTCTACGTAATATAATTATAGGATTATAGAAAGAAAAAATTACTATCATTGTTAGTTGGCCCAACATTCTAACAGAATTGGGCTTATATTTTTCCTTCTTACCCGGTATAGCCCAATTTCTATAATGTTGAAAAATTATATTCACTAAAGCACATCACTGTCCCCACTCTTTTTTTATGCGGAGGAATTTTTTTCCATTCCCAAATCAATTTTCTCTTTCATATTTTCTCCCTACTCCTATTTCTCTTTCATTTTCAATTCGCTCTTGCTCTTTCTCTCTCTCTGGCAAAATAGTCGAGTTCTTCTCAAATTTCCTTACTCCGTTCATCTATATCTTCCTCTTCCACAAAATAACAGCGTTGAACAATTTACACCGGATCTATTTTTTGTAATCTTTTTCTTTTCGATTCAGTGCTCGCCGAAGCCAATTCTAACTTTCACATTAGAGGATCCTTTTATTCCCAAGAAAATATTGAGTGGTTATTTCTTTTAATTGTTGTCTCTTATTCTGAGTTATGAAATCTCCTTTTTTTTGGTAATTTTTCCTTCTTCTTCTTCTCACTTTAATGACTTCTGAGGGGAGGAAGAATGATGTATATGTTATATATAACTATATATACTTTGTATAACCATGATAATCATGTATATTTATGTGTATTCTCATAGTTATACATAATTATACATGATTATACACAAGTATACAAAATTATACATAATTATAACCATGTATATTTGTGTGTATTCTCATAGTTATACAGAATTATACATGATTATACACAAGTATACAAGATTGTACATAATTATACAATATAGATAATTGTAAAAAAATTGCCTTCGGATAGTGTGTATTATTATATATTTATGTATAATTAACGTATGACTATGTATAACAATGTATATAAGGTGTTTAATAATGTAAACTTTTATTTTTTTCAGTGAAATAAGAATTTCTCTTACAAAATATTGAATTTTGCAAAAAAAAAAAAAAAATACAGACTTTAAGGATAAATATATCGTTTACTTCAACTTTCTGATATTGTGAATTTTAGGAAATACTATACAAAGGGAAGTGAAAAATAAATAAGAATGAAAATAAAAAAGGAAAAAGATAAAAATGAAAGAAAAAAGCAAAATCTGATTTAGACGTGATTATGGGTGTAGTTGACGAAGTTCGACGAAATTTGCTAGTTTGACTTGTTTTCGTAGAATTGATTAATGTTTGTGGGTTACGGGTTACCGGCTAAAATCGTATTTATAAGTTAGGTGGGTAAAAAAAGTACTTTTTCCAAGTGTATTTTCATGTAAATTTCCCTTATAAAAATGGCAATGTATGGTCCCCTTAGCTTATGGCTTAAAATGGACAAACGTATTCAGCCAAACTGCTTATCCAAACTTATTAAAAAAAGAAAAAAAGAGAAGAAGAATAAAAAAGAAAAAGAAAAAAGGACAAATTAGTTGCTAATAAAGACTTTTAAAAAATTAAAAGCCGGCAGTGATTGAGAACTTATTAACAAAGTTTTATAATTTGTGCCAATAATTTACTTTCCATAATTAATTATACAACATATACTCCAATTTCATACTTCAAAAAGCTTGCTTTATTGTCCAAACAAGAAAACAAAAATGGAAGTCTCCAGTCTTTCCTTATAAGTTGAATGATCAGACATTAAAAGTATTTAATTAAACTTTCTTGGTTTAAACGCGTTATATTAATAAATTATTGTTAATCAATTTAGTTGGACTTTTCGTACCAATTATTATTTCAAGTTTTGTTTTGTTGTGGTACGATGTAAATTAATGATGAAGCTAGTCAAAGGAATCTATAAGTAATTCCATACATGTGATATAAATTTAGATATTATAAATTTAAATATTGTAGCTTTATTTAAAAAAAATAGAGAAATTATTTATTCAGACGGACGCTAAAATTATTTCCTTTTTATCCTTCCGTTATCCTAAATAAATGTAGGTTTCACTTTGAGAAGTAAAAATTATTATTAATTTAATATAAAAATACTAGAATTTCTTTACCACCAATAACAACAACTCAGGAAAAGGAATCAATTAAGCTCGCTCTTGATTGGGCATCATCCTTTCTGGGCCACTATTCAGTTTCGAGCAATTTTCATAAACCACTATCCTCTATGTTCAGTAAAGTCGTTAATATGGGTTTGGCCCGTTGGGTCAGCTCATCCCATTCCGTAATTTAGTAGGGCTGGACTAGAATCTTTGGAGTCCATTTAAAAATAAGGCTTTTCAGCCCAGCCCGTAAGGCTTGCATGAGGCTGGGCCGGCCCGGCCCGTGGACCTAATAAAATATTTATTTAAAATATATAAGAAAATAAAAAGTATACCGCTTTTAGTGATGGAAAATAAGAATTCGATCTTTACTAAAAGGAACCAAAACGTAATTTTGAGAAGTTTCAAGAGATGGATGTTGTTATGTATTGGAAGGACCATTCTAAAAAATATCCAAATCTTTCAGTGATGGTGCGTGATGTACTTAGTATTCTTATTATCATTGTAGCATCGGAATCAACATTTAGTTTTCGTGGCGTGTTCTTACGAAGTACAGAAGTTGCATTTATTATAAAAATGTCCAAATACTTGTTACTACTCGAAATTGGCTGCACCGATTTTCCCAAACTCAAACTGCTAATATTTTTTTATGTGAATTTAAAGATTATTAATTTGTAAAATTTAATTTTTTTAATATTCAATTAATAAATATTGCATATGAATTGTAGATGAAAATAAAGATGTTAAGACAACATTGTCACAAGCGGATTCAAATGTATTTGATGAAGATGATGTGTTGGATATCTCATAAGTATCATGAACATTCGCTTGAATAGTTTGTTTTGAGTTTTGACCTTTAGTGAATGAAATATAGTCTAGTCATTAATATTTTTTAGTATTTACTATGATATATTGGGACAATATAAAAAATTATTAAGTTTTAAGAATTTTTTCAACCAAGATATTTATTAACTTTTAATAATTATCTTATTTTAGGTTAAAACTTAAAGAAAAAATATAAAATTATATTTTTAAAAATGATGGGTCGGCCCGTGGGGGCCCGCAGCCCACATAGGGCTGGGTGGCCGACTATTATAAGGCCCATCAAAATGGTGGGCTAGCCCAGCCCAGCCCGTCAATTGCTAAAACCCACGTGGGCTAGGCTAGCCCGGCCCGGCCCATATTGATAGCTCTATGTTCCAGTTTATGTGAACCTATTTCTTTTTTTGTTCGTTCCAAAGAGAATGACCCCTTTCTATATTTGATACAATTTAGCTTTAACTTACAATTCTACCCTTAATGAAAAGTTTTTATAACCACACAAATACTCTACAACAACAACAACAACTACCCATTATAATCCCACTAAGTGGAATCTGGGGAGGGTAGGATGTACGCAGCCTTAAGGGCAGGGAGACTGTTTCTGAATGACCCTCGACTAAAGAAGGTAAATGAGGCCGTGATAGCAAGTGATATCAAGACAAATAGTTAGAAACTAAATCGGAGATAATAACAAAGAATAACAAGATAGTATCGATAACACGTAATATCAAGATAGTATATTTAGACAGATAAGTCCAAGGCAGCACATGAGAGTATGACTTGGTTACAAATACCGTGAGCTCCTTTTTGACTTGGTTATAATAACAACAACCCAGTAAATTTTCAATCAGTAGGGTTTGGGGAGGGTAAAGTGTACGCAGAACTTACCCCTACCCCCGAGGGGGGTAGAGAGGCTATTTTCGGGAGACCCTCGGCTATGAGATAATAGATCTGTGGTAACAAAACTCGAAAAAATAATGTCAGCAACGTGAGAGACATCAAATAGATGGAAAATCAGTACTACAAATAATTATACAAAAGTCTGAAACACAACACAAATCGACTGCCCGACTACCCATTAACCTAAAACCCTTAACCTACAACCCTAATACTCGACTGCCCCTTAACCTATAACCCCAATGCCCGACCTCTATACATGCCTATCTAGAGCCATGTCCTCGAGAATCTGGAGCTACGCCATGTCCTGTTTGATCACCTCGACCCAATACTTCTTAGGCCGTCCTCTACCTCTTCTCGTACACGCCAAAGCCAATCGCTCACACTTCCTAACCGAGGCATCGAGGTTTCTCCTCTGCACGTGTCAGAACCATCTAAGTCGCGCTTCCCGCATCTTGTCGTCTACCAGAGCCACGCCCACCCTCTCCCGAATATCTTCATTCTTAATTTTATCCAGCCTAGTGTGCCCACACATCTCCCTCAATATTCTCATTTCTGCCACTTTTATCTTCTGGATATGTAACTTCTTGACTGGACAACACTCAGCCCCCTACAACATGGACAGTCTAACCACCGCTCTATAGAACTTTTACCTTTGAGTTTTGGTGGCACATTCTTGTCACACAAAACTCCAAACGCTAACCTCCATTTCATCCACCCCACCCCAATACGGTGCATAACCTCCCATCCATCTCCTTATCTCCCTAGATTATTGACCCTACATACTTAAAGCTTTCTCTCTTGAGGATGACTTGTGAGTCAAGCCTGACTTTCACATCCGCTTCCCCCGTCACTTTGCTGAATTTACATTCCATATATTCCGTCTTAGTCCTGCTCAACTTGAAACCTTTAGATTCGAGGGTCTGCCTCTATACCTCCAGTCTCCCATTAACTCCTCCTCGCGTCTTATCAATCAAAACCATATCATTAGTAAATAACATACACCATGGCACCTCTCATTGGATATGATGTGTTAGTGTATCCATCACCGGGGAAAATATGAACGGGCTGAGTGCAGATCCTTGGTGTAACCCCATAACCGAAAAGGCTCTTAGTCACCTCCCACAGTCCTAACCCAAGTCATAGCTCCATCATACATATCCGTTATCGCCCTAATGTAAGCTACCCGCACACATTTCACCTCCAGACATCTCCAAATGATGTCTCTGGGCACCTTGTCATATGCCTTCTCTAGGTCAATAAACACCATATGAAAATTCCTATTCTTATCCCTGTATTATTACACCAACCTCTTGATAAGGTGGATACCTTAGTAGAACGACCCGGCATAAACCCGAATTGGTTTTCCGATGTAGACACCTCCTTTTTACCCTTCCTTCCACTACCCTATCCCAAAATTTCTTGGTATGACTTAATAGCTTGATACCCATATAGTTGTTATAATTCTGTATATCACCTTTGTTCTTGTACACCGGAATCATTGTACTCCACTTCTGTGATGACCCGGCCCGTCGTCACGGGAATTACCACCCCGTTATATTGTAAATACATGTTTTATGATTTTATATCAGTGTTAGAGTCTATCGGGTGAGTTAGGAGTAAATTGGATTGAGAATGAGGCATATAGCCTTTTTGAAGGAACTTGAATAAGGAAAGTCAACCCGGAGTTGACTATTTAGCTAGAGGGCTCAGAATCGGATTCTGATGATTCGGTTAGTTCCGGGAGGTGATTTGTGACTTAGGGGAGCGATCGGAATTTAATTTGGAGGCCCGGTGTAGAAATAGGCTTGAATTGGCGAAGGTTGAATTTTGGCGAAATCCGAACGGTAGGTGAGATTTTGATCCGGGTGTAGGAATGGAATTCCGACAGTTGCAGTAGCTTCGTTAGGTGATTTTCGATGTGCCTGCAAAATTTCAGGTCATTCGGACGTCGTTTGGTCGGGTTTTTGATTGAATGTGTAATTCCGAATGTTTTAAGGAATTTAGGCTTGAATTTGATGTGAATTATGGGTTTTGGTGTTATTAGACGTGTTTTGAGGATTGGAGCAAGTTCGAATAAGGTGTTAAGATGTGTTGGTGTGTTTGGATGAGGTCCGGGGGGCCTCGGGGTGTTTTCGGATGGTTAAACGGAAGAAAATTGTGGAAAAATTGCAGGTTGGGATCCTGTTTCTGTTGTTTCCGCTCCTGCGGAATTATGGGCGCAGGAGCGAGTCCGCAGAAGCGGACGAGGGGCGCAGGGGCGCTTAGATCCGCAGAAGCGGACTCCTTTCCGCTGAAGCGGCATCGCTGGTGCGAGCCAGTGATCGC